>JAVGWX010000002.1:73739203-74159203 GCA_036924085.1 Ariolimax columbianus
GCCACACTGAGTCAATGTTGTAAATGGCTACTGGGTTCGCCTTACTTCTCTATTCCTCAAGGCGGTGTGCGTTGCACTATGTTTTCATTTTGCGTTTGTCGGCTCAGTGCATCCGACTTCGGCATGCATTTTATTTAAGAGTCTGCTTTCTTCAGCATTTTAAAAGGGTTTTCTTCCTCTGAGTAACGGCCGGAGCTACGTGATCTACGTGAGCGTATACGTTGTAGATTCTTCGTTCTTGGTGGTTGATTGTCACTACAATCCCTTGTAGCTCAACATCCCCAATTTTACAGGTGCTAGTATCTATCCATGTCTGGGGAAGTTCTTGCTTCACATACATCGCCAGTTCCCGCTTACCGGGCCCGGACGGATTACTGTAGCACCTGTATCCTGGACACTATATGACAACATTCTTTTTCAAGCAGGTCTCATGGATCATGAAGATGTCGAAATCGTACACCAATTTTTGGAGAAAGACTTAGCCTTTCGGTGGCGCTACGGCAATTCCAGAAGCATATACGGACATTTTTAAACCCAAGCCTATCTGACTTCCTACGACATTGTCTCTTTCCGGCTCTTTTCTTTCTCTCTCTCTGTTGTCTCCATTTCCTCTCCTTCTACATCCACTTTCCTTGGCGACATTTGCTGGAGACATCGACTTCAGAGCACGATCTCCGTAGCTCCCACGATGACTCTTATGTGTGATTTGTCATCAGAGTTTTCCTTCTCCTAGAAGAGTTGCCTGCGGGGCTAACGAGTCTTCTCTACTCGGTTTGTGGTCAGTTGTCTCCGCCATTGTTATTGCGGGTCACAGTGAAATCCGACCAATCGTGTCTTCAAATTCACGGTTAGCTATATAGCGAAATCACGGCACAATCGATGAAATCTTGCTGACCGATCACTTGGTACACACTGAATCTGTTATATTGTTATTTCATACACCACAAAATGTTGACTACGACCATCTAAGAAAACAATCGGAGAAAACTTACTCATTGTCGCGGAACAGGTAACTTTGAACCTACACCACTCGTGTCGTCCTAGTTAGTTACACGATCATGATGATATTCTGTGAAAACTGGCTAACCGATGACTTGCGAGGAACAGCTAACCGATGACTTGCGAGGAACAGCTAACCGATAACTTACTATGAACTAGCTACACCCTGTCTTTGTTATTTCGCTACTAACTACACCACACATGCTGGTATTAATTACAAACAATGGCGAAATTGTCTGAGCAAATTTAATTAATGATCGTGGGCACTCAACAACAATAACAACAACAACAACAACAACAACAGTGAGATTCAAAGAACAAACTTAATATCTAGCTTGTTCGGGAATAGGATAAAGAGGATGACTATAAGAAGAGCGTCATGGGGCGACGCTTTTTGGAGAATTAAGTACAACAGCCAACATATAAACGTGAGATATGATAAGTACGTCATCCTAACTGACATACAGACACCTGGTGAATAATTTCAGGACATTTTAAGCCTGATTGTCACGAGGAATCAATTTCTTAGCAACATCAACAAAAAACACCAAAAAAAAAAGACAAAAAAAAAAAAAGAAAATACCAGCACGAGATGGTGTTTGTTGATGAAGGACGTTTAAAAATGTGTTGATTTAAAAAAATAAAAAAAAATAATAACTTACATGCTTATAAGCCACGCAAGATTGCGTGTTTCGTAGGATTTAGAATAGCGTAAAGTTTGGTAATCGAATATATTTATATAATTAAGATAGATACATAGTTAAATAGAGGGATATATTGATTAATCGATAGATATATATATATATATATATATATATATATATATATATATATATATATTAATATATATATATATATGTGTGTGTGTGTGTGTAGAATATAGATAGATAGATAAATATAGATAGATAGATATATATAAATAGAAAGATAGATAGATAGCTAGATAGATAGATAACTAGCTAAATAGATAGCTAGAAAGATTGATAGATATGTAGATAGATATATAGATAGTTAGATTTATATATATATATATATATATATATATATATATATATATATATATATATAAATATAGACAGACATATATATAGATAAAAATAGATAGATAGATTTATAGATATATAGATAGATCGATAGATAGATAGATAGATCGATAGATAGATAGATAGATAGATAGATAGATAGATAGATAGATAGATAGATAGATAGATACAGAACAGATTTCGAGGACGACGCGTAAACTGACAACAAGAGGTTGAAGACTAGGAAACTTTGGAGACAAACAAAGACAGAAAAACATTAATGACTTCAGTCTACTCTAATTATGTAGTCTGAACGATTTTGTCATAACCAACACATTTTTTCAACATAGACAGTCACACGTATTTAGATGGTACAGATGGCATGACATGCACTGTAAAAGACTTTATTCTAGTCAAGAGAAACAAGAAAAGAGGAGTAATAGACTCAAAAGCCATACCAAATTTATGTGTAGACACTGATCACAAAGTGGTGATGTTGGTAATAAAAGTTCAAGACAAACAACTTCCAAAACGAAAGTGAATGTTAGGGAAAGAATCAATCAATACAAACGAACTTAAAGAAACGGTTACCGACACAGCCTATGCTAAAAGAATTGACGAGAGCTCTACTAGACTAGCCACATATATGACATCAGTCAAAAAAGAAAAGGCAACGTCTAAAAGTAATTTCATAAAAGCAGCTACAGAAATATTTGGCTTCAAGACCGTTAAAAACAGCATTTTGGAGCGACGAAGTCAAATACAGCTACCAAAGAGAAGAAGAATAGATACAAGGCATAAAGCAAAAAGGAGAAAGACTATTGTCGACTTTCAGGAAGCAAGAAAACACGCAAAGTTGATAATGAAGGAGGCTAAAGATAAATCTTGGAAAGAGTATGGAGGACTTCTTAATTTGGATTACACAAGTGCAACAGGAAATTCCTACATGAAAATCAAATTTATGAGAGGCAGAGATGATTGTTACAATCCAACAGAAATTATTAACGACGACAATGAAATCGCAATACATGACATCAACTAATCCTGAACAGATGGCAGCAATACTTTAAAGAACTTCTCAACTTACCAACAACTGGGAACAAAGACAAACAAGATACCAACGTTAACGCATGCATGAAGCTAGAACCAAATATCGCACTTTCAGAAATGAGATATGCTTTACAAGCTGCTCCATTCAACATTAGGGCCTGACAAAATTCCTGTTGAATTCATTAAAGTAGCCAATGAGGTAGGGATATTGTGGATACATGGATTGTATAACCTAGTATGGACCACACAGGAAATACCAGCAGATTGAAGAAGTTCAATTATAATCCCAAAATGGAAAAAGAAATGTAGCAAAAGAGACTGCACAAAATATAAAGGAATATCGTTCCTGAGCCACACTGGTAAAATATTTGGTAAAATATTGGAAAAAAGATTATGCTTCATTATCGAACCTCAACTCAACGATACTCAGTTGGGCTTTAGAAAGAACAAAAGCTGCACGGAATAATTGTTACACTCCGACAATTTATGGAGAAAACAATTGAATACGACCAGGAATTGAATGTTGTATTTGTAGATCAAGAAAAAACTTTTGACAGGGTAGATATACATCATCTATGGAAAATATTGGCACACTATGGAGTAACCGATCACCTAATTAACCTGTGCAAAAGTCTCAGCCCCAATAGCCGGACTCTCAGCCAAATTTCATATCAAACCAGGAGTTGACAAGGATGTGTGCTATCACCGTTGTTGTTCATTATATATGTAGACCACCTTTGTAAAACAGCCAACCCAAATGAAGGTAGCAACATTGGTGAACTCTTAAATGAATTTCTTTTCGCAGACGATCAAGCAGTCATATCAACTTCAGAGCTACAATTGCAGAAACAAATTGATAAACTAAATACATCATGTAAAGATAACAGCATGAAAATCAATGTAGGAAAAGCTGAGATCATAAAAATATCTAGAACAAACGGAGACATCAATATCACCATTGAAAAACATTAAATCAAACAGGTGAAAGATTTCACATACTGAGGGAGCACGTTATCGGCAGACGGAAGAATTACTGCAGAAATCCAACAAAGATGCGATAAGGCAAATCAGATCATTGAACAATTAACTATCTGGGGTAGTTGTCTCGCCGCAGCGACTCAATTTCAACCAGTGTTCGTAAAGCGATCTCAGTCCCGCCAGGCGGAGCGATAGCGCGGGCTTGCGGAAAACGCTCGCCTGCCTTTCCCCGTAGAGCGAATTGGGTGCGGTTTGTTGCAGCGGCTCCTCCACCGAGGTGCGCTGGTCTGGTCCGTATCAGGAAACGTGGTCCGTCCGTGGTGATTTATCTAAGGCTTATAGCAGAGCTCGACAGTACGTCTCGCTGGTGGTCCGACTCTCGCAAAGAGCTTGTGACCGGCAAATGGAACGCAGGAATCGTTGCCTCGAGGCCCTGCGTTCTCCCTACGGAGAAGGGCAGGCCGGCAGGCCAAATTGTCTCTAGTCCCAGTGAAATTCATCGCCGAGGTCGTTGGGATCCGTTCTGCACAGAGCGCTGCCATCCCTCCTCGAGCGAGCCCGGTCGGTCGGTCGTCTGGTGCGTGTGGGAGGCCCCTGTCAGGCGGTCCTAGGTCGACGGAGTGAGGGACGGGTGGAACAAACCGTCCGTCCGTCCGTCCCGTCAGTCGGTCCCTGCGGCCGTCGTCCCTGCGAGGCTTTTTACACACCCTTCCTCCGCCGACCGGTGTGTGCTGTACACAGTACGTCTCCGACAGATATCTGGTTGATCCTGCCAGTAGTCATATGCTTGTCTCAAAGATTAAGCCATGCATGTCTAAGTTCACACTGTCTCACGGTGAAACCGCGAATGGCTCATTAAATCAGTCGAGGTTCCTTAGATGACACGATCCTACTTGGATAACTGTGGCAATTCTAGAGCTAATACATGCTTACCAAGCTCCGACTCTCGCGGAAAGAGCGCTTTTATTAGTTCAAAACCAATCGTCGTTTCCCCTCGCGGGGTTGCGGCGTCCCCACTGGTGACTCTGGATAACTTTGTGCTGATCGCATGGCCTCATGTGCCGGCGACGCATCTTTCAAATGTCTGCCCTATCAAATGTCGATGGTACGTGACATGCCTACCATGTTTGTAACGGGTAACGGGGAATCAGGGTTCTATTCCGGAGAGGGAGCATGAGAAACGGCTACCACATCCAAGGAAGGCAGCAGGCGCGCAACTTACCCACTCCCGGCACGGGGAGGTAGTGACGAAAAATAACAATACGGGACTCTTTCGAGGCCCCGTAATTGGAATGAGTACACTTTAAACCCTTTAACGAGGATCTATTGGAGGGCAAGTCTGGTGCCAGCAGCCGCGGTAATTCCAGCTCCAATAGCGTATATTAAAGTTGTTGCAGTTAAAAAGCTCGTAGTTGGATCTCAGGCGCAGGCGGGCGGTCCGGCTCGCGCCGGTTCACTGCCCGTTGTCTCCTGCCCTACCGTCTGCCGACTCTCTCCCACGGGTGCTCTTCGCTGAGCGTCCTGGGTGGCCGGCGCGTTTACTTTGAAAAAATTAGAGTGTTCAAAGCAGGCCTCGGCTGCCTGAATAATGGTGCATGGAATAATGGAATAGGACCTCGGTTCTATTTTGTTGGTTTTCGGAACTGGAGGTAATGATTAACAGGGACAAACGGGGGCATTCGTATTGCGGCGTTAGAGGTGAAATTCTTGGATCGCCGCAAGACGAGCTACTGCGAAAGCATTTGTCAAGAATGTTTTCATTAATCAAGAACGAAAGTCAGAGGCGCGAAGACGATCAGATACCGTCGTAGTTCTGACCATAAACGATGCCGACTAGCGATCCGCAGGAGTTGCTTCGATGACTCTGCGGGCAGCTTCCGGGGAACCAAAGTGTTTGGGTTCCGGGGGAAGTATGGTTGCAAAGCTGAAACTTAAAGGAATTGACGGAAGGGCACCACCAGGAGTGGAGCCTGCGGCTTAATTTGACTCAACACGGCCAACACTGAAATGATTGACATGCCGAGACCACTCTTCTGGGGTCTAATATGGAACTGGTGCTGGATTTAGACCCCCAGAAATCTGGGGTTATGCCCCCTGTGGCCCAGTTTGGTCTGCATCCAGTGTTCTGAAAAAGGAATTGACGGAAGAGCACTATCAGGAGTGGAGCCTGAGACCTAAATTAACTTAACACGCCAATACTGCAGAATGACTATCAAAAAGTACACCTTCGTGGGGTCTAATAGAGAACATGTGCTGGAATTAGACCCTCGAAAATCTGGGGCTACCCTCTAAGAAACTTGATTGTCTCGCTAAGGGAATTGACGGAAGGGCACCACCAGGTGTGGAACCTGCGGCTTAATTTGATTGAACACGCCAATACTGTAGAACAACTGACAAATCGAGAGCACTGCCGTTTGGGTCTAATAATGAACGTACGCTGGTATTAGACTCACGGATGACAAGTCAGCTCTCAAACACTCAAATGAAAAAACGCTACGGAAATCGTGTTTAACTCCGCAGAAACCGCAGATTTCAAATACCTGGTCATTGACAAACAAAAGCCCTCAATAAATTCGTCTGACCAAATAGTGAACGAGTGCTGGAAATAGATCATCTGAAGACAGGTCAGTTTTACCCTACAACTGACAGGGCGTTGCTTCGGAAAACCAGCTCAAATCGAGAGGAGCCGCAGACACTTTGGTTCACGTACCAGGCTGATAAGCCAAGGGCGCGAGGCTACCATGTGGGGGATTACGGCCGAACCCTTGTAAGCCGCAATCCCGCCCAAAATCTCAGCACCACTGCAATGGGAGGCTCCTACATGCTCGGGACCTGGGGCTTGCGCCCCAGCCCTATCAGGTAGAGCCACAGTAAGAGGTCCTTGCCGTACGCCAATCAAAGCGGGCGGACAACTGCTTGATACTCACCCTATACGGCGATGGGGTGCGAAAACACCAACCAAAGACTTAGTACCTGGTCGGGGTGTCGAAAACAGTAGAGCAGCCACCTCACTGTGAACTGTCAAGACTCAACCACTGACCATGAGAGTTGTCCGCACATCAGGCGAACAACATCTCTGTGACATTACCAGGCTTGTCATCTGGCTGAATGCACTCCGGCTACGATATCTACCTCTGTACGTTATCAGCCATATAACTATCATACTGGACGCAGAAGAGATGCAGACCAGCGGACATTGCACACCTGCCCCACTGTGTCAACACCCCAGGTGGCGGGGAATGCTAGGCGTACCATCCCTGCATAGAAGCCAAGAAAATAAAGGGAAAAAGAGATACCCCACTCACATGCAAATGCTACGTTTCTGGCAGGACGTGACGATCCTGGGATACAGACACACTGGACTGCCTCTCTTCCGGGTAAACCAGTCCATCTCATATATCATCACATATCATCATTGCACCCTATAGACACGAGTAGTGAAGACTCGATAGTCTGGTAAGACAACTTCCATAAGAGAGAAAACTCTGATCATAAACAACTGCTGCCTTGCAGATAGGCTGGGGACAGCCAAAGGCTAAGGAGGGCATCCCTACAGAAACGCCTGTTGAAATCGGATGCACGGGGCCGCAAGCCTAACAAAACAGCGCAACGTAAATCACAGTATGATGGCAGTACAACCTATTAGAAAAACGCATGGCGCTCATCCTGCGGAGTCCCGCCAGGCAGCGATAGTGCCGGGCCTCACGCCTCGAAGGGGCCCACCCTTGACTACTGGTGGTCACCCACCCATGTGTCGTGGAGTCAAGGCACATGGCTATGGGGCAACTTCTATTGGCCAAAACCTCAAGACCCTAAATACTACAGTGGAATGCGGAGGGAGTCATTAACAAAAAAACTTTCCCTAACACACCACCTGCATGAAGGTAAGATTGACGTGGCATGTATCCAGGAAACGCACCTCAACAATAACCATAAATTCTCAATCAGAGGATATCAGACCTTCCGTCTAGATAGAGAAGGCCACAAAGGAGGGGTCCTGATACTGACCAGAAACTGCATACCGAGTAGCGCGGTATCTGTCAATCACACCGGACAAGCAGAAATTGTAGGAGTTGACATAATGGCTCAAGAGACGAAGCTCCGCATTTTCAATCTGTACGGACCACCAAACAGAGACCTATCGCTCTCGAGTATGGAGGTCAGAGACTCCAACTGCATAGTAGTTGGAGATTTCAACAGCCACTCGGAGAGATGGGGATACTCTGACACAGACAGCAGAGGTGACGAAGTGGAAGATTGGGAGATAGATGCAAATCTCTCCCTAATCAATAGGCCGGAGGATAGCCCTAGCTTCTATTCAAGAACATGGCATACCACCTCGAGTCCAGATTTGGCCTTCTCCACACAGGACATACACCATCAAATAGACCGCCAGGTGCTAAACCAACTGGCAGGTAGCGACCACAGGCCGATCAGGCTAACCATTGACATGGAAGTAGGCCCACAGGAAACAAAACCGCTCCCACGTTGGAATTACAAACGAGCCGACTGGGACAGATTTGCAATCCTGACAGATGGGCTGTGTGAAACCATCAACACACGAAACACCAAAATGAAGCCCATGGTAGAGAGCCTAAGCAAGGCAATAATGCAAGCCGCCACTGAAACCATCCCAAGAGGAGCTAGGAAAAACTATAAGCCCTACTGGAATGATGAGTTGCAGAAAGTGGAAGATGCAGTAACAAATGCTAGGAACATGGCAGAGCGAGAAAAATCCATGGAGGCAAACATCGCCCTCAAAGCCGCCGCGGCGAAGTACAAACACACTCTCAAGCAAACAGCAAGAGAAAGCTGGAAAAATAAAACGGAAAGTCTAAACCTGGACAAAGACGGGAACAAGCTATGGAAGCTAGTCAGAGCCATGAACGACGAAACCCCGTCAAATAAACAAATTACTATCAAGCAGGGCGAGAACTTGATCACAGGTAAGAAAGCCGCAAACGCCTTTGTCGATCACTATGCCAGAGCAAACCACATCGAGGTCCCTGCAGATAAGCATACAGACATTAGCGAAGAGCTAAAGGGACACGAAAACATAAATACGGCTCCCGAAGAGCACATGATGGCCAAACTAACAATGCCCGAAATGGAAGAGGCTATGAGAACACTAAAGAAAAGGAAATCTCCCGGAAAAGACGGGATAACAAACGAAATGCTGATGGGGCTGGGCCAAACAGCGAAGAGGAAACTACTATCAGTCCTGAACCAAAGCTGGAAAAGGGGTATTGTACCCCAGGCATGGAAAGACGCAATACTGGTACCAGTACCAAAAACAGGAAAGGATAAAACAGATCCAAATGGATACAGGCCCATCAGCCTACTGATCTGTGTCGGCAAGCTGATGGAACGGATGATAAACACCAGACTGATGTGGCATCTGGAAGAAAAACGAATACTAATTCCACAGCAAGCCGGCTTTAGACAGCACAGATCCACTGAGGACCAGGTCATCCTCATAGCCCAGGAGATAGAAGATGCCTACCAGGCACAGAAACACACAGTAGCTGTCTGGGTGGATCTGGAAAAGGCATTTGACAAAGTCTGGAAGGACGGACTTAGAGTCAAGCTAAGAACAAGTGATGTCTGTGGGAAGATGTACAAGTGGATCAACCACTACCTCAAACAAAGAACGGCCAGAGTCCAAGTACAAGGGCAGATGAGCAAAAAGGTGACACTCGAGCAGGGAGTACCCCAAGGGGGAGTATTGTCACCCACACTCTTCCTGGTATATATAAACGATATTACAGAGAATATACCAAGAAGAGTCCATAGCTCAATGTTTGCAGACGATCTGGCTATGTGGACCTCTGAAAAGAATCTCACCATAGCAAGAAATCGGATGCAGACGGCCCTAACATCGCTGGAAGAGTGGGCGAACTCATGGCTGGTCAAAATAAACGAGGAGAAAACCACGTGCACAATATTCTCGCTTTCATTAAAACTCCAAAGTACCAAATTAAGTCTAAATGGCAAAATCCTGCAACCAAACGACAACCCAACCTATCTGGGAGTCACATTTGATCGGCGCATGACATGGAAAAGTCAGATTGAGAGAAACCGAATGAAAGCCAGAGAAAGAATGGCAATCATGAGGAAACTTGCTGGCACAAGCTGGGGAGCAGACGAAGGCATACTAAAGAAACTGTACACTGGAAGAGTGAGACCAGTTCTCGAGTATGGCATTGCGGCATGGACAACAGCAGCGAAGGCGAACTTCGATAAAGTTAACAAACTTCAAAACCAAGCCATGAGAATTATAACAGGTTTCATGAAGTCAACGCCAATTGTAGAACTTGAAAAGATTACAAAACTGCAATCCATGACCGACAGAAGAGACTGCAGAGCCCAGCTGCAGTCAGAGAAACTCCGAAGACTGACGGACCATCCAATGTACCAGAGACTAAACAATTTGGCAAATGGGAAACTAAAGCGGAGAAACTTTGCAGAAATAGCCAAAGCAAAGATGCACGAAGATCCCATAAACGCACTAACAACACCAAAACCCATCACTACTGTACGAAAACCTACCTGGAGGCAGGATATATTTCCAGAGGTGGTAGAAAATATACCAGGTATTGCAAACAAAAACTGCCAGACTGAAAAAGAAAGGAGAGACACTACCCTAAGCTTCATAACGAAAAGCTACCCAAGCATGGACTGGACCCATGCATACACCGACGGTTCTGTAACAAACACTACACAGAACGGAGGGGCAGGAGCATTCCTGAACCTACCAAATGGCAGAAAAATAACACTGTCATTCGCTACTGGTAAGTACACAAGCAATTTCAGAGCGGATGCAGAGGCACTGAGGGCGGCAGTGGAAGAAATGGTGACACACAGTGAAAATGAGAGCCATATAGTCCTGCTGACAGATGCTCTCGCCGTAGTCACAGCGCTAAAAAGCCAGAAAAACACTGAGCTTAATGACTTAAGAGCAGCACTCTGCAAACTGTGCCAGCAGTCCGCACCAAAAAGGGTAGTGGTACAGTGGGTTCCGTCACACTGCAACATCCAAGGCAACGAGGAGGCAGACAGACTGGCAAAAGAAGGTGCAAGACTACCACAAACAGATACCAGTATGACGTACGAAGAGTCAAAACGGCTTATCAAAGCCAGATACATGACCAAATGGGAAACCGAACATACTGGTTACACCAAAAACGATGCCTATTACCAGTTGAACCGAAGAGAGCAGGTCGTTGTCTTCAGACTTCGCACTGGCCACAACAGACTGAGGTACCACCTATTCAACAAATTGAACATAGGGTGTACCGACGAATGCCCGTGCGGTACTGGTAAAATGACCACTGAACATCTGCTGCAGAACTGCCCGACATACGAGGATCAGAGAGAGCAGATGTGGCCATTACCAGTGGAACTGCAAGACAAGCTCTATGGCAGTGGCGAGAGCCTCAGGATGACCGCCGCTTTTTTCGAAAAAATAATGGTTACTGTCTGACTGTGTACGCAGAAGAAGAAGAAGAAGAACAATTAACTCCAATACTTATTTACAAGCATGTGACAATAACTACCAAAAGAGCCTTATACAACACGATTTTCGTCCCGACACTATGGCTATCAATATCAAAACTGGACACTTACATCAAATGAAAAACAATACATTGTATCAACAGAAAGTAAATGGCTGCGAAAAATATTGAGCGTAATAAGTAGAGACATGATCAGAAACGATGACATCAGGAGACTGGTGGGAACAACACCAGTATTGGACTACATAAAAAGACAGTAACTAAAATGGTTTGACCACGTAACTAGTCTACCACCTCACCGCAGGCCCCGACAGGCAAAGCTATTTACGTAGATACAACGGATTCAAAGCCAAAGGCAGACCACGAAAAAGGTGGCTTACATAAATATCCGAGGCAGTAAATGCTACTGTGCATGAGGCACACAGACGGGCTCGTTCTAGAAATTTGTTCATAACCTGGCGCTGAAAGGCATAACAGGATAAGCGAAAAGAAAGCGAAGTGGTTAAACCGTCAGCCTCGGGATCAGGTGGAGTGGGTTCGACTCCGGACTCCGCCGTCATTTCACGGGCGCTTGATGCGGAATTCCTTGCATCTCGTAGTCATCCCCTAGTCGTCTTGTCCTTGACTTGCTACTGGGTTCGGGCGGTTCGAGACGAGAGAGTGAGGATACAATGTATCGCAGTTAATCCTTACTAAAAATATCGCTAGCAAAATTAATTATGCTATCATTGTCTACGATGGACGACGGCCTTTGCCTTTATATATATATGCATGCATGTCGATAGATATAGAGCCATGCAACTAGAATCATTTTACGCATGTCTCATAAAGAACAAACATTATTATGTAGTAAATTGAAGAGCTTCCCTGGCAGGTCAACTGGGACCACTTTTGTCAGTAGTGTTACGTGTTAGGTCAAGGGGCGAGACTTGACTCCATCTCAGAAATAACATTTCAGGCAACAGTTTAATGTGCAAGGAAACGATGAAGACAAAGAAAGTCCTGGGTTGATAACAGTAAAGAATGGTCAAGACATGATTTTTATACACTCATTAAGAGGGCTGAGCATATATAACTTTGGATTGCCTTGTATTTTGAAGTTTACTTTATAACATCCGTTTAGCCATAAAGAGTTAAACCTCTATTGATTGATTGATTGATTGAATATACAGGAACAAAGAAAAAGGGCACATAAGACAGTAGAAACTCCCTATATTAGAATTTGCCATCTCATTCACCGTTCCCTCTATCTCTCCCCCGATTCCCTCTACTCCTGAAACAGCTAGGGACAAGCGAAACATGTCCACATAAACACTACAATTTGACAAAACTCACCCGTAATCAACAAACGATAAAACCGATTTAGAACAATCTTCCAGATTTACTGCACTCAAACCTGACTATCGGAACGCTTTTCAAATTCGGACAAAACTATGCCACAAATGGGATTTTTATATAATTTGGAGAAATATTGGCTACCATTTATGGACATCTTTCCACTAAGAACCGGGAGCGAAGAATAATTCTGGTCAACTAAAACACACGGATCAAGATCTCCCACTTTGCGTTCTTATTTGTGCTATTGGAAATATGCTTGTTCGGTAGTAGTTTGGTCAGAGAGGTGGGGTTCAACACTATACCCCCCATAGTGGTGATGTGACGGAGGAGCCTGTTATTGTTCTACAACCCAGAAAAGCAAGTGGCCATTCTCACAAACGCTCTCTCAGTGTTAACGGCTCTCAAGAACCAGCACATAAATAAACTCAGCCGCTCTGGCAGATTATCCCGAATGCCTGTCCCAGTGCTCAAAAAGAAAAGCAGTCCAGTGGATACCAGTTCATTGCAACATTCCAAGCAAAGAGGAGGCGGTCAGACTCGCCAGAAAGGGAGGAATGCTGCAGCGGGGTTATACAGAAACCTCATACAATGAGATAAAAACATTCATCAGGGCAACGTACAGAGCAAAACGAAAAAAAGACCACCCTGGTCACATAGAAAACGATGTCTACCATCAACTCTCCAGGCGAGACCCGGTAATCATACTCCGGATACGCACAGGTCATAACAGACTTAGATGTCATCAAGATTGGCACTACTGACCTTTGTACCTGCGGCACAGCCCTCCATGACAGCAGAACATATTTTGCAAACCTGCACATCGTATTCCGACAGAAGAAGTAGTTTTTGGTAACAGCTAGTGTCCTACTACAAGAAGCTGAACGGAAGTGTACAGAGCCTTAAGTCAACTACAGCTTTTGTTAGAGTCATTGAAGCCGAATTCTAGACTGCAACCAGCGGAGAAAGGATGAAGAGGGGGGGGGGGGTGGTCTTTTGGTTGGCTCTATTCATTTTCTCAAGTACGCGTCGGTATGTGAGAAGAGAGCCACTGTGAACCGCTAGCAAAGAATCGTCGTCAAGAGTTCAACTCAACTCAGTACGAGTAGCTTCGAGCAACAAACAAAACTAGCAGCAACAGCAACAATAACAACAACAACAAAACAACACACGGAAAGCTCTTTGTTACATGATGTATTATTGTAAATAGGCAAGAAAGATTTGACATGGGGCAACCTAGCCATCCCGTAGAAACGATGAGACGCAAGAAAATATATTGGTGATGGCTCGGTGACCTCACCAGAAAAAACAGAGGAAATACAAAACGATACATACGGCTGGACCGCAAGGTCTTCCTCAGAGACAAAAAAGTAAACGAAATGAACTTACAAATCACAACAAAAAAAACACGTCTTTTTTGTTGTAATTTCTTAGTTTAGTTTTTTGGCATCTGACGAAGACCTTATCGCAGTAACGTTAACGTTGTTATATTCGTCCTGGTGTGGTCACCGAACTTTTACCTATATGTGTTTTTATAGACTTTTATACTTCATTACGGGGAGGAAGACTAACGTTTGGTCAGGTAAAATATACTGATCAGACATGCAGACATGATCGTCAGGGTCAGTTAAAATATACTGGTCAGACATGATCGTCAGGGTCAGTTAAAATATACTGGTCAGACATGATTGTCAAGGTCAGTTAAAATATACTGGTCAGACATGATTGTCAGGGTCAGTTAAAATATACTCGTCAGACATGATCGTCAGGGTCAGTTAAAATATACTGGTCAGACATGATTGTCAGGGTCAGTTAAAATATACTGGTCAGACATGATCGTCAGGGTCAGTTAAAATATACTGGTCAGACATGATCGTCAGGGTCAGTTAAAATATACTGGTCAGACATCATCGTCAGGGTCAGTTAAAATTTACTGCCCAAGACCCTCACATTGACTTCTCCGCAGTCCACCCTGGAAACGGACTATCATGAAAACCTGGCTAACGCAGAGAGGGATCGACGTGATGCCCGTAGTAGTGAGCCACACACAGATGAGGCAACCATAGCAGAAACCCCTGAATGACCCCGGCCCACCTTCATCAGCACGATCGGGATGTGAAGAAAGCTACTGTAGACTGCCCCTTAACGTCATTTTCAGGGTGCATAAAAGAGTAATCCGTCTCATTGTGTCCATTCAACAACAACAACAACAACAACAACAAAAACAACAACAGCAACAACAACAATCCGTCATTACCTCTGCAGCTTCTACCTATTTTTTCTCTGGGACACAAGAAACAGCAAAGAAGACTTCTTCACCATGGTAGACGAACGGAAGTTTAATCAAAGCACATTGAGAGTAAGAGGAGACTAAAGAGGACTGGATATGGGGACGAATACTCTAGCTTGCAAACACTTAAGGCCATAGGAACACGACAAGAAGACGTTTTCACCCCATTGTAAAAGAGTAATGACTCAAGTCAAATCAAGTCAAATCAGACAGACAGTAAAAACGAATACTAATTCCACAGCAAGCCGGCTTTAGACAGCACAGATCCACTGAGGACCAGGTCATCCTTATAGCCCAGGAGATAGAAGATGCCTACCAGGCAAAGAAACACACAGTAGCTGTTTGGGTGGATCTGGAAAAGGCATTTGACAAAGTCTGGAAGGACGGACTTAGAGTCAAGCTAAGAAGAAGTGATGTCTGTGGGAAGATGTACAAGTGGATCAACCACTACCTCGAACAAAGAACGGCCAGAGTCCAAGTACAAGGGCAGATGAGCAAAAAGGTGACACTCGAGCAGGGAGTACCCCAAGGGGGAGTATTGTCACCCACACTCTTCCTGGTATATATAAACGATATTACAGAGAATATACCAAGAAGAGTCCATAGCTCAATGTTTGCAGACGATCTGGCTATGTGGACCTCTGAAAAGAATCTCACCATAGCAAGAAATCGGATGCAGACGGCCCTAACATCGCTGGAAGAGTGGGCGAACTCATGGCTGGTCAAAATAAACGAGGAGAAAACCACGTGCACAATATTCTCGCTTTCATTAAAACCCCAAAGTACCAAATTAAGTCTAAATGGCAAAATCCTGCAGCCAAACGACAACCCAACCTATCTGGGAGTCACATTTGATCGGCGCATGACATGGAAAAGTCAGATTGAGAGAAACCGAATGAAAGCCAGAGAAAGAATGGCAATCATGAGGAAACTTGCTGGCACAAGCTGGGGAGCAGACGAAGGCATACTAAAGAAACTGTACACTGGAAGAGTGAGACCAGTTCTCGAGTATGGCATTGCGGCATGGACAACAGCAGCGAAGGCGAACTTCGATAAAGTTAACAAACTTCAAAACCAAGCCATGAGAATTATAACAGGTGGCATGAAGTCAACGCCAATTGTAGAACTTGAAAAGATTACAAAACTGCAATCCATGACCGATAGAAGAGACTGCAGAGCCCAGCTGCAGTCAGAGAAACTCCGAAGACTGACGGACCATCCAATGTACCAGAGACTAAACAATTTGGGAAATGGGAAACTAAAGCGGAGAAACTTTGCAGAAATAGCCAAAGCAAAGATGCACGAAGATCCCATAAACGCACTAACAACACCAAAACCCATCACTACTGTACGAAAACCTACCTGGAGGCAGGATATATTTCCAGAGGTGGTAGAAAATATACCAGGTATTGCAAACAAAAACTGCCAGACTGAAAAAGAAAGGAGAGACACTACCCTAAGCTTCATAACGAAAAGCTACCCAAGCATGGACTGGACCCATGCATACACCGACGGTTCTGTAACAAACACTACACAGAACGGAGGGGCAGGAGCATTCCTGAACCTACCAAATGGCAGAAAAATAACACTGTCATTCGCTACTGGTAAGTACACAAGCAATTTCAGAGCGGAGGCAGAGGCACTGAGGGCGGCAGTGGAAGAAATGGTGACACACAGTGAAAATGAGAGCCATATAGTCCTGCTGACAGATGCTCTCGCCGTAGTCACAGCGCTAAAAAGCCAGAAAAACACTGAGCTTAATGACTTAAGAGCAGCACTCTGCAAACTGTGCCAGCAGTCCGCACCAAAAAGGGTAGTGGTACAGTGGGTTCCGTCACACTGCAACATCCAAGGCAACGAGGAGGCAGACAGACTGGCAAAAGAAGGTGCAAGACTACCACAAACAGATACCAGTATGACGTACGAAGAGTCAAAACGGCTTATCAAAGCCAGATACATGACCAAATGGGAAACCGAACATACTGGTTACACCAAAAACGATGCCTATTACCAGTTGAACCGAAGAGAGCAGGTCGTTGTCTTCAGACTTCGCACTGGCCACAACAGACTGAGGTACCACCTATTCAACAAATTGAAAATAGGGTGTACCGACGAATGCCCGTGCGGTACTGGTAAAATGACCACTGAACATCTGCTGCAGAACTGCCCGACATACGAGGATCAGAGAGAGCAGATGTGGCCATTACCAGTGGAACTGCAAGATAAGCTCTATGGCAGTGGCGAGTGCCTCAGGATGACCGCCGCTTTTTTCGAAAAAATAATGGTTACTGTCTGACTGTGTACGCAGAAGAAGAAGAAGAAGAAGACAGACAGTATTTGATATAAGTCGACAAATCATGACTGGGCCTGGGGTGGGGGTAATACTAATCTTCAACTCCAATGTAAAATCCGTCTATTGTTTGGGCTGTGAAACATTGAGATTCATGCACGTGGGAAAAGATTGTTACCTCAACTGTCCCGAGCTAAATTTGGATTTAGCTGTACTGTCAGTCGACATCTCCCGTAGGATGGGCTTATCAGCTTCATCCATGCACTCCCTCCGCAGAGTCTGGTCCCAGCGAAGGCTCTACCCCGAGTCCGGTCTGCGTATTTACTCCTCCTGCATTGTCCCCATTCTTCTGTACGGTTACTAGTCCTAGACATTACCACAGCAGGACCGGGAGCGTCTTGAGCCCCTCCCCCCCCTTCCCCAAAGCGCAACAAGAGGCGTGTCCTCGGGATCGTCTTGCATGACATGAATTCCAGCAATGAAGCAGTTCGACGCACTCAACTGCAGACATTTTCTCAACGATTGATCGCCGTCATCTCTCCCTCTTCGGTAACGTTGCTCGCCTTTCCCGGGAAGTTCCAGCCCACGAGATGCTCCGACAATCAGTAGGGAAGAAGCCGTACTCATCCTGGAGACGTCCTCGGGGCCGCCCTTGCAAACACCTGAATAAAAGTGATCACCACCTCCTCAACAGTACTGCAGGCCGTCTGGGTCGCTGCCCTCAGACCTGGTCATAGACATAAGCATTCGACTCGACGGCCCTGATCGCCTAAGCGTGCTATGTATTTCCTGTTGTTGGGGGTATGGGTTGCACGGTCGACTTATTGACCTTCAGACAATTGAGAGAAAGATCATTAGAATACAAACAAAAAATATGCACTGTTTTCATTGATAAAGAAAAAGCGTTTGATAAGGAAGACAAGAGAAAGATCATTAGAATACAACAAAAATGTATGCACTGTTTTCATTGATAAAGAAAAAGCGTTTGATAAGGTAGACAAGACTAAACGTTGGAAGATGCTGTAAGATTATAGTGTACAAGGCCAGCTTCTTGAACATGTCAGAGCACGGCATCGCTCGCGTACAAACGTCGTCAGAACGACTGATGATGTAACAGATGATTTTGAAATCACTGCCGGCGTGAGACATGGGTGTATGCTTTGTCTTCTGTTGTTTAACATTTACATGACCACAATCGCATCAGAGACCAGTCAAATTCAGACATCTGAAGCAGAACAGAACTCAATACACGAATTACTCTTTGCAGTTGATCAGTGTCTGCTGTAATGACGATGAAAATAAATTGCGAAATCACATGAATACGATTGCTACTACCTGTGATAAATACAATATGCGAATTAACGAGAAGAGAAGAGAAACTATGAGGATCAGTAGAACACAAGGGTCACTCAAGATAAGTGTAAATGATATTGTTCTTTAACAGGCCCATGAGTTCAAGTATTTATTTTGTTAATTAGAGAGTGGTGAATGCTTGAAATGCATTGCCACAGGAAATAGTTGAGGCAGGGTAAGTTAATGCATTAAAGCATATATTGGATGCACACATTTATATTTAGATCAAGTTGAGTAAAAGAAACTGTTTGAATATAAACTCTACAGAGCCTTCTAAACGAGTATAAAGAAACTGATGGTACATAAAAAGGTGCTTGATGGTACATAAAAAAGGTGCATGATGGTACACAAAAAAGGAATATAAATGGGGGCCTGAGAAGAATAGAGAAATTGAAATGGAATGGTCTTAATCTTGATCTTGATGACCCATTCCTCAACGTAGCTGCGCGCCCCAATTTCGTCTCCAGTGGACCCTGTCTTGGGTCACGGAAGTCCAGTGAGGGGTAAGTGCTCTTCTAGAGGCATCTCGGATGTTGCAGCGTACAGCAAAGGAGTCTGACCAACGCATTGGTTGTCCTCCACGCGGTCTCTTCTTATCTCGGGGATACCAGACTACTGTCGCTGTGCTCCATCGACCATCGTTTCGTCGCAATTTGTGACCTGCCCATCTATGTTCTGCCTTGTCTGCATGGATTACGGCATCCTTCACCAGGGATAATCGTCTTTTATCAGAATTGTGGAAGCCTTGCATACGTTGGTTCCGGAGATTGATTCCGACCAAGCGTCTGTCTAGGGATGCCTGGGTAACTCTGAGTTTGTCCTCTAGGGATTGTGTTAGTGTCCACGTCTCGGCACCTTAGCACGTCGCAGGGAGTACAGTGAAATTGAAGAGGGAGGCTTGTAGCTCTTGGTCATGACAACCGCCCAGAACCAAGTTAATAGACGAGAAGAATTACAAATAGAATGATACGATCCCTAATGTGGAAATGCTTAAAAGAACCACACAGAAAGACGTAGGACACGAAGTGAGGACATGACACTGGATAGGACACACTTAAGGAAACTAGGTCATAGCATTATAAGAAAGACAAACGTACACACAGAAAAGAGAGCTCGTGACAGACTTAAAAAGGAACAAAGAAGATATGGGCATCTGGTGCGTTTGGCGAAGACATGATGATTTTGCGTCTATATGCGGAATACTCCTGCTTTACATGGAGCTGAGGGGTTTTGATTGATTGATCGTGCCGGTTACCTACAGAAACTATACGCTTCTAGAAAAGATAAAAGAATGCCTCTATATCCAATAGCAGAGGAGGAGGAGGAGAGACTGTCAAGTCAGAAAGAAGCCCAACACTATCAGTTGGGGATTACATCAAGAGATAGATAGAAAAAAACTCATGTTGCATTGCACCATCAAGGCAAAAGACGGTGGATTCTGAAGACCCATTGCAGCTAAAGCTGAGAGGTAAAGCGCTATTTAAGCAAGGAGCGACAGAACGAACGCATATTCCGATTCTACATGGGGACTCAGTGGTCTCGAGGTAAGGTGTCCTCCTCGGGTGACGGATGTCTTGGGTTCTCGAATCACTGATCTCTGGGTAGTGAGATTGGAAAATCGAAAAGAATAGGCCACTGTTTGGATAAAAATAAACAAAATCAAGATACAAATCTATCCAAGTTATTTGCACCTCCCAGGTCTAGTAAGCAGCAGAAAGTTTAAAATGCCTTCGGCTACCTGGCAACAGGTATTAACACCATGTCTGTTTGAATACCATGATTCCAATTTTCAGTCGTCTTGCGTTCGCAATGTAGGTGAGATTGGGCGACTAGACATATCGGATACGAACAATAAACTCGGAGGTATCGTGTACACGATGTTCACATAAAACAGCCTCAGACAGATGAAAATAGATTAGAACAGACAGTTAACCGCTGTCTCAGCAACAATTCCAAAGAGGATACAATTCCTATCTAACAGTGGTCTGTGTGAAGGATTATGGGAAGCAGCCCCTCCATCGTGCAAAGTTGCAACATGTCAATCACATGTTTGTCTGCACACAGGATAGCAAGTATAAAGTAACATAACATCTACACTGTCAGTGTAGAACAGGAGCGCTAAGGAAAACAGAACATTGATGTTCTGATCTGTAAACGATTTAGAAATCTGACAGAAAGTATGAACAGCGCCGTCAACATCATTATCATCATTATCATCATCATCATCATCATCAGGCTAGTCAGTGCGGAGACTGGAGTTGAAGTTTTCTGATAACTACACGTCACTTTTCTTTGTTCGTGGCAGATCTTTTCAGTTCAGCATAAATTTACTTCCTGATGTTTCTTCTACGCCTGTGTCACGTACTTGTTTCTTGGGCACCGTTTTCTTTTTTTCTCGAGAATTTTGCCTTCAATAACTTTTAATAGTAGAGCAACCATGTTTTATTTTGTGGCTAAGCCAAGGCAATCTAGCTTTTTGAATAATTGAAATTAGTTGCCCGTGTTTCCCTATGTCGGTTAGCAACGCCATAAATAACATACATATGTGAACATATAATAAACATATATGAACACATAAAACGTATATAGATGCACATGGAATATATAAACATACACAACATATTTATACATTTTTAACATATAAATGCACATTATATATATATATATATATATATATATATATATATATATATATATATATAATATGCCTTCATGTAAACATAAAAAAACACATATAAACATAAAAAACACATAAACAATACATAACATGCTTAAGCATACATAACATATATAAACACACATAAACATATATAAAATATGAACATACTTGAACAAACATTATATATTTAAGCATACATAAACATATTTAACATATATAAACATACATAACATATATACAATATATAAACATACCTAAGCATACATAACATATATACAATTTATAAACATACCTCAGCATACATAACAAAAATAGATATATATATGTATATAGGAAGCCCCAGTTGTCTCCAGGTAAGGTGTTCGCTTCGGGTGCTGAAGGTCAAAGGTACAAATCGTGGTCGAGACCGACATTTTTTCACGTGGATCATGCGGTAAAAATGGTCCCGGTGAGTAGTAAGATCAGACGCCTGTGTGCAGTGGCACGCACGTTAAAAATCCCTTTGCAGTTGGAAATCCGCAAGAGTAGGCTTAACTGCCGCTGCTCGGGAAAAATTCAAGTTAAAAATCTACTAAAATTATTCTAGGAATTCTCGCCCAACAGATAATAGGTCACGTGAAATGGGATTGTGTGGCTATACCATCAGGTCCTGTTTATGTGGTTAGCGTAGCGGCATAGATGGCGCCTGTCATTCTTGCGAGTCTACCTTGTTCTAATTTACGCTTCCACCACCACCATTCCCAAAAAATAGGCTATCGTATATTCCAGGGGCTACCAACCTAACGATTGGTACCATATACTGGGATTGACCTGGCAAGTCACCAGCGAATTTTCACCTGCCAAACAAAATATGAAACAAAGGAGGTCACACCTCCCCACGACGTCTAACGACACAAGAAGACTGAAGATAGATAGATAGATATAGATAGATAGATAGATAGATAGATAGATAGATAGATAGATAGATAGATAGATAGAACATATATAAACATACAAACATACAAGCATGCATAACATATATAAATTTACATAACATATGTCGACATGCATAAACATACGATGGGCTTTCAAATCACACCGGGACTGTTTGTTCTAGTTCTACTTGAATGGGTTATAGCGTGCTGGAACTACTATCATTAGTTAGAGGCACTAGTGTCCTAATACTGCTAGGTGGCCCACTTGCCAAGGGCCAGTCACGTGAACGATAAATAAAAACTGGCGGACAACAGTGTTAGTGCTTGCATGGTACAGAGTGTTATGATGAAGTTTCTTGTTAAATAAGACATGAAATCTGCGTACATTTACAGAAGACTGCAATCACAATACGGTGATGAGACACTCAGCCGCAGTTAGACATTTAACTGGCGTAAACACTTTAGAGAAGGCCGGACATCCGTGAGTGATGATCCCGGCCGTGGTGGCTCTCAACCCACAACAGTCATTCCTGTGAAAATTCAAATTGTGGAACGCCTTATTCTGGAAAATCGACGCATTACCTGTCGCCAAATCACACAATAGTCAAGTCTTTCTCTGAGTATGGTGAACACTTGTATTCATAAACATTTGCATTTTTAGAAGGTTAGTGCACGTTGGGTGCCAAGACAGCTTTCTCCTTTTGACCAGCACAGAAGAGCTCAAGTCTGCACTTGAATTGAATGAACGTTTTGACATAGAAGAACATAACTTTTTTGATCGCTTCATTATAAGTGACGAATTTCTGGGAAGTCAGTATTTCAGTCCTGATGACGAAGTGAAACAGGCTGTCCTGGATTGGTTCAGCCATCCTGTCAAATCTTTCTTTGCTGAAGCTTTTCAAGCATTACTTAAATGGTAAGTGCATGAACCTTGCGGGACATTATATAGAAACATAAATGACATTTTGATCACTTGACATTTTTTTTCCTGGCAAAAAAAAGTCCCGTTTTTGTCTTAAACGCCCCTCGCACATTACATATATAAATAAACATAACATATATAAACATATATAAATATACATTACATATATACATATGTACATATACATAACATATAGAAACATATACAAGCATACATAACATATATAAACATAATATCATATATAATGGTGGATAACATAAGGAGATGGACTGGACAAAGCTTCTCAGGTTGCATAATTACGGTAAGAGAGTACACTGGAGATCCATTGCAGCCGACCTTCGATGCAGATGGCACCGGAACTGAACTGAACATATATAAACATACATAACATACATAACATAAAAATATACACAAACATGGATAACATATATAATATAGATCATATTTAATTCTATAATTCCAGACAGCAGGCTTAATAGCATCAAGAAAACGATGGCTCGATAAACTTGATTACACATTACAGGCACGTACATTGACGAAAATAACGACCACGTAGAGGGCACACGATAGATGATTGCAAATCCCTACGCCTGTTTTCTTGCAACATAAGTGGACAAATGGAATGACATAATAGTGTTATTAGTAAAAGCAAGGTTGATGCTAGCTGATTGCTTGTGTATTAGTTTTGGCTGTGTTTTTTGTCATATATTTTGCTTATTACGTCTGGTCAACTAACTCGAAGAATGTGCCGGAGGCATCTTTTGGTGAAGGTTTACAGTCTATATTGGGTACATATAGTTTCGCGCCATGTTTCTCAGCCACACAGGTACCTGTTGGCGAAGTTTTACAGTCCGGATAGGAAATACTTGGTCACTTAGCTCTACTAAACGTCTTTGTACTGGTCTAGAAGACCCTACAGAGTCTGTGTACAAGCAGCTTTTGTTTTGTCTTTCCTATAACCACAAGATGTCGTAGGTGCATCACTTCATCAGCTATCAGCGTGTGAGTGATGTGTCTTGGGCATATTGCTAACCGGGCCGGGCCCAATCTCTCCAGAGCGATGTGTTTTAGTCCATTATTGTTATGTGGCGAAGTGGCCAAGCCGTTTGCCTTGTATTCAGACGGTCGGGGTTCGATTTCGAGCTGCGACGGTCGGTTCATGATGACAATTGTCTCCGGAGATCCCTGGGTTCGTCGCTGGAGCTACGGAGTTCGTGCTTTTTGCGATGCTCTCGGCAGATGACGAACCATCATGCGGAGAGAGACCAAACCATATGGGGAGACCCGCGTCGATGAAGTCGAAACCTCCCCTTTAACCTTTAACCTTTGATACGTGTGTTAACTTACAGCCAATCCAAAAACGTCATTGTCTGCAAAATAATGCGAAAGGCGCCAATCTCGGGAAGTTCAACCGTGTGCACTAGACCGTAGAAATACGACACAGGTTAGCTGAAATTATATTACATATAGCCGATGCCCATGCCAGGAAAATCGGAGGGAAAAAATGCCCCGCAAAATGAACGAAATAACTAATCGTAATCGAATTCAGCAACATGTTTTCATGGACGCAAGTTTACGTCGTCGATTAGTGTGAATTTCAATCAAATCCGCGGCCTGGTTGCATCTATGACGTACTAAGACACCAGTGTAAAGTTTGACCCGCGGCCTGTTAGACCCCCATCTTTGGTGCCATGTTTTCTAGCCATAGAGGCATCTCTTGGGGCAGATCTATAATCTTCATGTGACATGCATCTGTTGATTGAGCAATGTCTACAGTCTGGATGTGATACTATTAGTTATATGTCACGTTTCCAAGCAACATATACACCTTTTGTTGAATATCTGCATCTTAAAGTCTGTTTGGTCATGAGGTACATGGCACAAGACTCAAATCCAGACATACCTTCCTAAAATCAACACATCCCCTACAGCCAAACCCTGAAAGTCGCCGTATCGATGGATGGCATGAATTGTTGTATCCCTCAGAGATGGAACTTCAGGAGAAACCTGCCCAGGACATCATCTACCATACACAACCTGGAAGTCGCTGAACAGACTTCGAACTGGTGTATCACGGTGCAAGAGGAATATGAAATGATGGGGATACACAGATGACGATACATGTAGTTGTGGCGCAATAATACAGGAACCAGACTACCTGATGACGTGCCCCAACCTTCATGAAACATGCAATACGACATGCTGAAGGCAAATGACAAAGCAAACTAGGTCAGCGGAATACTGGATGCAAGATGTATAACCTGGTGCTTGGACAGGGGAAGTAAGTAAGTACAGTCTGGATATGATACTGTTCATTAAATGTTATATTTCCTCGCCGCAAATACATTTTGGTGATGAATATCTGTAGACTAGTTACTTAGTGGGGATTTCGTTGAGAAGTGGTTAAGCCGTCGGCCTCGTGATCAGGTGGTGTGGGTTCGACTCCGGACTCAGCCGTCTTTTCACGGGTGCTTGATGCGGAGTCCCCTGCATCTCATAGTCACCCTCTAGTCGTCTTGTCCTTTACTTGCCACTGGGGTCGGGCCGCTCGAGACGAGAAAGTGAGGATAAAAAGTAGCGCAGTTAATCCTTACTAAAAATACCGCTAGCAAAATAAATTATGCCATCATCGTCTACAATGGACGGCGGCCTTTGCCTAGTTACTTAGTTAGTTGTCTATCGCAAGTCTTAATGATGTGGCTTGTTCTGTATTTGGATTATAGTGAGAAAGAAACTACGCTGGTCACCAACCTCACTCTCTGGTCCCGAGCTACTTTGAACCAGTGGCAAGATGTAAGTTGAGAAGGCTGGAGATAGCACAGGGTGCAGTTTTCACCTCAGTGTTTACTTCTGTCTTTCCCGTAAACAGGTATCCCGCAAGGCAGCGAGGATGTGGCATCCAATAGGTTGAAAATATAGGATGACCAAGACTAAATCCCCATGTTCACAACAAATGACACAGGAACTTATAAGTACCAAATAATGTTCCAGATATTCACAAAGTGTTGTCACAGAGTAAAATTCAAAGCCACCCACACAGTGACAGATGCATTTTGATTAATCCGACTTTTTGTAAACCAACAGGGGGCAGCGGAGGTCACCAAATTGTGACGATGTACGCGAACCAAAGATGCAAATCATCAATGGCTAGCACAACTGAATAAATCGTCGATCGTTGTTGGTAATTCATTTGCGCCACCTTGACTATGAAATGTCACACGATATGATGATGACAAGTATCATAAACAAGGTAAACAGCGCTACAGTAGACAATCGTACAATCTACACAATCACTATGTTTATATCAAATGTCACATGAAAATAATGACAAATGAATTAATCCGGCTTGCCTCTAGATGACGAAATATACAATAACTGGTAATGACACCCGCCATCATATAAACCTGTAGCATGTGTATTTAAAGGCTAAGTCATATCCTTCTGTTTGAATCATTTCAGGAAAAACAAAAACATTGATTTTACACCGCCTTTTGCGAAGTACACAAAAAAGGCACCGCCATCTTGGTCGTTTTGTGACGTCACCAATGTCTGCAGTCAAGTCTAGATCTGATACTCTTTGTTACATGTCATGATTATGAGCTATACACGATAACTTGGCAGTCACATTTGTGTGGACAAGTTATGAGAGGGTCAGGACTTGGGCACACAGTAACATTGTCTACAATTTTTGGATAAAAGAGACGACAGAGTGGGGGAACTCTAGACCAGTGCTCTTCAGCATTTTCATGCCTGCCACCCACTTTTATAACTTTTGTGACGATACATTTCCTTACCGCCCACTAAAATCTAAATTGAAGAAAACTCTACTATCGTTTACTGAGTCTATGTATATTTGATGTTTGTAATCACCGTTGAGCATGTCCGTTTGCAAGAACATCGCTCCAATCACAACCCATCTGAAAGAACCTCGTTCTCTTGCCAAATATACAACCTTCTCCAGTCATGCACCATCATTCATTTACAACTTGGTGCCATCGCCTTCTTTGTCTGCCTCATCCTCTCTTGTCATGCACCATACCTTCCATTACCGTTCTCTCAAACCCGTTGTGTCTTTTGATGTCGTAGTCTCAATTTTAGCAAAGCTGTACTTCTCCAGGGGCGAATGCCATTGTGCAAGTCCCAGCTTTGGCTCTAGATGGATGTAGCTGGGAGGACGATTCCCTGCTTAGCGGACTAGGCTCGAGCAGATTATTAGTCCGCTACGTCGGAACATGTGTGTCGGAGGGTGGTTAACCGATGTGCCAATCATCTTAAAAGACTCAAAAACTAGAGCAAAGTAGACCCGTAGCCTGTTAGGCGCCATCCATGCTGCTCTTAACAAACCACTTAAGCATGACCGGTGTTATGCCCTGTCATACAGTTAGTCTCCTTTTACGACATGCTCTTTGTGGGGCAGTGGTGCTATTCTTGTGTTTGTCATACACAAAGATCCCGGCGGACTACTCAAAGTAAAATGTTCAATTTCAAACTCACGATGAAGATTTGTTTTTGAGGAACTTTTATCGTACGTACTCTAATTTTTATTGGTTTTTATTTTCTGCTGGTGATGACATTTATGAACCAGTTCTTATCTATCCCTAACTCTTGTCGAATATTCTTCTTTTTTCGCACCACAGTATTCTGAGAACACTTCTATAACATTTCGACTCGAAAGACTCCAGGTTTGGATAACTGTCCATGTTTCCCAGCCGTTTGCTACAACGGAAGAAAAGGTTCTCAAAATTTGCACTTTTGTTGGTTTGCTGGTTTTCTGCGATAATTTCTTCATGTAGTTATTCTGTTATTACCTACATGAAAGCTAAAGTCGCCCACTAGTGGACGGTAGCGCCTAGAATGAAGAGCACTGATCTTTACATATTAACATGTAACGATAGACTGTCAAGGTTCAATTTAGTTCAGTTAAGGTACTGTCTGTATAACTGAGGTCGACTGCAATGGATTGCCGTTGTTCTTGCCACGACCGTACATTCTGCCAGGCTTTTCTCCATCCATCATTTGGTGTACTTCCTTTCTTTTCCTTTGAAGGTTTTCAATATCTGGATACCACGTCAGACATCATGTTCCCAATATATGCGGCACTAAGGCAGACATCATGTTCCCAATATCTGCGGCACTAAGGCAGACATCATGTTCCCAATATCTGCGGCACTAAGGCAGACATCATGTTCCCAATATCTGCGGCACCAAATCACACATAATGTTTCAAATGTTTGGCAACTTGGATTGCATTGTCGTTTCCCTTCATCCTGTCATCCATATTGCATGTTTTTTAAAGGTTTGGACAGATCATTAGGGAGTCTAGGTCTTGTATTGCTCCAAAGTATAATGTCCCATTATCAATGTACCCTGATATCTGAAGGTTCTTCCTACATCGTTATTCATCAGTTCGGATTCTATTGAATAACTTCCATATTGCATAAGCCAAGTGGTGTCCAAACGCAGACTCCTTCCGCAGTTTCATCCAAGGGATCTGCGTCAGTTCACTCCATTTTTCGGTATGCGTTGTCCGGGACTAATCTGCCACGCCTGTGTTGACTGTAAGAAACATCGTCTGGATTGTAGTCGAATGCGCGGCGCCTGGTATCCAAACACAGAGTGCCTTGAGTCGTTTCTTTCTTTCGATTTCTGATGCTATACTTCTTCGTGTTTCAAGTATGCCTCGTCGATTATGAGGTACATTTTTTTTCAGTTGAAGTAGGTTTTAGGCACGCTGTATCTATTCATCTTTGTGCGAGTCTTACAATGTTACTGTTCATGTTATTGCCATTTGATCTGTAATTGTCTTTTTGCCTCTCTTTTTCTTTGGTGGACAGCACTAATTTGTATTTTTCAGGGGTTTGGTTTTAGATGATTTTTCTGGGGTTTGGTTTTAGATGATTTTTCTGGGGTTTGGTTTCAGAGGATTTTTCTGGAGTTTGGTTTTAGATGATTTTTCTGATTTTGTACCCAGTTGACTCGGATTTCATTCATCAATTCTCATTGTATATCTAAATTCTTGAAGACTTCCTTGTCAGTTTTATTTTAATTCCAAAAAATACTCTCCATTCTTCTATATAAGTTATTGCCCATCGTGAAGCGATGATTGCTACAACACCAGGTTTTCTCGTGATGTGCGATGAAGTTGATTATAGTGAGGAAGATTATGCGCTGGTCATCAATCTCACTCTTATCCCAAGTTACCTTGGATCAGTGACAAGACTATTGGTCGAGACGACTCGAGGTAACTCGGGATGCAGGCACTCTGGTCTTACCTTCCGTGAGACCAGGGGTCGCTGTGAGAGGCGAGTGCCTTGACCTCTTGACTACAACGACCCCCATTCTTCTATATGCACATTTCAAAGGCGTCAATTCTTTATTTCCAATCGTTTGGTCACTGTCCATGTTTCTACTCCATATAGTAAGGATGAGTATACATAATACTTCATCACTCTCATATATTACATTTGCGAGAGGCTTGTTTGAATATCTCACTCGTTTGTTCTTCCATTGTATGTGATAGAACGTATACATGGTCAGACCCAGATCTCTTCTACATTGGCCAATCGTTTTCGTTTTTGTGTGTCCCAATATATCCTTTGCGTGCGACCCTCTTTGCTGCTCCGCTTCAGAGCTGTTATCTTCACGTTTCTGTCCCTTTCATTTCAGACTTAGTGGACCATTGTTTGAAAATTCTGTAAACTTCGCTTAAACTGTTTCGCGTAGCCATAGTCTGGGACTACTTTCCTGAGCTTTGGTTTTCCGCAGCGAAATGGCAAGACACTAGTTGTTTGTTGAAATGTAGAAATCGAAAGCTATATTGGACGCCGTGACTATCCAAAGCAGAACTAATAAACAGCATTGTTTAAGCCAATACATTGTGGAAATCAATGTTCGCCTACGCCAGTCGACATGGCACACGATGATGATAATGGCGAAGACTAATTCTACATCAGTCCCGTTCTTTATTCCGGGTACCTTGAAAACAAGCTGCAATTCAGCTTCCTGTCGAACTCAACATTCATTTACCATGTACAACGACATACTTACCTGGAAAATAGACGATTTACTCCGCCTGATTGGTCAATTACTCACCTGTTCTATTTGAACAGCCATCGCGCGAGCTTGGGGCACGTGTAAGGTAAACCAAGATGTTGTCTTAATGTTAATTATTGCTGTTATCACAGTTTCCTATTTCAATACCGCTACCCCTTCTTGTGCAGTATTTTGATCAATCGTCTTCCTTCGTTTCCTAGCACAGACTCATTTTGACTGAAGACTGTTCGATTTTCTAATTTAGAATTAGGAAGGAGTGGTTCAATCGATTTGTTTCTTTGCTGATCACCATCATTTTTGTCACTCTTCGTATTTTCAATTGTATCTTCATCATTATCGGAATTATCGCCTCCACGTCTCCTTTATCATTTTCTGCTTGTATTGTTTTCCATTGTTTTAAAAATCTACAACAATTTTATATATAATGGAAATAGATGTTGGTTTTTGAGAGATAATTTAGACAATCATCATTTTTGTAGGTGGCTCAGTGATCTCAAGGTAAGGTGTCCGATACGATTGCCGGAGGTCGGGGGTCCGAACCACGGTGGACTCCGAGATTTGTACACCTGGATCTTCTGATAAAAATCCCACTAATCTCTGAGTAGTGAGATCGGAGTCCCGTGTACAGTGTCGAGCACGTTAAAAATCCCCTGGCAGCTAGAAATGGAAAAGAATAGACTTAACGGCCGCTGCCCGGACTACTTTCAAAAATTCTAGTTACAAATCTACACAAATAAAGTTTTCAAATACCTACTACGTAGAGCCGAAGCATTCGGCTATCTGGCATCTGACATTAGAATGCCTGTTTGAATAACTGGATTCCAAGTATTCCAAATCAAGTCTTGTAAGAGAAATCGATGTGACTATTTGAGAGATGATTTAGACTGTCAGTTTTGTGAGAGAAATGTATGTGGCTATTTGAGATATGAAAGACAGACAGCCTCATTTTGTGAGCAATATAAATGCTGCTATTTGAGAGACATTTAGTCGGCCACATTTATGAGAGTAAAAGATGTGATTTTTCGAGGCAGAGATGTGAATCTGATTGCCACATTTATAAGAGAAAAGTGTGATTATTTGAACAGTCTTGCTCCTCCTCTTCTTTGTTCTCAATCTCCGGCTACCAAGCTCTGAAAAGGACTGAAAGGATGTTGTCTAAACAACGAAATGTGTTGTGTCAAAGATTACAGCTGGACTGCGATATTTAAGACAGGCCGAAAATTCTCATGGCCGAAATATATTTGGGTATTTGCGATCTGTTTAGTTGTTAACAATCTATTTCATTGCAAGTGGTGGCACCCATAGATGTTCAGTTACTATAGGTAAATTTCGAGGGATGTGGATACTAAATTAACTTAACTTAACTGAACGTATTTATACTGGTTTAGAAGACTCTACAGAGTCTTTAATAACCAGTTTCTTGGAGGGTGGTTTTTGCCTTTGTGCGAGTCCATCTTAATAGATTCAAACACTATAATTAAGTAGACCCTCAGCCAGTAAGGCGCCATCTATAGCTGCTCTTAACAAACCACCTGGGGAAAGGTATAAATAACTGGAGAAGATTTTTAATTTAAATTTTTTCCGGGCAGCTGCTGTTAAGCCTACTCTTTTCGATTTCCAACTGCCAATGCATTTTTAACGTGCTCGACACTGGACACAGGAGTCCGATCTCACTACTCAGAGATCAGGGGAATTTGAACACGCAACCTCCGGCATCCGAGACGGACACCTTACCTCGAGACCACTGAGTCCCCTAACAGATCCAGTAGCTGGCTAGCTAAACACACTGCTGCTCTGTCCACTAAGGTGACCAACTCTGTTCGACCATCATTTTATTTCAAAGCTCTGCGTGTTTGTATTGCTGATTCAGTTATTTCGGTGTGCTCATCCACATGCGATCATTGATAGACTTGAAAATGTCAATCCTTCCTATCTACAAAGTACCCAAAATGGATGCTTGCGTAACCCAGATGTCAGCTCTTTCACTGCTCTTTCAAATGTAGAGCAAACTTTCACTGCTCTTTCAAATGTAGAGCAAACTATGAAAAACAACAACAATTTCCTACACCGAGTTTCTCACTATAACTCAGATTTGCACAAATGAAATTGGTACGACATTATCTGAAATACCCGACATACATAAAACTATATATTTCACGAAAAGGCAGGGTGATTTCCGTGCAATTCGAAGAACAGTAAATATTTACTAAGACATTGCAAAATTAATCCATGAGACGAGTGATTGAATATCTTGTATCAATATCAGCCGGGAAATTTTAATTGTTCTACAACTATTTGCAGAACGTAATCGGGTATAATTTCTGATTTTTAAACATATACATTTCATATCACATTTTCGACTTTGAACTGCAGGTATAAATACTAGGTGTTATTAAACTAGGAGTGTCTGGCCAAACGGTATGGGTGCATGCTTTTGGCCACGAAGGACACTCGTTCATATCCATGATGCCGTAAGCCACTAGACATTTTTCTTTTAATCGGTTATAAATTTAAAATTTATTATGCAAATTACGCGAGGACTGCAGGGAAAAGTGCCTTTTATTCCGCATCTCTACAAATCTTCTTAGTGGATCTCAGCATTAGGATTAAATTCTGCAGTGATAATTAAAAAAAACAAAAACGTAGTTATTAAGTGAGTACGCGTGCACCTGGAGTAGAGGGTTAAAGTGACACAAGGAAAGGGATGAGATAGGGGTGTCTCCTAACCCTCGCGTAAATAACGTTTGCTTATAAAGAATGCCGGAACTAATCTACCAAAATTGCAACATGGGGATAATTGTAGATGGCGTACATGTAAATGCTATCACATTTTCAGATGATCAGGGCATAGTCGAAAAGACGGAGTTGCTCAATAAAATTAGCAACATCGCAAAAAGTATGGTATGATGAGTGCGGAGGACGTGGGTTCGAATCACCGTGGAGACCGTGTTTTTTTCACGTAGATTTTCTGGTAAAAATTTCCCTGATCTCTGAGTAATGAGATCAGACTCTCGTGTTCAGTGTCGACCACGTTACAATTTCTTGGCAGTTGGAAATCGGAAAGAGTAGACTTTAACGGCTGCTGCCAGGACAAATATTCTAGTTACAAATCTATCCGTTAAAGAAGCCGCAGGAAGTTGTAAAATACGTACTACTTATAGCCGGAGCATTCGTCTACATGTCAACAGACATAACATGCCTGTTTGAATAGCAGGATTACATGTATTCCAAGTATAAGACAAAGGTTTTGGTGATTGCAAGAGCTCCAATACAATAAACTTAGTCATTGATGGACAAAACGTTGAACAGATGACACAGTTTCTATATTTCGGGCAATTAATTACAGAAGATGATCGTAGCAGAAGAGATACAAGGACTACAATTGCAATAAAACATTTGAACATTTACCATCATAAAAGAATTATTAGTGCATATATATATATGGTCTGTGTCACTTTATTGAGCAGAAATGTATTTTGAGATAAGGTGTTACCCGGGAAGGAAGCGATCTGCCGGACAGTAGTGAAGTCGAATAAAATGGCGGTAGAGGCAGTTGACGAAACTAGATAGCTTCAGATAATAATCTGGCGTCGAAGATTGTCTTGGTTTGGACAAATTGTGAAACAAGTTGGTCCAATATAAAGAATAAAACAAGGCAGACAGGACAGAGGTCGACCAAGGGCTACTTTCATCATTCAGGCCTTCAGAGACGGGTATGAGGTCGACCAAGAACTACTTTCATCACTCAGGTTGGTAGATGTCGACCAAGTACTACTTTCATCACCCAGGTCGGTAGAGACGAGTCAGAGGTCAACAAAAGACTACTTTCATCACCCAGGTCTGCAGAGATGAGGCAGAGATCGGCAAAGGACTACTTTCATTACGCAATCCTGGAGGGTTAAGGAAGTTAAATCCTACGACGAACTCTGAGATGCTGCAGAGAACTGAAGACATTGGCATGGCAAGATACAGTGTCCCCAACATTTTTCTGCGGCCGATAATGAAGACGAGTGGCATGGTAGGTAAAGCGCTTGCTTTTCATGACAACAGTACTATGTTCAATCTGCAGTCTCAATATGCCCCAGTATACCCATCTGTAAACAGGTTGAGGAGTCTCTGATAGAGATCGCAAGACAGCGAGGAATGATATGGTCAGTTTAGTGTATTTGTCCGTCAATTTGTGCCGGTGAGTGTAAACAGGGAGCTTCAGTTGTCGTTCTTGAGCCAATTATGTTGTTTCGTCGTTGTAAGTCTGTGACGCTGAAACATTAGGTTTATGTCGCTTATCCATCTTTCGCGTGCCCTGCAACCGGAACGCCTTTTGCTCTAAGCATGCAATGGGAAACTGATCATGCCTAAATGGCATGAGATAACCTAACCTTCGTATTTTCTGTATAGAAATGTACGAGGCGTGTTAAAATGAAACCGGACCTAACTGCACCAAGTGAACGTACCTACGATGCGTATGATGACGTCACTTCTGGTGTAAACAGCACATATCAACCGTCAAGTTTGCAAATTTTCATCATCCTTTTGACTCATAGTTTTTTCAGCAGAATGTTGATAACATGGTGGATGTGATACGGAATCCGTACAGAGTTGATCAGCGAGCTGTGATTCAGTTTCTAACAGTTGAAGGGTGTCGACTGGTTGACATTCATCGCATAATGCAGGTAGTGTATGGTGACACAAATTTGTCGAAGACAACAGTGGAGAACTGGACAACGATGTTTAAAGAAGGACGTGAGTTAACGAAAGATCTTCCGAGACCAAGTCAGGCGCATATTGTTGCATCAGAAGATGCCATCGCCAAAATTGATGCGGCATTTCGGGTGGACCATCGCCAGAGCTTACCTTCGCTAGCAGAGGAATTCGATGTTTCGCTAGGAACAGTTCAAATGGTGGTTAGCAAGAAACTGAAGTATCGGAAGATGTGTTCACAATGGGTACCTCGGTTGCTGACCAACCAACCGAAGGAAGAACGGATGGGATGGAATTTGAACCACTTGCTGCGATGCGAAGAGGACGGCAGTTCTTTTCTTTTGCGCATAGTGGCAGGTGATCACGCCTCGGTCGACATCCTTCAGCTGTTGAAAACCGAATCACCGCTAGCTGATGAACTCTGTTTTATTCTGGATACCTCACGGCAAGAGTACATAATACGGACTATTGCACGTAACGAAGCGTGCTAGACTCTGAATTTCAGGGTAGATAAAAGTCGTGGGTTGAATTTGAACCAACGACAAATTAATAGAACATGTTCAGAGTATTTATTTAGGGCAAATGCTCTTTTGGGGATTATTGGATTATTGATTGCGCTGATGCGATACGCCTTTAAATAACCAAATAGATTGTCTGTGCTTGAATACAATGTCCGTTCTCTGAAATAAAAGAAAAAAACCTTAAGGCCAACACACGCACTCGCTAATTCTGATTAAAACAACGTGTTTTCAGTTTCTCAAAAGTTTGACAATTTACCAAGAAACAGACAAAAACATTTGTTCAGACACTATACCAACCGACTGAAAGCGCTTTCTGAGCCATGACTCGAATGACTGTCAAATATTTCAGTTAGCGCAGTGCACACAATCCAGGACTATCAACCAGTCCCATCAAACGGTGTTCCGTGCAAGAGTACCCGTGTTTTTCAGCAGAAATTGTCCGGATTGTTAGCTCCGGTAGTTTGTATAACCACGACTGTTAATCACATTTAACTTGGGGTAAATGTTTACTTGACGTCAAAAGAGGTTTAAGAAGGGAAGTCTCCCACACTTTCCTTATTATTCTGTTTGAGTCTGTCAATTGTCTTCTCTCTTCTGTCATGTTTTTCAATGAGACCAAAACACTCTGCTCCTTTCGGAGCATAGTTCTGTAAAGGTTTCACACAAGTTAGTTTTTCTGATATAAACCATTAGTTCCAACTATGCCATTCTGAGCCTTCTTACAGTTGTCGTGGACTCTCTTCTCCATGTGGGCGTTTGAATTGCCACTTTGTCTCCTATATATAGAGTTCTAGAACTAGACCATCTTGTAATACTATCAGATGGGTTTTATTTAATGTGTGCTGTATCCAACACAAGCGTTGTCTCCTCACCTCCTGTCCCACTAACATCTGTCTGAATTTTTTCAACAGTTCCACATTAGTGATATCACTTTATAATTTCAATCCATTTATTCTGCCAGTCGAGAATTTTTTGGTACATAAAATGACGTCAAGTTAAGAATACAGAAGGCAAGAGAATCTTTTATTGCGTTAGGGAACGTATTGGAATCAAGAGAAACTAAATCTACAACCAAATTAAAAACCTTCAACTCCAACATAAAATCCGTTCTATTATATGACTTTGGCTGTGAAACATGGAGGACAATAGAGGTACTTGCAAAAAGGCTACACACCTTCGTAAATGGCTGCCTGCAGTAGAATACAAAAGTGGAAATGGTACGATAAGATCACAAATGTAAAACTGTTGTAAAGAATGGAGCAGATCCCAGTGGAGCATGAGATACAGAGGAGACGCTGGCGCGGGGTAGACTATACCTTAAACCAGTTGATAAAATTACAAGACAGTCTCTGTTCTGGAACCCGCAGAGCAAGAGGAATAGCAGACGACCGATATACTGAAGAAAGTGGGAGTTGTGTGCCAATATGCAGACAAGACATGGACAGAACTGGCTTGGATGGCTCGTGAAAAGAAAAAAACATACTGGACGAGACTCATCTTGGCTTCCTCGTAGCCCTACGTGGAAACAGGCTGTTTTCATGGCAGCGTGGATAACAAGGTGAGGTATCAACATGATCCCCACAGTAGTGAGCAATACGTAGATAAAACCAAGCATAGCACAACCGCCTGGCGTACCCCGGTCCAACTTCATCAGCACGCTCGGGATGTAAAGAAAGCTACTGCAACCCGAAACTTAAAATCCTTTTCATGGCCCAGAAATGAGTAAACCTAATTGTAGGAATCCGCAAACAACAACCATTCTGGTTGCTATCTTTGCTGTTGTCCGTGTTTCCAAGCGGTAACCCCCACTGTTACTTCCTATGTCGACTGAAGACAGCTACAAGATAGGGTTGACAGCCACATCTTGTAGAGAAAAACCAATACCAATATAATAAACTGCTGCAAGAAGTCGGATACAGACTTCCTGTATAAACGGACGAGCTGCAGACAAAAAATATATGCTTCACATTGGAGCAGCAAGGCGAATGATAACAAACTGCTTGGAAACTTCCCTTTAAAGCGGCTTGCTGCTAGGTGACCTAAGCGTCACCTATTAGAGCAGCGTTTCTCAAACTGTTTATCCTTGCAGGACCCTTGACATAATATTCATGTCTCAGAGAAACCATATATACACTTCATTGGGGAGGAAGACTAACGTCTAGTCAGGCACAACATACTGATAAGACATGTTAGTCAGGGTCACACTAAATATACTGGCCAAGACCCTCACCTCGGCTTCCTCTTAGCCCTCCTTGGAAACGGTCTGTTTTCATAGCAGACTGTACATGGATACCTGACGTATGAGTTGGGGAAGGTAAAAACAGCAAGAAAGGGAACTGGCCACCCAACTTCACAAAGGCTGTCGATTAGTGAATGAAGAGTTATCTTAATCTCCGAAGGTAATTTTGCCATGGGACTAACTTTTACTTTTACCTTTCTTTTGAATGAACTTCAAGTTCATAAGAAAAACATACGAGGCGTGTTCAAATGAAACCGGACCTAACTGCACCAAGTGAGCATACGCACGACGCCCACAATGACGTTCCTTCAGGTGTAACAAGCACATGCCAACCGTCAATTTTGCAAAATGTCATTATCATCCGACTCATAGTCTCCTCAGCCGACCGTTGAAACCATGTCGGGTGTGATACGGAATCCGTCCTGTTTATCAGCGAGCGGTGATTCGGTTTCTAACAGCTGAAGGATGTCGACCAGTTGACATTCATCGCATAATGTACAAGCTTGGTCATGGCACGGAGATGTTGTTGGCTTATGAGCCTAGTACGTGGACAAATGTCTGCGACTCCTCTCGAATTGAGCAGGATTACCGTAGCAACGACCTGCCATTAGTAGGGTAAGAATGACCTGTCTTCCGAGGGTCTAATGCCAGCACCCGTTCACGATTAGACCCAACGAATCAATAGAGGGCTTTTTAGTCAGTCAATGACCCAGTGTCTGAAACCTGCGATTTCTCTAGGGCTGAGCAGGGTTACCGTAGCAACGCTCTTTCATTTAGAGGGTAAAACTGACCTGTCTTTCGTGGGTCTAATTTCAGCGCACGTTCCCTATTGGACCCAACGAAAGTGCTCTCAGTCTATCAGCCATTTTACAGTGTTTGCGTATTGAGTCAAATTAAGCCGCAGGCTCCACTCATGGTGGTGCCCTTCCGTCAATTCCTTTATCGAACACTGAATGCGGGCCAATCGAGCCACAGAGAGCTAAGCCCCAGATTTCCGTGGGTCTAATACCAGCACACGTTCCCTATTAGACCCAATGAGCATCTTAATAGATTCAAACACCAGAGCAAAGTAGACCCACAATCTGTTAGGGGCCATGTATGTTGCTCTTAACAAATCATCTAACTATGGCCAGCTTTATGCCATATCTAATATCGTAAATAACACTTGTAAGCAGAACGAAAACAGATAACACTGATTTCAATAACTGAATCGTTTATTGACCAGGTTGAAATGACATAAAAGATAAATGAAGGTCAAATGTCACGTGAATAAATATATGTTTCAAGAAAATGTTATTTTGAAATCCAATTTAGATTTTTTTAAATGTACTTTTCTAATGTGAAACCCTGTGCTTGTCTTTTAGTAGACAAATACGTCATTTGGGGTCGATGACACTTCTAAATGTTTTAACATGTTGAAGACTTTATTATAACATTCAAGAATTTTCGAACAATATGTCGTACGTGTAGAGTTAAATTGCAAAAATTGAAATTAAACGCAATATATGATTAGTTTATTCATCATTATTTCTCGGGGAAGCTATAGTGATTTCTCGCGTAACCCGAGAGCTCCAACGAACCCCGTTTGAGAAACGTTGAATTAGAACAGTGCTGTTCAACTTGGGCGCTACCGTCCACTTGTGGGAGATTTTGGCTTTCAGGTGGATGGGAATAGAATAATGACATTCTGTTTTAAAACACAACCTGAGGAAACTGTGGCAAGGCAAAGGTCGCCGTCCATCGCAGACGATGATGGTATAATTTATTGTGCTAGTGCTATTTTTAGTAAGTATTAACTGCACTACTTTTTATCCTCACTCTCTCGAAATCGAGCCGCTGACCCCAGTGGCAAGTCACGGACAAGACGACTAGAGGACGACTACGAGATGCAGGGGACTCCGCATCAAGCAGCCGTGAAAAAGATGGCGAACCCACACTATCTGATCACGAGGCCGACGGCTTAATCACTTCGCCACGGAATCCCCATGGAAACTGTGGGAGAATACCAGTAAACAAACAAAAGTAGAAATTGAGAGAACCTGTGTTTTTTTTTGGCGGCATACGACTGTTCAACATTGTCTGTTACCCAAAATTTCAATGAAGAAAATCGAGTCCTTCGAGTCGAAATGTTAGAGAAAGGTGCTCCGAATACTGTGGACCGAAAAAAGAAAGAATGCAGACATTCAAGAAGAGCTGAGCATAGAGACGAACTGGTTCATACAATGAAAAGACACAACTGTTTTGAGAGAATGGTAAGGGAAGGTATGGCGCCGGGCAAGAGAGCCAGAGGCAGACCAAGTTGTCAAGGAATGCTTGGTCATGACTCTGGAGCAGACTGGAGATTTGACTAGAGATTGAGTTTCTGTCCGACGGGCTGTCTGTAACGCTCTGCAAGGGGCATGCTATTCGATGATTAGAAACCGCCAAAATACACAGACTCGGTTGACGATTGCAGAGTTGAAATTTTATTGGGCGGAAAGGAAACGTACAGTCATGAAAGTTATAAAAGTGGACGCCGGGAATACAAAGCTGAAGAGCACTGCACTAGAGCAACAAGATGAATGAATGAAAGTTGTAGAGCATTTAATATGACTGCCTTTAAAATAGACTTTCATATTTTTATTGGTGTTTTGAATTTAATTTCCTAAATGTGATGAAAGGTTCTTTGGAATTTTCCATTTTGATATCTTTATCTGTTCCTCCATGATTTTTTTATGTTTGACATCAGTGGAATTCTCCTTCATTTGGCGTCTGATTAGTGTAATGGTAGAGCACTCGCTCTTTAAGTCAAATGTACGGGGTTCAACTCCTGCTACCAGCACGCTTAAGTGGACCCAGCTACACAATGAGCTCATTTGTAAATGGGCGCCTCACCTACGATTAGGGAAAAAAAGGCAGTGAGAAAGGAACTGGCTAACCTAATACACAAGCTGTGACTCAGTACAATGAAGTTCAATACTTCATCCCCGATCGCACTTTCTGCTATGAAACTTGATTTGTTCAACCAAATTTGTTAAGTATCCTCTTCTCTTATCTCCGCTTATTTTCCGCTCATAAGGAAATGATCAATACAGCAGGTAGCGCTTTTCAGTAATCTGGCGCCAAGTGACTTTGTTTATTCTTGTATCGATGGTATCTGTAGCACATTATGAGATTGCTAACACTAGGGGGTTGCCATATCCTATCAAGAAACGAACGAATGGGGAAAAACTAGGCTTTTGAATACTGTAAGTGGAACAGGCGAACCGTGCAAAGTCCTATTGGAGACTGACAATAAAATCGGAGGTCCCGTGCACATGCCGTGCACGTAAGAGAACTCTTGACTGTTGAAAATTGAAAAGAGTAGGTTATTAGTAACTCTCAGGACACATATTAGTAACTGTCAGGACACAATTTAGTAACAGTGATGACACATATAAACAACTGTTAGGATACATATTAGTAGCTGTCAGAACATATATTAGTAACAGTCAAGACACATATTAGTAACTGCCCGGACACATATTAGTAACTGTCAGGATACATATTAGTAACGGTCAGGACACATATTAATAATTGTCAGGACACATATTAATAACTGTCAGGACACATGTTAGTAACGGTCAGGACACATATTAGTAACTGTCAGGACACATTTTAGTAACTGTCAGGACACATATTAGTAACTGTAAGGACACATATTAGTAACTGTAAGGACACATATTAGTAACTGTCCGGACACATATTAATAACGGTCAGGACACATATTAGTAACTGTCAGGACACATATTAGTAACTGTCAGGACACATATGCCAAAAGTGACAAAAATACCTTCCCAAAAGAGACAAAAATACCTGCCTAAAAGTGACAAAAATACCTGCCCAATAGTGACATGCATAAAGGCGAAAAAGAAACTCAGTGTCAAAATAGACACAGTAACCCAATCACCTATTTGTCTGCTCATTCGATTGCCGAAGATGGATGTATCGGACCGAAAAGTGCAAATATCGCAGTCAATCTGTAAACTAGTGACACAAGGCATTCCGTTCTCTGCTTTTTAGTAAAAGCTTCTATTTAAACTAAGACATATTTTTTAAATGGTAATACAGGAGAATAATCTTGTTAGGATCTGTCAAAATTGAATTGACTAACAAGTCGTACTAACAGAGGCTGTGTACAACATTTAATAATTTCAGATCTCTAGATTATGCGGAAGTTGGTTACAATAGAAGAAATAGAAGTCCATGGAAACAGACAGATGTGATGGCAGTTAAATAAAAACTTGTACAAACAACAAGGAGATGTTGTGTACTTGTACTAAATAAACCATTCGCATGGACGCAGTCGATCCTATATATTTGGACCCGAAGTAATCGTGCCGACCTAGTTGTTTTCTTCAAAAACACAAATTATGTTTACTCATATGTAACGTTAACATATAGTCGGTGTATCCATCCTTACAGCGTGGAGGACTCGTGTCCACCTTCACCAGGAAGTTCGGTATACGAGGAAAGCTATTGCAGCCGGCCACTTAATCTCATTTTCTGGGCGAACACAAGAGTAATCATTTTCATCCTTATCATGGCTCAAATCGTGGTTTCTCAAGCTGATATAACATGAAAAGTTAAAGAGGTTTAGCAGGTGTAGATATCTGAACAAGAGGGAAGCAGAGAACACGGGTCATTAACCAACATGGCGCATATTACAAGCTCAACAGACTCCGCACAGGCGACAACAGACTGAGATACCACCTATTCAGCAAACTAAGAGGCCATACAGATGGAAGTGTCTGTGGCACTTACAGAATGACTGCTTAGCATCTGCTGCAAAGGTGTCCCAACATACGAGGAACAAAGAAAGCCCGTATTGCTATCATCGCTACGATTCCTAGACAAGCTGAATGGAGGTAACAGTAGCCTGAGGCTAACCACTGCTTTCTTTAGATATATATGGCTTGGCTTCGTGGCTTGGCTTCGTAGCTTGGCTTCATGGCTTTGGATTGGCTTCGTGGTTTGGCTTCGTTCGTTCTCAATCTCCCGCTACTAAGCCCTGACACAGGCCTAAGTAGCAGAATGTAGTCCAGAGAACGGAATGCGTTGTGTCGTAGTTTATAGCTTGACGGCGATATTTGCACCTTTCGGTCCAACACGTCCGACTTCAGCAAGCATTGTTTTAGTACCGGGTTAGCATTCCCTCTTCGATCCCTTCTCCTTAGCCAGTTTGCTCTGTTGAAGCCTATTATCCAGGATCACCACGTGGAGGTGTAGAAGGGTCTTGGCAGCTCTGGCTCGATGGCCTTGACGCTAGCAGTCAGCTATGGGTCGCTGACCGCTGCAGAACATATGCTGATCAGGATCTTGATCCCTCTAGATAGATATATTCAAGTTGATTCCTGAAGACGTGTACAGAAGAAGAAGAAGAAGATAGACAACGTCTTTACCATCGTATCTCCACTGACAGTTGATAAACAGAGCGAGCAGGTGTGGAGTAATCTAACTGCTAGAACTTCTTCGTTTGCTATCATTGCTAACTTAGACTGGGCCTCCGGATTCTTCAATACATTATGCTGTCTTTGTCAGGGTCTCAATTCCTCAATACAGTTTCTCCTCAAGGGTAATAGGCCTGGGCCACATCCTTCTCCTCAGACCTTTGTGATGGGGCAGTCGTGATGTATACGTAATGCGGGCATATCTGTCAGGCCGCAGTAACGTAGGCTGGTGGTACCTATCTTGAATATGGCGTACATTCTGTTAAAATCAGCTCGGAGACGGATTATGATCAGTAGCGAAGTGTTATAATAGACAAGATAGGCTGAGCTATCCCAAACGGTTGTGAAGAATTAGAGAAGACACCCATTTGCATAAAACAAATGTGAAATAAATTATAATTTGCAATGATTATTTTTATTGAATCGTTGTTACATGTTAGTAAACGACCAAAGCAGCAAAGTGAATTTATCAGTTACTATTGAAAAGTTAAGCTTATTGCGTCCAGCCTAACATAAAGTAGGAATAATGACAAGTAGTAGTAGCTAGGAAAAGGTCATTATGGCGCTATTTTTTTCAAACAGACAACTAGCCACAAATTAGAACAGCCTTCCCTGATAAGTGTGTTTCAAATGTTATTTCAGTGCAGTCTAGCTTAATTTTGTGAATGCAATTTGAATTTGAAAATTTTTTTTATTGAGTTGCACGAAGTTGAATAAAATTTCGTTTTATAAAATCAGTAATGTTTTAGGATTTAGTGAAAATACCGTATAAAAACTGGGAGATGCTGTTGACATCAACACTTATTCTTTCGATTCAGTTGAATTTTTGTTTAAAAATATTATATTGATGATTTGTTTTCTAAACAAAAAAGTGCATTTGAAAGGAAAAATAGCACGGCCAAAATTAGATATTTTTCACAAAGTTGAGAAATATACAAGAACTTTTCACGTAAAGTGGTACTGGAAATATAGATGGTTAACAGGAAACAGAATAAAACAAATTGCTATTATTGTCCAATGGTTTGGCGGGGAAGAATCTTGGAGTACAAATGGTTATCAGACATTAAAACATTTAAAAGTTAAGTTTCATTATTTGTTGCTTTGACCTTCCCTAACACATACGTCAGGTAGCTGGCTATATATAGCTGGGTCGATTGGAGGAGCGGTCGTACCAGGCACAAACCACGGTCCGGATTTTTTTCCCTGCCTGTCCATGAATTCGAAACCTGGAATGCCTTAACCCTAGCCTGGCAAGCCAGCTGCCTGTCGACTAGGCTGCCCGCTCCACTCCTACGCTAATCGTGTACGTCCAATTTGATCATACCTTTACATTGTATTGCGCTTTTATTTTGCGTTTTGTTTGTTCATAATCGACCAGGTATTCTTTCTGTAAGAGTTTTGCTCCCGCCTTGGCTAGACAGTTGACACGCTGAGAGATAATAGAACTCGCAAGAACAAATCGTCGCCCAAGTAACGGCTGTGCTTACTTGGATCTGGTTTGGTACAGTACTCAGAGAGAATGTCCACTATCGTCAGCTAAGGGGACTCAGTGGTCTCGAGACAAGGTGTTCGTCTCAGGTTCCGGAGGTCGCGTGTTCGAGTCACGACAACTAAAACAATAATGAAATAAAAAGATGAAGACGATGACGAGGTAACAAGGCAACGATTTGTAGCAATGATAAAATGGGTTAGAGTGAAATAAATTGACCGAAGCTTCAACGGTACTGAAGGCTAAAAGTCGATAAGAACGCACATATGAATAATGGCTCAGTGGCTGGACCAGGCCTTGTAGTCGTAACAACAGTACAGTTTTGTTGTTATACTAGTGCGGTAGCTGAGCCATTACCTGTATGTCTTTTTTTTATCAACTTTAACCCTTAGTATCACTGCAGCTTTGAATTATTTCTTTCTTTTACCCTTTGCAAGACAACTTTAAGTCAATGTTGCGCTTCACAACCTGCCAATTCGTCATTGTGGCCCCGGGACTTGAAATTGAAGTCACTACCTGCAAATTATTATTTGTAAACTATTTATTTCAGACAATATTTCAGATAAATTGCCATTTTATTAAATTATATTCATTCTGCAGTATAATTAAGTTTTATTACGGTAATCTTGATAGTTATCTTTATTAACTTTTTCCCTCCACAATATTTTGGACCTCTCCAAACATTTACTATTGCATTGTAAACTGCTTCTAAGAACTTTAGATACATTAAAAGAATTAAAGAAAACTTGATAGAAAGAAAGTTTTATGTACAGTCCATATATGAGAATTGTTCAAGCCGGTGCATTAGGTATATGGTATTGTAGGAAAATTTGTGAGCCGATATCTCTGCTATTCGTAGTGAATCAGTTCAGACGTCTCAAAACGTGCATCCTTTCGGCTTTCTTGTGTCTTGACACCATCAAAGAATTTGTAGCACAGGAACATAGCACCACAAATAAATTTTAAAGAAACTTACGCGACATTAGCTCATTAAAAGAATATTTTTATGAATTGAAAAGTATCAATAAATTTCAACAAATTTATTAAATCCCCAAATGAAATATTTACACAGAAATTGACATTTTCATGCAGCGAGTTCAAAAACACTAGGCCTATATTGCCATAAATGGCATCGCATCGGTGATCGGTTAACGGTTTTGTTTACTTAATGCGGGTGTTATGTTATTTTAAGAGAAGATGTGAACATTATAAGTGATTAAATGTAGTGTAGCAATAATTTGTCACCAGAGGGCACATTTGTTTATCAACATTATCGTAAATTAAATAATTAATTCGTGTTAGCAGAATATAATGGCGGGTCCAGCTAATTTATTTAGTATCTTGTACAGGGGAAGACTAAAGAAAAGTAGCTTTAATTTAACCATTCTCAATCAAGTACGGAAGAATTAGGGCGTCGTAAGATATCACTTAGTCCTGCATTATGATTGGGCAAACAATTAATAAAAATCAGTCGGTTATTGTTGCATAGCAACGGCTAGAAAACCTACATTAAAACAGGGTGTTCAGGGCATGCAGTTTTCGTTTAACTCAATAAGCCAAAAATATGCTGTTGTCATGTCAATTATTCTATATTTATTTTATGGTTATAGACAGACGACACTATTTGATGATGTCATGTCAATTATTCTATCATAGACAGACGACACTATTTGTTGTCATGTCAATTATTCTATATTTATTTAATGGTTATAGACAGACGACACTATTTGGTGATGTCATGTCATTTATTCTATTTTATTTAATGGACATAGGCAGGAGACGAGACACTATTTTCTTCCACTACATTATTACGTATGTTTGTGAGTGGACTTCTGAGTGCCTATATAAGGGGGGGGGGGGTTATCTAATGTTCCCAAGCATCCCTGATATGGGATAACGTTGTGGGGAGATCATGTGGTGATTAATTTAACAATTATAATGCAGATAGTAAACTTAGCAAATCTAAATTATAATTTAAAGATAATTCTTATAGAGATGACTAGAGTTAAAGACACTTCAACACATTTCTGAAATAATGATAACCCAAATCAAGCCCGGGATAGAAACACTGAGAAAATAAAATTGGGGGAAGTAAGAAACTAGATATTTAAATTTTTTCAATTTTTAGAACATGGATTATTAGAAGTTTAAATGAATTGGAGAAATAAATATAGAAGAAATGAAGAAATCCAAAATTGGAAATCCTAACTGTTAGAGAAACTAAGAAAAAAGGACAGAATGTAATGCATCTTGAGGGTTTAAAGTTTCTTTGCAACGGAGTTGTCACAACTGACAAAGCCGAAAGAGGCTTTAATCCAAATACTGCACAAGTTACATCATCAAGACAAAACCGTCTCTAGTGGTGTCCTCATCATCGCTTGAGATTGGCAACTTAATTTGTTTTTAAGGAGTGAAATTAACATTCAGAGATAGAAACATCCAGAGATAGAAACATCCAGAGATAGAAACATCCTGTAATAGAAACATCCAGAGATAGAAACATCCTGAGATAGAAACATCCAGAGATAGAAACATCCTGAGATAGAAACATCCAGAGATAGAAACATCCAGAGATAGAAACATCCTGAGATAGAAACATCCAGAGAAAGAAACATCCAGAGATAGAAACATCCAGAGATAGAAACATCCAGAGATAGAAACATCCAGAGATAAAAACATCCTGAGATAGAAACATCCAGAGATAGAAACATCCAGAGATAGAAACATCCTGAGATAGAAACATCCAGAGAAAGAAACATCCAGAGATAGAAACATCCAGAGATAGAAACATCCTGAGATAGAAACATCCAGAGATAGAAACATCCTGAGATAGAAACATCCAGAGATAGAAACATCCTGAGATAGAAACATCCACAGAAAGAAACATCCAGAGATAGAAACATCCAGAGATAGAAACATCCAGAGATAGAAACATCCAGAGATAAAAACATCCTGAGATAGAAACTTGTCTCTGAACGATTTATTACTGTTGTCTTCGCCACATTTTTGCATCATACATTGCCTGCATTCTGCGATGAATGTCAACTACTCGACATCCTTCAGCTGTTAGAAACCGAATCACCGCTAGCTGATCAACTCTGGACGGATTCCATTTCACACCCGCCATGTTTTCAACGGTCTGTTGAGGACACTATGAGTCGGGGGATAATGAAATTTTGCAAATTTGACGGTTGGTATGTTCTGTATACATCAGAAGTAACGTACGTATGTTCACTTTTTGCAGTTTGGTCCGGTTTCATTTGAACACGGCTCGTACATAGGAACTGCAGGTGAACTGAAGGCTCTCAGGCAGCTTAGTGTCACAAAGTTCTACCAACGTACTAGGAGACTGTTATCCTTATACTCATTTTCACAAATAATCACAACCAACATTGAGAAAAAATATAAAGGCATATCTCTTCTGACTGTTTCTTACAAAGCCTGCGCTAGGATACTGGATCAGAGACTGAGACATCTGGATGAGCCAGGTATCGACGATACCCAATGTGGTTTCAGAGCAATCCAAAGTACTCAAGATCTTACCTTCACACTCAGGCAGATAAACGAAGAATGTATTGAATATGATGATGAAATGTATCTCTGTTTCTTGGATCCGGAAAAGGGATTCAATAAAGTTCCTCAGAACAAGGCTCTGTGACGTAATGAACGGAAGAACATTCGAGCAAACTTTGATTTGCTCTATACATAGTTTTTATTGGACATGCGGAAACTACCGAGGGACAAGAAACCCCCGGTCAGAGGAGTTCAAAGTTCAAGACCACCAGTTGTGTGTGACAGGGTGACATCATATCATCAATCCTCTTCATACGAGCGCATGGGCTGCAGTGGTCAGCGACCCATAGCTAACTGCTAGCGTCAGGGCCAGCGAACCAGAGCTACCAAGACCCTTCTACACCTCCAAGCGGTGATCCTGGATAACAAGCTGCAGCAGGGCAGACTGGCTAAAAAGAAGGGACCGAAGAGGGAATGCTAACCCATTACTCAAAAATTGCTTGCTGAAGTCGGATGTGTTGTACCGAAAGGTGCAAATATCGCAGTCTAGCTGTAAACTACGACACAACGCATTCAGTTCTCTGGACTATATTCTGCTACTTAAGCCCTTTCAGGGTTTGGTAGCGGGAGATTAAGAACGAACGAAGCCAAGCCAAGCCTCTTCATACTAATCATAGATGACGCGAAGAACGCTGTGAAGAGAGGACTAACAATTACTCAGTTTATGTATCGATGCTGACGTTCGCCGATGACGTGGGCCTGATTACTAAATCACAGCCACATCTCCAGAGAAAGAGAAGCTGGGGAAGAAAGGAATGGCCATCAGCTGTTCAAACACAAAAACCATAATGGTCTCGAGAGCTTAGAAGAGACGCCGCTTGTTTTTTAAAATGTACTGCTTCTGGAACAGGTCAAGCACTTCAAATTCCTCGAAGCTGCAATTAACCAGAAGGAGGTATTAAAGAAGGGTTGGTTACGCAAAGGGCAGCTAATGGTAAACATGTTCATCCCCCAAATAGAGGATTCTTTAGCAAAAGAGGAAGACAAATGAGATGACTGTATACCACTTCACCTATATATATCTATATACCAGTATACCAGCGAGGGAGAGGAGATGGCTACCGCCCTCATATAACCGAGCCTTTTTTAATATGAGATCGCTAAAACCTCACACCGTACGGCAGTAATGCTATGGGTAACTTTACCAGTTTTGACTGTCAGTCATGGACAATGGAAACAGCCAAGAGAAGCCGGCTCCAAGGATTAAAAATTAGATATCTTACAACGGTGGTCCTTGTGCAAGAAGAGATACGGTTTGCAATGAGATAATACGGCAAGATCTAGATGCCCAGCCCATGCAGACTCGAGTAGAGCAATCTCAACTTGAATATTGTGGCCATGTCTGCAGAATGAATGAAGATCGGCTACAATGACAGTCATGGGAAGTAAAGCGTCAAGGATCCAGACCCCGAGGATGACTCAGTCTGCTGGGAGGACAACATAAAACTGTCTATAAGAGACCGAGGACTACGCTGGACCCAGGCCAAGAGGAAGGCAGAGAATCGAATGGTCTGGGAGCCCTTTCTAGTGACACTACACACTGGGGTAGAGTGGAGCGACTAGGTAAGTAAGGTAGAAGGCTCTACATCCCAGGGTAGAAGTGGAGCGATTAGGTAAGTAAGGTAGAAGGCTCTACATCCCAGGGTAGAAGTGGAGCGACTAGGTAAGTAAGGTAGAAGACTCTACATCCCAGGGTAGAAGTGGAGCGATTAGGTAAGTAAGGAAGAAGACTCTACATCCCAGAGTAGAAGAGGAGCGACTAGGTAAGTAAGGTAGAAGACTTTACATCGCAGGGTAGAAGAGGAGCGACTAGGTAAGTAAGGTAGAAGGCTCTACACTCCAAGGGGGAAGAGGGGCGACTAAGTACGGCAGAAGACCGTACACCCTAGAGAAGAAGAGTAACGACTAAGTAAGATAGAAAACTCTACACCGAAGAACGGGTCATCAAGATCAACAGACGATCAAGATCAACAGACGATAAAGATCAACAGACGATCAAGATCAACAGACGATCAAGATCAACAGACGATCAAGATCAACAGACGATCAAGATCAACAGACGATCAAGATCACAATTAATGGATACTGTATTAGCTAGACTAGACCGAACGTTTTTCTACTTTCAGGTGTGTTTTTTTCTTCTATGTCATGTTTCATTCTATCAATAATGTAACGCAAATAAAGACAATAATTGACTCATCATGAAACGTGTTCTTAGCGGCCACGTCGCTCCCATCAGTCTGTCTGAAAGAAACGCGATTTCTTACCAAATCTCGAGCCTGCTCCAGAGTAATGTCCAAACATTCCTTGACATCTTGGTGCTATCGCTTTCTTGGTCTACCTCTGTCTCTCTTGCCCGGCACCATACCTTCCATTACCGTTCTGGCAAGACCGTTGTGTGTTTTGACGTGGCCAAAGTATTTCAATGTTTAGGGCTTGATGTAATTTACGAACCAGTTTTCCACCATTCCCAACACTTGTCGAATGTCTGCATTCTTATTTTTTTCGGTCCATTGTATTCTGAAAACCTTTCTGTAACATTTCGACTCGTAGGACTCGATTTTCTTCAATGAGCTTTGGGTAACTGTCCATGTTTCACAGCCGCATGCTACCACGGAAAAAACACAGTTCTTAAAATTTTCACTTTTGCTTGTTTGCTGGTAATCTGCCATTGTTTCCTCCGGTTATGTAGCCTCTGCATTGTTCTAAATGATTCACCAATTATTAGTTGTTGAGTTATTAATTATTAATGCATTATTTCAATATACCTCTATCTCTCGCCCCCCCCCCTCCCTCTCTCTCTTTCTCTCTCTCTCTCTCTCTGGAAATATCTGCTCGTTCTTCTGATCAAAACAAGATCATGACGTCTTGAAGCATCCCGATATTGTGATTAGTTCAGCTTAAAATAATCCCTCATCGACCTACGAGACATTTGGAGTGTTCTGCAAATTACCGCATTGTAACTATGGCGTGTACTTTACATGCGCAAAAAAATTATTAATTTCTGTCGTGCAGTTTTGTTTCCTCGACTCAAATTAACAATACACCTCAACATTTGTAATGAGCACTTATAATGAGCAGTAATAACTCCATATTTGCACAGTCATATCTCCACGAGTAATTGCCGTTTCATTGTATAATTTGGCTTGACTATAGAGGGGTCTTATAATATCATTATTGACACGTTTCACGGCGCCCACATAATGTAGACACTAAATTATTAAACGATTTCGTTTCCATATAAAAATGTAAGTTCTCTGTCCGACCGGCCGCTTGATTACAAATCAGGATATAAAGGTAAATTACTGAACGAGTGCTAACAAACATTTATTATAAAGGTAAATTACTGAACGAGTGCTAACAAACATTTATTCATAGGCGTCTCAGTCTTTGCAGACCATGCGCGTGGCACCCGGTGAGTAGCCTCTCATGTTTCAAACCTGAACGTTGAATATGGAGATCTTGGGCTGCCCAAACTGCAGGTTTCCCCTCTCGCTCTAGCTGGTGTAATCCAAAGGAATGCAAAACATGGCAATTTGGCACTAGCTCAGCTGCAGGAGCTGCCGGAATGAGTTCGCAATTTTGAAACCACTCTCCTTAGGTGCTACAACTCCGGATTTTCTATCTCAGTTTACTCCCGTAGCCCTACCCTCTCCTTAGGTTTCCCCAAGGCAGTGGAGTTGTTGCCCACAGATGCTAGTTGCTCGAGACATCCGATAATACTCTCATCGTCTTAAGACTAGCCAGCACTCTCTGGGACTTGTGAGTTTAAAATCAGAGTTCCTCCTTTCCTAGACGAACTGCCTGAACAGGCTAACGAACTTCGTTAAACGAGGGATAGCGAGGTCTAGGCTGGACGTCCCGCTCGTTAAAGGAGAGAGAATCGTATGATATAACCTCTCCTTTCCAGGTGTAGAGATCGCCGCTGGATTCACTGTTCCGCTTGCCGTTCAGGAGTTTCCATGCCAATGGTCTCTCCTACATTATTGTGTCCTCAACAGCACCTCCACGAGGTGTCCCATGTTTCTTACAGAGCCTATTGTGGGGCGCGACCGAGTACCCGGCGGTATAACTGGGCAGGCAGATTTGGCTCATTAGCCTTGGTTGGCAGCCAATCTAAGAGAAGATAAACTCTGATTCTAACAAATATACTGTGTCAAGAAAAGAGATTAAAACACATAATGCAGCACCTACTGAAAACAAGTCACTTGCAAAATGAAGATAAGAGGGATAAGGAGTTAGTTGATAACAAAGAAATGATTGGAGAAGATAATCGATGCCTTAGAAAAGTAGATATTTCAAACAACTGGGCACATCTCAAAGAAAATAAAATAAATAAGGAAGTCTTGCTGAAATTTAAGGAGCAAAGAAAATTGGTGAATGAAAGTTGAGTAATTTTGGTCACTACCTTGTTAAAAGCAATACTAGAAGGAAAGATGAAGGGCAAAAGTTGTCACGTGTAAGAAACGTTATAATAGGGAGGACACCAAGAAAAAAGTGGAACAAAAAATGCTTGTCAAATTGTACAATTAAGGCAAGAGACAGAGGATGGTAGAGATTCATTACAGCGGACCTTCGTTGTAGAAATGGCGCCTGAAGGCAATTGGAAACTACGCAAAATGTGAATACGAACCTTCCAGTTTTGCTCCAACTACATTATCTCTCACGGAGCCTACAAATTATTTCTCTTCTACACTATCTCTCATGTAGCCGACATATTACTTCTCTTCTACACTATCAAGTAGCCTACATATTACTTCTCTTCTACACTATCTCTCATGTAGCCTACGTATTACTTCTCTTCTACACTATCTCTCAAGTAGCCTACATATTATTTCTCTTTTACACTATCTCTTATGTACCCTACATTATACCTCTCTTCTACACTTTCTGTCACGTAGTCTACACATTACTTTGTATATACGTTGTCTGCCTACAACGTCTCTTCTTCCTCCAAATTTTCTTCTTTTCTTTAATTCTTTTCTCATATCTGTCTTCGTCTGTTTAGAGCGTTAGATTCGCGGACTATCTGTGATATATTAGTAATTCTGCGATGAAACCAGCTGAAAGTACACACGTCGGCAAGTGATATTGTTATGATTGTTACCCATTGTAAATGTAACGTATATTTCTAAGCCTCCCACTGCCTTATGGGAGACCTGATCACGGAGAAGGCTTCGGGAATAAACCCTAAGGAAAAATTCGGAGTTAGAGTCTTTAAGGCAGTCAAATGGTGTTTCCACGAATATTCTGACAACTCCTGGCACGTTGCTGATTCCAGACAGTACCGGCTAATGTCGAACCCTGGATTAATTCGTTGAGAGCGAGGACCTGCTGCTCGGGCAACAGCTTGTTCTCTTTAGAAGTATGCCAAAGCTTGCACCTCGCAGATTCCCCTCGAGCCTAACCCTGGGGCACTGATACATCGCGTGCCAGATCGAATGTCGAGTAATTAATTTATTTAAGTAGCGTCATCAACAAACTGATTGACTGACTAATTGATTGAATGATTGATTATTTGAATGACTGGCTGATTCAATGACTTACTGAACTGACTGACTGACTTACTGATTGATTGACAGACCGACTGACTGATTGATTGACTATATTGATGGCTAGATTGATTAGTTTGTAATATTGTTTCTAAAGCTTTCTGTCCAACCTCGAAGGTGACTCCACAATAAGTAGACTTTTGACAAGCGTGAATGCAATGTATGCGTTGAGGAGTCTTCTACCCTATACGTCTAATACAATAATTACAAATATAAACAAAACAAAGGAAGTTACTCGTCTAACGTAGGTGGCAAGGGAAAACAACTGTTTGATAGGAAAAGATGAGAGAGAAAGAGTTTGAACACTTCCGGCTGATTAAGCACGTTCGTCTGGAAGTTTTTGTGGAATCTAGGTCACTTTTGGGTCCAGCAATCACTTTTCCCTTCATTAAGTTTGACTCTGACCTGGGGGGTATGTTGACTTGAGCTGTGAATGATCCTCCTCAACTTATTAAAACCAACCATTGACAGCAGCCGATCTCCCACACTTGAAAGGGCAGAAAAAGGGTAGAATTATAGTTCAGTCGGCAAGATTTCACTCCACAATCAAGAATCCTAAGCCACCCGTATTTAATGATTTTAAACAGTTTCACTGGGTTACTGAAGCGATCGTGGTTTTCACCCTCTGTGTCTAAATTGGTGCTTTAGTTTAGCTTAGTTTGTGTATTTATCAGCCCATGGCTGTGAATGTGAGATAGACTTGAAGATAACAACTTGGCTACGATTAAAAAAAAACAGCTGCGGATTAAGAAGAAATGGGGAACTAGGAAGAACATAATGCTGTTGTCTGTTGCGGTCGATAAAAACACATAAAGGTAATGGCTCAGTGACCGCACTAGGACAAACACAAAACGATACCTTCGTTTCGTTCTCAAAGTCTTCGTCAGGGACATAAAACATACTAAAACAATTAACAAATCACACACAAAACAAGAAACAATTTAAAATGGATGTTGAGGTCGCCAACAAAACATTGTGGGCCAAGAAAGTGTGAGACACGGCATACCAGTTATAAAATACAGTTTTTATAAACTTGTAACATTCATTACAACTGCAGCTTCGCTCTATTTGTTGTCTATTGTAGAAGTTCTTCATTCTTGCCTAATTTTCGCTGGGTAACTTGTTTGGTTAGTCTCTTCCAGAAATACGGCAAAAAGTACCAGGTAGCAGTCAGGCACGAGTAGGAAAACTTATAATCAGATGACAAGAAAGGAAACACAGAGGAGAGAATAAACTCTAAATGGGAACGTCTAGAAACCAGTGTGCAAAAAGCAAATAAATCGTTACCAGATAAAGAACTTTGGGAAAACCAATAATGAAAGACAGATGCCATCTAAATCAAAATGGCCGGCAGATGAAGGATAAAAACATTCCTGCATATTTATCACTAGACAAAGAGATACGAACAACATGCAGACTGACTAAAGAACAGTGGTTAGAAGAAAAATGCAAGATAATAGAATACATGGGACTAAAACACAATAACAAAGAAATGCATACGGAAATAAATAAAACTAAAAACAAGACGTAGGTAACCCAGAATTGGGGATGCATCCGAGATAAGAATGGGGCCATTTTGATGGATTAGAATGATATATCAAACAGCTGGGCGGAGTATACAAGGGAACTTTTTGAGGATGGTCGTGGAGCCAATCCATCAACATTTGGGAATGATGGAACCAGCATACTTAGTTTAGAGGTGGTAAATGTGAAGAAAAAAAACTATGCGAAAAGGGAAAGCAATAGGCCCCGACTCCATAGCCATATAAACTGTTTAGGTCCTGGAATACGTTGATATAGATATACTCACTAATATGTGTAATGATATAACAAATACTGGATGTATACCAACTGACCTGAAATCACCAGCATTTATATTAATACCGATAAAACTGCATGCAACAGAATGTTCAGACTTAAGAGAAATCAGTTTAGTGGTCCAACAAAAAGTCTTTGCTTGACCTCTGCCACCTCTCTGCAGGAATGAGTAATCAAGGTAGTCCTTGCTCTACCTCTGCCTCCTCTCTGCAGGTATGAGTGAGGAAGGTATTCCTTGCTCTACCTCTGCCTCTTCTCTGCAGGTATGAGTGAGGAAGGTATTCCTTGCTCTACCTCTGCCTCCTCTCTGCAGGTATGAGTGAGGAAGGTAGTCCTTGCTCTACCTCTGCCTCCTCTCTGCAGGTATGAGTGAGGAAGGTAGTCCTTGCTCTACCTCTGCCACGTCTGCCATGTCCGTGTTAAACTGGTTGTCAGTACTGGACCAGCGTGTCTTAGACACCAATATGAAAACGTCAGAGAAACAAAAACATTGGATGAGGGATACATGTGCTGCACTAGATAGTGTGGGCCATATCGTACACGCACATTTTAGAAAGCCAGAAATGCTGAGAGGGACACACACAGAAAGCAAGGTGTGAAGTGGGATAACTTACAGGAATTAACATGGACACCGCAGAGTAACAAACACCCGGGGATAGGGACGTTCTCAGGAATAGTGGTAGGAACATGCACTAACATGGACGCCACAGGCACATAAGAAAACGAGCAGACGAAAACTAAGGAAGACGCAGCTCAGATACATTTGAAGGACTGAGGACACATTTGACAGAGATAGAGCAAACTGTCAGTGTGGAGAGATTAATAGACGTGTCTGGTTACTGGACGGGGGACCCTGGGGACCCCGAGTATTGATTGATAGTAAGCGGTGGGGCCCACAAGACGTCTGATTGAGTCTGATAGTCCGGATAGTAATAGAACGTGATACAGTCCCCTTAATTGGGATGGGCGAGGGGAAACAACCGAATGTAAGCGGAGGGGAGAGAACTGTTTTATGCAGATTGATGATCTGAATTGTTTTCTGGGAGAAGTACATGTGTGAGAGCGGCCAGAATAGACCCACTGCCTCCCTGAGACTATACTGTAAGACGCGACTAACAGCGCGGTCCAACACATCTTAAGTCAGAAGAGACTCTAATGTGTGATAGAGACCAGAACAGACCCACTGCCTCTCTGAGGCTATACTGTAAGACGCGACTAACAGAGTGGTCCAACGCATCTCAAGTCAGAAGAGACTCTTATGTGCGACAGAGACCAGAATAGACCCACTACCCCACTGAGGACTAAGCGCACGACTAACAGAGCCGTCAAACCCATCTTAGGTAGAAGAGACTCTAATGTGTGATAGAGACCAGAATAGATCCACTGCGTCCCTGAGACTATACTGCAAGACGCGACTAACAGAGCCGTCAAACCCATCTTAGGTAGAAGAGACTCTAATGTGTGATAGAGACCAGAATAGATCCACTGCGTCCCTGAGACTATACTGCAAGACGCGACTAACAGAGCCGTCAAACCCATCTTAGGTAGAAGAGACTCTAATGTGTGATAAAGACCATAATAGACCCACTGCCTAACTGGTTACTGACCGGAGGACCCTGGGACCCCTGGAATTGGTTGATGGTAGGCGGTGGGATCTACATGACGTCTGATTGAATCTGATAGTCAGCATAATAAGACACAATTATGATGTCAAACCCCTCTTGTGTAGAAGAATTATGGATAGCATATTTCATTTCCTTCCTCTTTTCGCTTTTTGATCTGCGTGTGCCTTTCAGCGGCAAGTTATGAAGAAGTTTCTTGACTGGACCTTGTACCCGATTCGTACACAGGAAGTTTTACTGCTTTTGTTATTTCTGCTATCCATCATTTGCGTGGTCAGCCCTTGGTTTGGTATCCATTGTGTCTGTTTATTATTGTTTCTTTGAGATACTATCTGGCGTTTGAAGTTCCTGGTGGCTAAACCATTTGGCTGGCTGTCTCTTGATGAGGTCTAGCACTGGCGTTATACCTACTTGTTTCCTAATATCGTCGTTTCTGATTCTATCCATTCTTGTTACTCCAAGCATTCTGAGCAGGATTTTCATCTCTGTTGTTACGGTGTTTCTGTTATTCTTGCTTGTTATCTTTTTTGTTAATATCTAATTCTGGCACTGATAGCATAATGTGGGTAGGAATATTGTGTTGCTTAGCACTCTTTATGTGTCCATTGTCACGTGCTTACATTGTAATATAGAGGACATTTGTCCAATGATTTCACTTACATCTGTTTTGGATTTCGGCGTCACCTTTACCCAGGTACGTAAAATATTTCACGTGCTTTACGTATTAGTTTTGAATTAATATTATTGTTTCTATTTCTTTTCTTGCAATTATCACAACTTCGGTTTTCTATATGCTGATTTTCATGCCGTAATCCGTGTGACCTCATTCAGATATGTTTGATATGTTCCTGCACTTTATTTTCTGAGATTGCTCATAGTGGTTGGTCATCATGAAAGGAAAGCTAATTTAAGTGATAACTAAGGTTTTTTTCCTTCACTAATGTTGGCTTATTTTGACTATTTCATTATTCACACAAATACAATGCTTAGTGTGGAATAACTTGTTATGAAGTAAAAGGAACACTTCAGAAACGATGTCTTCAATTAGGATTCTTTGATTTGGTAGTACTACTATATGGCGTGGTCCTGAGTATTCGGAGTCTTTGTGTATGACAAGAATAGCACCACTGTCCTAGAGAGAGCATATCGTAAGAGGCCACTAACTGTGTCACATGGCATGACAGCGGCCATGGTTAAGTGGTTTCTTTAGAGCAGCATAGACGGCGTCTAACAGGATGTGCATCTACTTTGCTCTAGTGTTTGAGTCTATTAAGATGGATTCCCACATCGGTTAACCACTCTCGCTGCAATGGTCCCAACGCAACGGAGTAATAGGCTGCTTGAGCTTAATCGACTAAGCAGCAAACCCTCCACCCGGCTACATTCAGCTCATACCAGAGCTGGGACCTGCACAGGAGCATCTGTCGACTAAGAACTAAGAAATATTTGGCGTGGTCAGATGAGACTAACGCCTGATCAGGTCATACCGAACAGACATGTTAGGGTAAGATCAAATATATTAGACAAGACCCCAACATCACTTCCAGAAATATTTTTTTTACAGTCGACCCTGTAATAACTGGTAACTCAACTTACTGCCAGGGAAGGAAAAGCACAGAGAAAGGGACCTGTCACCCCCGCCTCATAAATAATCTGTAACATCTAACAATGAAATATCTAACACGTTATCGCCGACAACAATTTCTTCTTTGAGACAAAGTTCACCTTATAGTTTCTCCCGGTAGCCAATCCTTGTTACTCGCCTCTTCAGGTAGGTTACAGTGGTCCGATTCCTTTCTCATTATTTATACACTAGTAATAGACGTACTCATATGATACAGGAATACAAGAAAAACTATCCTATTTTCTCGTGAATCAGAAGAAGAAGTAGAGGAACTATGTACTTGGAATACTTGGAATACTTGGAATCCTAGTATTTAAACAGGCAGGCTATACCTGCTGCCAGGTAGCCAAATGCTAGCTGTAGTACATGTTTTTTTCTCTAATGTTTACTTTATGTGGTACACTGGGCCAGTAGGATGGTTAATTGCGTATTGAGGAGGAATTTCGTTTTTTTTTTAAAAGCATATTCTTGTAGATGTACATCTGCCAAAAGTTTTTTTTACTAGCACGGTATGTACACGGTATCTCCGTGTTTTCCGTCAATCTACAATATGACTAGAAGCTGGTCTCACCAGTCCCGAGATCATGCGACGCTTGAAGCTTGTGAGATTTCAAATCACACCGTTTCACGTTTTCATTTCTTGAGAGTTAACCGCTTTTACCTCTCTGCTATGTAAATAGTCTGCCATTTGCAGAACGTCGCTCCCTACAGCCGCTAACCTATTTTGATGTTTTGAGTTTCTTGCCATATGTGCTGAACGGCCGGTTGCCATTACTTTCCGCACGCGAAGGAGCAATTTGACCGAGAAAAACTCCGTGTCTGCCAAACTGGACTACGTAGGATTCGAACCAATTGCGTTGGGATTATGAAATGGTCGCTAATATTTATGTAGCACAAATCTACAACGGACAAGAAAGTGATACAGTTGCGTCCCATATGCGACTGTCTTTCGTGTGGCTAACATGGCCAAGTCATTGTAGTCTTGACTACCTTTAGTTCAGTTTAGTTCAAGTGCCATTTCCAAGGGGACGAAGTGGGCTAGTGGTGAAATGACACGGCTCCCAACCCGACGTGCTGGGTTTGCCTCCCCATCACAGCACCGGTCGTTACCCCAGGGAAACAAACCCTTAGAAAATGCAGGAGGAAACAAACCCTTACATAAAATGCATGCCAAAGTCGAATGAGACAGGTGACAGGCGCAAAATAAAAACATTGTGAAGCTCACACTGCTTTGTGGAATAGAGAAATAAGGCGAAAGTGACACACAAAAACAAAAAAAAGTGCATCTCCGCATTGAAGATAGGCTTCAATGGATCTCCAGTGTACTCTATCTCTTGCCGCTATTGTGCAATCTAACACGATTTTTCTATTCTGTCTCCTAATTATATCCGCCTACTTATAACGTCGTCTGCCTCTTCTACTACCGTAGCAGCGTGTTTATACATGGGGTACTCGGTGCTAGTATGCACCTCCGTCTTTGTCATCCTCTCCTTTTTGAAATGCCTAAGATGTACCGTTCTCGCCATAGTTCAAGAATCTTATTCTTTTGTCATACTGCCCATGCTCTGCAGCGGCACAGTGAGTAGGTATGCGTAGACTTCTTGTTTCTGCTAGGTGTAAGACGTGTGCTGCCGAAAGGTTGAACGTTTAGATTGTTTCTTGGAAATCTTCTATCCATCGTTCCCCGGGCTCTTTTTTACCCAGTGGTGTCCGGATAGTTATGTAAGACAACCATACTATTTCCCCACCCATTTTTCTCACCCTTAGTTTCACATCATACTCTTCTCCATCAATCCACTCATCCATATCTTTTACTTCTAAACATGCCTTAATTCATATTTTTCCCAAGCCCTTCTACATCACACCCATCTCTTCAACCCTTGGTTCAGATTGCTGGACCGACTGCCAAAGGGACAAACAGGTCATGGTGTCAGTATTTGCCGGTAAATAATAATTTCCGTGCAACTATATAATCATATGCCGATATCTCGTGAATGGAACGACATAGGGACTTGAAATACGTTTTGGGTTGATCTAGCAATCGCTATACGATGCTCAGTACCAACTTCAGAGTGCCATGTCTTTCTGGCTGCGATTTGTGGCGTTTTAAGACAAATCTTACATAAATATAGTAAAGATTGTTGTTCTGAAATATTTATATATGTTAAAGTATGAAACAATAAAACATCTTTGAACTCCAATCTGTATTCTCAGCACTCGATTTGGTATTTGCTGCAAGACAACAAACACATTTTGGCCTTTTCCATTGGAGTACCATTTAGGACAAAAAGCTTTACTGTCATTGGTGGACGTCCGAGTTGATACTTTAACTTGTACGACCATTCTCATTGGTGAACGTCCGAGTTGAAGCTTTAAGTTGTATAACCACTCTCATTGGTGGACGTCCGAGTTGATACTTTAACTTGTAGGACCACTCTCAATGGTGGACGTCCGAGTTGAAGCTTTAAGTTGTAGGACCACAATTTCATCCTTATTCGTGTCCACCTGTTTTCAGGCATGCGCAGCACATGTTCGGCCCATTTACATTTTTTTAACAACACGTATCTACAACGTCATTAAAAAAAAGATTCGCTACTGTCTTTCTGTGTTATGATTTCGGTTCCCTAGAAATACTATCAGTGTTCTTCGCTCCATTGCCGTTGAGCAATTAGAAGCATCTCTGCATTTGCTTTTCGTAGGTTTTCGAAACAAAAATAAATGCTGTGACACACGTCATAGAAGCAGAAATGTGCTGCCCTGAACAAATTCAAGCTGGCAGTATTGACAGCCTCAGGATGACAGCTGCTTTCTTCGAACAAATTCAAGTTGACGTCTGACAGCGTACGAAGAAAAAGAATAAATTCAAGCGCCCATGAAATTCAGGTAATCTGTACACTTTCAGGTCCATCAGTGACCAAGTCCAACAGACAGCTCGCTGCTATTCAAATGAGTTCTGACTTAACCTAATTGAAAGTATCCAAATATCCAGACTACAGCTCAATAAAGAACCAGCAGACACATATACGAGGCGTGGTAAAATGAAACTGGACCTAACTGCACCAAGTGAACGTACGTTCGATGCGCATGATGAAATCACTTCTTATGTAAACAGTACATACCAACGGTCAAGTGAACAAAATTTCATTATCCTCCTATTCATAGTTTCCACAGCAGACCGTTGAAAACATGGTGGGTGTGATACATAATCCGCCCAAAGTTGATCAGCGAGCGGTCATTCGGTTTCTAACAGCTGAAGGATATCGACAAGTGGACATTCATCGCAAAATGCAGGCAGCGTATGGTGACAAATGTGTGGCAAACGTAAGCTCCGGCGACGGTCTACCCGATTTGCTACATCAATTTTCGCGATGGCATTTTCTGACGCAACAAAATGCGAGTGACCTGGTCTCGGAAGATCTTTCGTTAACTCACGTCCTTCTTTAAACAACGTTGTCTAGTTCTTTACTGTTGTATTCGACACACTTCTGTCTCCATACACTGTCTGCATTCTGGGATGAATGTCCACTCGTCGACATAATTCATTTCCGTATCTTTTTGTGCAGGATATCTCTATCTCTCTCCTCCCTGCCCCCCCCCTCCCTCTCTCTCTCTCTCTCTCTCTCTCTATATATATATATATATATATATATATATATATATATATATATATATATATATATATTTATATATATATATATCTATATATATTTAAATATATATACACACACGCACGCACTCTGGAACGCACACACACACACACACACACACATATATATATTTCTCCATATATTTTGTGTGTACCTTGAAATTTGTTAGTTTTTGTGTGTTTCTTGTGTGTGTGACCTGTTTATGTTGTCGTCTGTTTTGTCTGTGTGTTTTAACTTTTTCTCATTTGGTTCACTCTTGGCATACCGTGTCTTACATTTTCCTGGCACATCCATGCATCACGGCAATCTGAATTATTTTTCTTTACATCATATCTTCTGTTTTTTTTGGTAGTGATTTGTAAGTTGTTTTCGTTCATTATTTGTCTTTGACAAAGGTTGTTAGACCACAACGTAAGTGTCGTTTAGTTTTAGTCCTTGCTGCGGTCAATGAGCCATTTATCTGTATGTTTTTAGATAGTTTCAATTGAATGTATTTGTGAAAATGAAACCGGACCAAACTGCAACATGTGAATATTCGTACGATACGCGTGATGACGTCCCTTCTGATGTAAACAGCAAATACCAACCGTCAAGTTTGCAAAATTTCATTATCCTCCGAGTCATAGTTTCTTCAGGCGAGTGTGATACGGAATTCGTCCAGAGTTGATCAGCAAACGGGGATTCGGTTTCTAACAGCTGAAGGATGTCGACCAGTTGACATTCATCCTAGAATGTAGGCAGTGTTTGATGACAAAAGTGTGTCGAAGACAACAGTGAAGAACTGGACAACGATGTTTAAAGAAGGACGTGAGTGAACAAAAGATCTTCCGAGGCCAGGTCGGGAACATATTGTCGCGTCAGAAGATGCCATCACTAAAATTGTTGCAGCAATTCAGGTGGAACGTCGCCGGAGCTTACGTTCGCCTCAACTTTGGCACCATACACTGCCTGCATTCTGCGATGAATGTCAACTGGTCGACATCATTCAGCTGTTAGAAACCGAATCACCGCTCGCTGATCAACTCTAGACGGATTCCGTATCACACCCGCCATGTTTTCAACGGTCTGCTGAGGAAACTATGAGTCGGAGGATAATGAAATTTTGCAAACTAGACAGTTGGTATGTGCTGTTTACATCAGACATGACGTCATAATGCGCATCGTGTGTATGTTCACTTATTGCAGTTAGGTCCTGCGATTTCAGGTTTGTTGGTTAGTATTGATCCAGCCTGTGAACCTCTGCCATTTGGCCCAGTGCCATATGGTGGTATCTGCAAGTGTTTGTGAGCGGTTGTTTAGTTTCATACAGAGTCTTACATTTGTCTGGTCTCGGATGAAAAATCACTTTTCTAATATCCCTAAGCGGCAGCCATTCTCAACAATAGTGTTAAACAGTTTCATAGGGATGTGTGCAAAGCTACAATTCTATATTCTGATGTGATTTTATTCTGTTGTATTGGTTGAGTGCAAAGTCCAAGGATAAATGATACTTAAATCTTTCATTTTAAAACAGGTTGACATTATTTTTTTGCATTTAGGATGGCCATTTATATGTATTTTTTTACATAATGAGTTTACTGGACCAAAAAACCAACTATACGTGTGTATGAGATAATGTGCACATTATGTCAAAGCTCCAAAGAGTCTGCAAATATAAATCGCGGAAATGCTTTGCACAGGCTTCATGAAAACTGGCAATTTGGAATGACTGAAACGAGGTGGGGGGGGGGGGGGTGGGGAAGGGGGGGGGGTGGTGGGATAGACCCCCAGATAGGAATGATGGCAATGTATATTTGATTAACGATCTAAAACTGGAAGATAAACCACTTACCCGAGAGCCGATATTGCTACAATCACCACCGTAACGGCCCGCAACATCCTCATCATCCTAATGTTGCAACAGAAAGCTCTCAAAACCTGCAGCTGTGATGGACACAAATATAACAATAACAAATAAGAATCCAAAAAGCAAGTGATGTTTTCATTGAATAGTGGTTCTAATATGGAAACCTATAGATAATACAAGAAAAGATAAAGCGAAGATCAAGTTTATCTCTCTTGTGGTGTATGGCGGTGTTAGGCCCATATTTTTCCTGTGATCAACGACATACAAGGGATTGTTGTTGTTGTTGTTGTTGTTGTTTAATGCCCACAATGAGCAAGTTTACTCTTTTGTGCACCCTGAACAAGGCGTTAAGTGGCGGGCTGTAGTAGCTTTCTTCACATTACAAGAGTGCTGATGAAGGTGGACCGTAGTCTTCCAGGCGGTTGTGTTATGCTTGGCTTCATCTGCGTGACGCTCACTACTACGGGGATCACGTCGAACCACATCTCGTCTGCCGGACTGCCATGAATCCTATTTCCATGAAACTCTAAATGGAAGAGAGATTGTGGTTTTGGTCAGAACGTTGTGTCTGACACTGACGCCACGTCCAAGTCAGAATGTTGTGCCTGACACTGACGCAACGTCCAAGTCAGAATGTTGTGCCTGACACTGACGCCACGTCCAAGTCAGAATGTTGTGCCTGACACTGACGCCACGTCCAAATCAGAATGTTGTGGCTGACACTGACGCCACGTCCAAGTCAGAATGTTGTGCCTGACACTGACGCCACGTCCAAGTCAGAATGTTGTGCCTGACACTGACGCGACGTCCAAGTCAGAATGTTGTGCCTGACACTGACGCCACGTCCAATTCAGAATGTTGTGCCTGACGCTGACGCGACGTCCAAGTCAGAATGTTGTGCCTGACACTGACGCGACGTCCAAGTCAGTATGTTGTGCCTGACACTGACGCGACGTCCAAGTCAGAATGTTGTGCCTGACACTGACAGGACGTCCAAGTCAGTATGTTGTACCTAACCGGTCTAGCATCTGAGTTCCCCACACACTAAGGATATTAAGTCCAATATAAAAATATAAATTTGTGAATCTAATAAAGCAGGCACAAGAATTGAGGCGTCTAGAAGCTGTTTTTACGGAAGACTCGATAGAGAGATAGAGACTGGAGTGCAGAGGACAAACGTTATCACTTACCAGCCGTCTCCACGACTAAGACACCCCAAGATTTCCGTGCAAGCAAAATATCAAATGATAAATAGTATCTTCATCCCTACCTTGCGCTACTAATGCCAGACATGGACAATGAATAAGGCCCAGAAACGAAAATTCGCCACCTGCGAAATGCGGTGCCTATGAAAGGTCACTAACAACACCAAAAGAGACAGAATCACAAATTTGAGGAAAGGAGAAGATTGGAACAATTCCCTGCTGAAATTACATCGAACAACAGAGAAGGAAATGGTTTGACCATATTGTTCATGCAACCTTCTACAGGAGAACATCAGGAAGAAGGGCGAGAGGTAGACCGAGGAAAAGGTGGATAGACAGAGTAAACGAGACCTGCCGTAAAGTGGGGTCAAGGGTCACTCGGGCCACGAGAGAGGCGAAAGACAAATACATACCACGGCACTGGGCTACAACCCCGTAGAAAGTGAGCCGGCACTGGGCTACAACCCGGTAGAAAGTGAGACGGCACTGGGCTACTACCCGGTAGAAAGTCAGACGGCACTGGGCTACAACCCCGTAGAAAGTGAGCCGGCACTGGGCTACAACCCGGTAGAAAGTGAGCCGGCACTGGGCTACAACCCGGTAGAAAGTTAGACGGCACTGGGCTACAACCCGGTAGAAAGTGAGACGGCACTGGGCTACAACCCGGTAGAAAGTGAGACGGCACTGAGCTACAACCCGATAGAAAGTGAGACGACACTGGGCTACAACCTCTTAGAAAGTGAGACGACACTGGGCTACAACCCGGTAGAAAGTGAGACGACACTGGGCTACAACCCGGTAGAAAGTGAAACGACACTGAACTACAACCCAGTAGAAAGGGAGATGACGAAATAAGAAAAAGAAAAGAAAAAGAAAACTAATTTAAAGTCAATCCTATTGTATGGGTCTGAAACATGGAGAAATCAAGATACTCGTACAAACTTTCATAATTGGTGCTTGGCATAAAACACGGATTGAAATGGAATGACACGATCATAATGTGGAACTGTTTGAAAAAATTATAAATGCCTTATATTATGTGGATACGAATTGGGCATTGGATTCGACACGGAATAAAAAAACCATCGGAGAGTATTGCAATGCAGTCTCTATTATCGAATCCCCAAAGATAAGATAAATATAGGCAGACCAAAACACATACGGGAAGAGAGCTCAAGGCATTGGATAGGACACGAAATAATGTAACCATCTGATAGTATTACAAAGCAGTTCATATTGTCGAATTCCCAGAGGCAAGAGAAATAGGGGCAAACCAAAACTTACATGGTGAAGAGATCTCGAGGCACTGGATAGGACACATAATAAGGATACTGACTGATAGCATTGCAACGAAATGTAGTCTCTTTCACCGAATCCATAAAAGGCAAGAAAGATAGAGATAAACCAAAACACATGTCGAGAAGACACCTCAGGTCAAATATCAAGGAGACTTTGAAAACCTCCAAAAATGTGGATCGGTTTGCTCAGGAAAGAGGGACTTGCCGTATATTTGTTGAAGACATGTACTCCACAGAGATGTGAAAAGATTTTGATTGACTGATTTCAAATGATCCCATGACCCCTGTTGACAGACGCGTCCCTTATTTGAAATCGTTAAAAATATTCTTGATTCAAAGAGGTTGTCCCATTGTATAATCCAGTTGTCGTTTTAATGTCCGTTGTATGTGTGTGAGCGCGCGCGTGTATATGTGTTCGTGCAAGAGCGCGCGTTTAAATGTGCCCGCACACATGGTTAGATCCGGTCTTTCCTTCTTCAGGGAATTCTCTCGCCCTCTTTCTTTCACTATATTTTTCTGCGGAAGGAAGGACGTGTCACTTCCTCCTAAAAGATGTGCCCAATTGTTGGTGGAATGGTATGGGGGGATGTCTTTATGAGTGACAAGACCGTGAAAAGGACACCTGCTACACTGAGAACAGGTGACGACCAACGATGCTGTATGGACTCTAGTGTGGAAGGCTTCGGTTAGGGACAGAGACAAGAGTTGGTGCACTGCCACACTGAGAGCGTGACATTTAAAGCCACCAATGATGCTGTATGAGCACTAGTGTAGAAGGCTGGGGAAGGAACAGAGACAAGAGTCGGTGGGGGTACTGCCACACTGAGAGCGTGTCATTAAAAAAAACCACCAACAGTGCTGTCTAATCTCTAGTGCAGAAGGCTGGGTTTTAGAGACAGAGACAAAGAGTCGGTGCACTGCCACACCTAGAGCGTGACATTTAAAACCATTAATAGTGCTGTCTAATCTCTAGTGCAGAAGGCTGGGTTTTAGGGACAGAGACAAAGAGTCGGTGCACTGCCACACCTAGAGCGTGACATTTAAAAGCATTAATAGTGCTGTCTAATCTCTAGTGCAGAAGGCTGGGTTTTAGGGACAGAGACAAAGAGTCGGTGCACTGCCACACCTAGAGCGTGACATTTAAAACCATTATTAGTGCTGTCTAATCTCTAGTGCAGAAAGTTGGGTTTTAGAAACAGAGACAAAGAGTCGGTGATAGTAATAAGGGTGATGGTAGAGATTGTGACGGGGGTGATTGTGATGGTGATGGTAGTTATAGCGGCAATGGTGATGATGGCGGTGCTGGTAATGGTGATGAAAGTGTTGATGGTGATCAGGATGATGGTGATTATGATGATGTCGGTGATGATGATCGTTATAATGATGATGGAGTTGGTGTAGGTGATGAGGCTGATGATAATGGTGATGGTGACGATGGATATGGTGGTGATGGTGGTGATGATGGTGATGATAGGGATCGTGAAGGTAGTGATGTTGCTGATGGTGATGGTGACCAGAGTGATGATGATGGTGTTGGTGGTGATGGTGGTGGAAGTGATGGTGATGGTAGTTATGGTGATGATGGTGATGGTAAGGGTTATAATGGTGGTGAGGGTAATTGTTGTGATTGTGCTGACGGTAGCGATTATGGTGATGTTGATGGTAGTTATGGTGATGATGGTGATGGTAAGGGTTATAATGGTGGTGAGGGTAATGATTATGGTGATGGTGATGGTACAAACAGTCATGATGACGGCAGTGATACAGTGATGGTGATGATGGTGATGACGGTGATGATTATGGTGATGGTGATGATGTTTGTGATGGTTGTGATGGTGCTGACGGTAGCGATTATGGTGATGGTGATGGTACCAACAGTCACGATGACGGCACTGATACAGTGATGGTGATGATGGTTATGGTGATGATGTTGATGGTGGTTGTGGTGAGGGTGCTGGTAGTGATGGTGGCGATGGTTGTGGCAATAATTGCTGAAGATGACGATGTGTTAGTGGTGGTGACGGTGATGTGTGCTGTTGCTTTTGGGATGATGTTGATGGTGAAGATTTTAGGAATGACAAAAGTGAAGACGGATTAACTATTTTGTTTGTGAATAACAGGGATGTTAAATCTCTTCAGGGTCAGGCCTGATGAAACATTCAGACCAAGACCATATCTCACGTCAGACAAGGTGAGACATACTGACCAAAACGACATTCCACGTCAGGCCAGGTCAACATTCTGACCAAGACCATATCTCACGTCAGACAAGGTGAAACATACTGACCAAAACGACATTCAACGTCAGGCCAGGTCAACATTCTGACCAAGACCATATCTCACGTCAGACAAGGTGAGACATACTGACCAAAACTACATTCCACGTCAGGCCAGGTGAAACATTCTGACCAAGACCATATCTCACGTCAGACAAGGTGAAACATACTGACCAAAACTACATTCTACGTCAGGGCGAGGTGGAACATATTGACCAAACCCATATCTATCGTCAGGGTCAGGTGAGACATACTGACAAGACGATATCTATCGTTAGGTTTAGGCGAAAGATATTGATCAAGACATAAATCACGTCAGGGCCAGGTGAAATACACTGACAAAGACTATATATATCGTCAGTCCAGGGAAATGTACTGACCAAGACAATATTTCATGACAGGGCCAGGAGAAACATACTGACAAAGACCATATCTCACGTCAGGCCAAGAGAAATATACTGACCAAGAACAAATCTCAACTCCGGGTCCGCTGAAATACACTGACCAAGATATCACATTATATCAGGTTCAGGGAAGATATACTGACACTTCACGTCAGAATATTTTAAACATACTGACCAAGACCCACATCTCCCGATAGTGTTAGGTAAAGACCCTGCCCAAGGCGCCACCTCACGACAGGGTCAGGTAAATCGTACTGACCATGTCACCACCTCACGACAGGGTCAAGTACAACACACTGACCAAGGTCTCGCCTCATGACAGTGCCAGAAAAAACATACTGACCATGTCACCACCTCACGACAGTGTCAGATAAAACAAACTGACCAAAGCCCCACCTCACGACAGTGTCAGATAAAACATACTGACCAAAGCCCCACCTCACGAAAGTGCCAGATAAAACATACTGACCAAGGTCTCACCTACGACAGTGCCAGATAAAACACAGTGACCAAGGTCTCGCCTCACGACAGTGCCAGATAAAACATACTGACCAAAGCCCCACCTCACGACAGTGTCAGATAAAACATACTGACCAAGTCACCATCTCACAACAGTGCCAGATAAAACATACTGACCAAGTCCCCATCTCACGACAGTGTCAGATAAAACATACTGACCAAAGCCCCACCTCACGACAGTGTCAGATAAAACATACTGACCAAGTCCCCATCTCACGACAGTGTCAGATAAAACATACTGACCAAAGCCCCACCTCACGACAGTGTCAGATAAAACATACTGACCAATTCCCCATCTCACGACAGTGTCAGATAAAACATACTGACCAAGTCCCCATCTCACGACAGTGTCAGATAAAACATACTGACCAAAGCCCCACCTCACGACAGTGTCAGATAAAACATACTGACCAAGTCCCCATCTCACGACAGTGCCAGATAAAATATATTGACCCAGTCCCCACCTCACGACAGTGTCAGATAAAACATATTGACCAAGTCACCACCTCACGACAGTGTACAGCAGTGTCCTCACTCTACGTGATGGTCAATGGAAACATCAGGCCAGTTACACCAGCACCAACAAAGTTGTGGAAATCGACACTGTGTCAACACAGTGATGCGCAAAAGAATATCCGAACATTACACTACAGCAAAAACTGACCAGACACGCCTTCTTCAGCAAATACCAGGCCACAGCAAATGTCACTATAACCTTCTACCAGAGAAATGTTGACAAGTGTTAAAAACAATTTCAAGTGCACACGGGGATGTCCACAAACGAGATGGAAGGGTGATCCAAGTAAAATCATTTTCCCAACATGACACTTCAAAGTAGAAGACTTAAAAAATATAAACAATATTTGGCTACCTGGCATCATACTCTTATTATGACCAAATCCAGGCGCATGATTTGGAATATAAGTTGGGATCTCGATCAGTATGTTTCACATGACCCTGGTTACTATTCTTTCACTTAAGTAAAGTTTATATTCATGTTCTCAGCTCGATAGATTGATCCTTACATCTTGGCAGCGATAGACAACGGTTCTAACTGATATACCACAAGGCCATACACGCAGAGGGCGTTCCACAGTCATATTTAGATACAGCCTGGATGGAACATGCAATTAGTGTAGTGGTAAAGCCCTCGATTGTCATATCAATGATACCGGTTACAGATCAAGCTATGGGAACGTTCCAGTCGACCCAGCTATAAATGTGTACCTGGCATTCGACTAGAAAAGTAAAAGGAAGCGAGTAAGGAGCTGGTCACCCTACTTCATATAAACTGTGGCTTAGTATACTGAGGTCTATAACAACTTCATTCCCCGACAGTAGTATAACTACTATGGGACAAACCTTGACTTAGTATACTGAGGTCTCTAACAACTTCGTTCCCCGGCAGTAGTCTAACTACTATGGGACAAACCTTGACTTAGTATACTGAAGTCACTAACAACTTCATTCCCCGGCAGTAGTGTAACTACTATGGGACAAACCTTGACTTAGTATACTGAAGTCACTAACAACTTCATTCCCCGGCAGTAGTGTAACTACTATGGGACAAACCTTTACTGAAGTCTCTAACAACTTCATTCCCCGACAGTAGTGTAACTACTATGGGACAAACCTTGACTTAGTATACTGAAGTCACTAACAACTTCATTCCCCGGCAGTAGTGTAACTACTATGGGACAAACCTTGACTTAGTATACTGGAGTCTCTAACAACTTCATTCCCCGGCAGTAGTGTAACTACTATGGGACAAACCTTGACTTAGTATACTGAAGTCACTAACAACTTCATTCCCCGGCAGTAGTGTAACTACTATGGGACAAACCTTGACTTAGTATACTGGAGTCTCTAACAACTTCATTCCCCGGCAGTAGTGTAACTACTATGGGACAAACCTTTACTGAAGTCTCTAACAACTTCATTCCCCGACAGTAGTGTAACTACTATGGGACAAACCTTGACTTAGTATACTGGAGTCTCTAACAACTTCGTTCCCCGACAGTAGTGTAACTACTATGTGATAAATCTTTACTTACTACAGAGCAATAACTAATCTTTTCGTGAGAATGTTATTTACCTGTTAAATGGCCTGTAAAATTCTCGCACTTCCAAAACCTTTGAGTTTCAAATTGTGGCCTTAATTGTTAGTTCTAAAAGATTGACGTACTACCAGTTGCTTCTACGAAACACAACGTATCAACAAAAGAGAAGATGCTGAAGATTTGTCGGGAACGGAAGTATAAATACAAGCGGGTAGATATTGATGGCGGACGGAACTGGAACATCCAATCAGATTCTCGCAAGTTATTTGGTAGTCTCGCTTCCGCTGATAACAATTCTGGATCTGGAAAACGTGGGAAGGGCGTGACGGTTTGTAACTTTCTTTGCGTGAATTCCTAGGAGCAAATATCAGGCCTACTTCTGTCTTCCAAACACGTCGTAAAAGGCGAGTAGAAAGGTTTTACATGTGGGTAGCAACCTCATCATCTTAAAAAAATGTTCACAGAAACCATCATTGCCGGAATTCACAAACGTAGTCTGACTCTTAACTTCACTTCACTTCACTGGACAAACTGCAGTTCAGTTCAGGAAGCTGGTTACCTCCACATGGAAGGTCGACTGCAATGGAGCTCCAACGTCATCTGTCTCACGCCATGTTGGTACACTCTCCCATGCTTTTCCCTTCCCATTTTTTGATGTTATCCTTCCCATTATAGCGTCGTTAACCACCGACATGTTTTCCCACAACCTTCCCTTTCAGTATTGTATGCAGGAAGATATTGTGTCTTTTGATGTGATCCAAATGTCCTACATGTCTATACCAACCGACTATGATGTCGTTCATCCATTTTGCATCCTTAATTTCTCCAATGGGGGAACCAGTGGTCTCGGAGTAATGTGTTCTCCTCTGGTATTCGAGGTTGCGGGTTCAGGAAACCGGGATATTTTCACGTGGATCATCGGGTAAATATTTTCCCTGATCTCTGAGTAGTGAGATCAGACACCCGCATGCAGTGGCGTGCACATTCAAAATACCTTAGCAGTAGGAAATCGAAAAGAGTGCGCCTAGCGGCCACTGCTCGGGCAAAATTGAAGGAAACAATTTATTCCAATAATCCTAGGGATATTCGTCCCACAGAGAATATGTCGCAAAAAAGGCGTCTGATAGGCTGCGTGTCAACCTTGTTCTGATTTACGCTTTCACCTTCACCAGTCCCAAAAATTGGCGATCGTATATTCCAAGGGCTAACAGATGATGATATTGATCTGGCAAGTCACCAGTAGGTTTTCACCTGCTAAAAATATATGAAACAAAGGAAGTCACACCTCCACACGACGTCTAACGACATAAGTAGACTGAAGATAGATGAATAGAATTTCTCCAAGACTTCCTAATTTGTTTTAATTTCTATCGATGAGATGCATGCTATCTTCTATATATCTACATTTCAAATGGAAACTTTTCTTATCCAACTGTTTGTTCATTGTCCACTTTTCAACATCCCACAGTAAAGACTAAGAGACGTGGTTACTAATATTTGATGTTGCATCAACAGTTTGACTTGGACGAACAGATACCGACTCCAAGTCGGTTGTGGAGGCACTAAAGCACACCCCGTATAACAAAAAGGAGATATTCTTTGTGGGGAAAGCGATCAGCAACATTATCACTGCCCAAGAGAGACTCGAGGTAGCACTGCGAAAAGTATCAAAGAATTCATCTGCCTCGGCACGATGGACAAACGGTCCCGATATGTCAAGGGGGATCGAACTAGCTGCGTTAGCTATGCATGACGTCCAACGTGTGTTGAGTAACGGCAAGATCTTCATTGAAACAAAAATCCGCATCTACCAGTCCTGTGTGGTCCCAGTCCTGTATGGTCCTAGTTCTGCTGTACGGCTCCGAAGCCTGGACACTACTCAAACATGACATGTCAAGACTGGAGGCCTTCCACATGCGCAACCAGCGACGTATTCTGAGAATTCGATTGCTTGACTACATTCACAACGTGGAGGTCTTTGCTAAATTATGCCTCCATCCTTTTTCAGAAACGTTTGACCACCATCGTGTTTCTTTGTTCTGTCGTGTTGCACGGCTGGGCCAAGAAACTCCGGCCCACAAGATACTACACAAGTCGTTACTCAGCGCCAACAGCCTTTCACCGGTCGACTGGAGGCGCAGAAGATGCGTTCCCAGCACAGTATGGATTCAGCAGATAAATCTCCATCTCCACTCTGGACCTCGCCGGGAACAACGCCGTATCAGTGTGTCATGGATGTGACCGACCGAGGTCGCTAGACGCATAATGGACCCCTTGCAATGGACCCCTGGACATAGCGGGCTACCAAGAAACGAGATGGAATACAGATTGGCAAAACCAGGAAACTCCAAACTTCAATTGGATATGCCCTGCGCAATACAACACATTATTTAGAGCAATACCAGGGAAATCTGGATGACGGGAACAACAGGTCACAGTGTTTTTAGCGATATGTCAAAGCCTGGACGTACTGATGACCTAAACAAGCTACATAGAAAAGATAAAAGTCTCAATTCCTGCTGAAGTTGGATGTTTTGGACCAAAAGGTGCAAATATCGCAGTCAAGCTGTAAACTACGACACAACGCATTCCGTTCTCTGGACTACACTCTATTACTTGCAAATCCATTTTCATGACTTGATAGTGGAATATTTAAACGAAGCCAAGCCAAGTCAAAGTCTCATCTTTCAGTTCCGAACAGGACACACCAGAATCAATAGCTGCATGAACCTCATCAATCCCCAGCAACTGTCCTTGTGAAGACATCGCTCTCGTCCTGATGAAACAGACACCCACTCATTGAGAGCAAGAGGTCTGGACATGAGGTTAATGATTCTTACAAACACCACCGACAATTTCCAACACACTGTGAAACAACTGTAGAAAACCGGCATCTGTATAAGATTGGCATTGGGCTGCCAAGAGCAGGCTTGCTTAGCAGCTATGGGATAACAACAATAACATCAACAACATAACTCCTAACTTAAATGTATGGGTAACTTGCTTGGATGTTAATACATGACTCAAGTTGGTAAAAACAGATTTGACTATTTGTATTCTCTTCTATTTATATTTTTATTTGGCTTGGTATGAGCACGTAACGAGGTCCAGTGGAATTACAACAGAGAGCGGACAGAGAAAGATGACGTGAGGTTGTGAGCGTGTCTTCAAGTTTGTCCCAACTATCTGATGGGTTACGAGATGAACTGAACTGATTCCCTTCCAGACTTCCCTTTATCGTCTTACATTTGCTATTATTATTTTAACAAGATAGGAGAAATTCTTGACCTGTTCCAGTGCTAATTCATAAATTCTTACCTGGCGAACAGATTTCTTGTCTAGCTAATTGTCATTGTTTGTGTTTTCTTAGTCCAGATGACAAATCCAAAGACTTGACTTGTTTCTTTTCTCGAAATACTTATTTCTGTAGTCCTTCTTCACTTTCAGATATTAGAACTGTGTCATCTGCATACCTGAGTCAGCTAGTAGAACTGTGATCGGCATACCTGAGTCAGCTAGTAGAACTGTGTCATCTGCATACCTGAGTCAGCTAGTAGAACTGTGTCATCTACATACCTGAGTCAGCTTGGAGAACTGTGTCATCTGTATACCTGAGTCAGCTAGTAGAACTGTGTTATCTGCATACCTAAGTCAGCTAGTAGAACTGTGTCATCTACATACCTGAGTCAGCTTGGAGAACTGTGTCATCTGCATACCTGAGTCAGCTTGGAGAACTATGTCATCTGCATACCTGAGTCAGCTTGGAGAACTATGTCATCTGCATACCTGAGTCAGCTTGGAGAACTGTGTCACCTGCATATCTGAGTCAGCTAGAAAAACTGTGTCAACAGCATGTCTTAGTCAGCTTGCAGAACTGTGTCAACAGCATGTCTGAGTCAGCTGTCAGAACTGTGTCAACAGCATGTCTGAGTCAGCTAGCAGAACTGTGTCAACAGCATGTCTGAGTCAGCTAGCAGAACTGTGTCAACAGCATGTCTGAGTCAGCTATCAGAACTGTGTCAACAGCATGTCTGAGTCAGCTATCAGAACTGTGTCATCCCCGTACCTGAGGACAGTATACAGCAGTTGGGTCAGAGGTTTGCAGATGACAACAAAGTAATGAAGGGGGGGGGGGGGGGGGGGGGATAAATTGGCTAAAGGTCACACCTTAAAACTTTTTTTCTAGAGGGTATCCACAAGCTAGTGGACAAGTGGACCAAGTGTGCTGCCAGTCAGCGAGACTATGTCGCCAAATAGGAAACAACATATCTGGTTCGTACTTTGGTAAACAATGTATTCATACAAATTCCTGTCATTTGATTACTCTCCCTAGTATTATGAGGAATAATAAAGGCTAAAATCACCGAAAAGCACATACAAAAAAACAGAAGAGATCATTAAAGTGCTTCAGTAGAGTTTTCACACACAATCGGAGGATATATAAAAAGGTGGAGTCAAGAAAACAGAAAGTAAATAAAGTCTTCTATCATTATTAAAACACAAACTTTCGAAGTGGAGACAAAGAGACAGTAAATAAATAAACTCTCTGCTATCAGTGCCAGACATAGACTCTCACAAAGACACACGAAAGAAAAATCATAGTATGCGAAGAGGTGTTTGAGAAAGGATGTCGGGATCACAAGGCTAGACAGAGTAATCCAAGAAATCAGACATAGGGCAACATCATGAAAGAATTACACGAAAGAACAGAAAATAATATGGTTTGGACGCCTCAACAACAGGAGACAAGAGAGTTACAGAGTAAGAGGGAGACCAAGAAAAATATTGATTGACGGTGTAAATAATACATTGAAGAAACACGGAATGACAGAAACATCGGCGGCACATTTGGCACACGAAAGAAAATGACACCTCCCCAGGGCGTCTACCTACACAAGCGGTTAGAAGAAGAAGAAGACGATAGTCTACTGAGTATTCGTGTGCAGCTGTGACCCCATGCCTCACAAGGAGCGTAATCAGACCACAGAGAAGAACAATGACTATTAACGGACTCTACTTTCTGGGCAGAGAATGAGCGACTTAATCTACATTCAATTACCGTCCCTTGAGTCAGTTGCTGCTCCTCTCGTGGTCTCTTTCGATGAGTTCCCGTGGGATGATCATCGACTACCAACCCTGATGATTTGGCGCGTGGGTAGGGACAATTAAACAGCTACGGTCACCTTAAAACATACATTGCTGCCAGGGATGAAGTGGGATAGACGTTTGTACTAGCCCTTTTTGTGACGTGAGATGATCAATTCCATTCCTGATCCTCAATGCTATTCCTTCCCTAACAGTAAGCCAGGTATCCATTTGGTATCCATATGGATCACTATACTGACCGTCATATGTCGATGCATTTTGATAGGCTTCTGAAAACAACAAACCCCATACATACAAATCATGAAAGTCGCCGTATCGAGAGGTGGCAGGAATTGGTGCAGGCCCCAGAGATGGAATTTCTGGAGGAACCTGCTCCTAGACATCATCTACCATACACAACATGGAAGTCGCTGAACAGACTCCGAACTAGTGTATCACGGTGCAACAAGAGGAATATGAAGCGATGGGGATACACAGATGATGACATATGTGATTGCGGCGCAATGCAGAACCCAGACCACCTGCCCAACCTCCAGGAAACATGTAATAGGCGCGACATGCTGGAGGCATGAATACTGGATGCAAGATATAAAACGTGGTGCTTGGACACGGAAAGTAAGTAAGATATGCTTTTCTCCTTTTGAACCAACCAATAAACTAACTCACCAACTGTGCTTCTCTTCCCTGCCTGCCACTAGCAAGGCGATCATATTTTAACCTCTGCTTTGATGTCACATGGTCCGTTTCCAAAATGATGTCACTCCTAAAATCCTTAGCATCGATACTGTCAACTTATACAACAATGGCGAAGTGTTCCGACAATTATATCGCAGTTTTAAGGTTCTCGCCTGAACATACTGTAACAGTTACACTGAAGTCTTCCTGTTTTCTGAGGTTGATTGAACAAGCCGTGTTTCCCCTGCACTTAGTCTTCCTAAACAGTAAAACAGGTGCCGATTTATAACGTGATAAACTGGAGCGTTTCGAAAACAGCAATCGAGCCTTGATCAATTCACGCAGGAGACAAGGAGCACGCCGGATCAGCCATTAAAACATCCCCAAAATAAGAATCTGTAGAGAACAATCATTGCAGCATTGTGCTCTTGGGAAAACCATAAGTAATAATGATCAGCGCTTAGCTTGTACTGTTGTCCACTTAAATTGCTTCCTTATCCCCTCTCTCTCCTTCTCTCTCTCTCTCTCTCTCTCTCTCTATCTCTCTCTCTCTCAATCTATCCATTATTTCGCAACTCTCTTTCGTCTTTCCTTCCGTGCTTGGTCATTTCACCACCTTCACTAACCAACAATCGTGACGGAACGTCAGACAAAGCCCTACAAAATACCCTCCAGTGTCAGCCAATTTGAATAAATTCCTTTCTAAACACACATACACAGGCGGACGAAATCATCTGATTGCTGAAATCGGTAATTGGTATATGATATCTGCAGATGGATACGAGCGGACAAGAACTACAGGAATTGGTGATTATAATATAGTAAAATAGGCGTATGGATTTGACATTAACACTGAGAAAACGAAAACTGATAATTACCAAAGTAGACCAAGAATCTACTCTAATAGTGGACGGTAAAATACTGGGAAATAGCCAAGAGTTTCTCCTTTCCTGGAAATGTTGAAATGGGAAATTTCAACAAAGAAGAGAATAGGTATGCTCAAATCTGTTTTCACCAACAAGAGTTATGATTTAACCTCCTCTTCTTTTTAGTCGCTTGTTCTCAAACTCCCCCTACCAAGCTCTGACCGTTCTCAAACTCCAGCTACCAAACTCTGAACGTTCTCAAACTCCTCTACCAAACTCTGAACGTTCTCAAACTCCCTCTACCAAGCTCTGATCGTTCTCAAACTCCCTCTACCAAGTTCTGACATTCTAAAACTCCCGATACCAAGCTCTGAACGTTCTCAAACTCCCTCTACCAAGCTCTGAACGTTCTCAAACTCCCTCTACCAAGCTCTGAACGTTCTCAAAGTCCCTCTACCAAGCTCTAAACGTCCTCAAACTCCCTCTACCAAGCTCTGAAGGTTCTCAAACTCCCGCTACCAAGCTCTGAACGTTCTCAAACTCCCGCTACCAAGCCCTGATCCTTCTCAAACTCCCGCTACCAAGTTCTGGAAAGTGCAAGTAGCAAGATGTAGGCCGGAGAAGGGAATGCGTTGTGTCGTAGTTTACATGCGATATTTGCGCATTTCGGTCCGACACATCCGACTTCAGCATTACATTTTTAGGTACTGGATAAGCCTCCCCTCTTTGATCCCTTCCTCTTAACCACTCTACCCTGTTGCAGCCTGTTATCTGGGATCACCACCTGGAGACGGAGAAGCGTCTTGGCAGCTCAGGTTTGCTGGCCCTAACGCGAGCTGACATCTTTGTGTCACTGACCGCTACAGCTCATGCACTGCTCAGCATCTTGATCCCGTTTTAACATCCAAAGCAGGTCACTTACGTATTGAAAAATAAGAATGATCAGGTGGTATGTACACTCATCTTTACTGTAAGTCATTGACATTTGAAAAATGAACACACGATTTGATAAGAGAATTAATGCGCCGTAATTTTGATAAATATAACAATGAAACGGTTCGTGGATGCAAAGAAATATATATAGATATTTTGGAATAAAATACTAAATCAGTCAGACATTTACAATTTTGGTTTATTTAGAAAAACATAAGATCTTATAAAAACAATCTTTTGTTTGCTGTTCATCTTGCTTGTGCCTTTCAGCGTAAGGTTATGAAGAAGATTCTTTACTACTTCTGTTATTTCTGCTATCCATCTTTTGCGTGGTTAGCGCTTGGTGTTGGATCTATTGTATCGGTATAACATTGATTTCTGAAGGATAATATCTGGTGTTTGACGTGTCATGTGGGCAAACCATTTGGTTTGCTGTTTCTTGGTGAGGTCTGGCACTGGTATTGTACTTACTTGCCTCCTAATATGTTCGTTTCTCATTCTATCCATTCTTGTTACGCCAAACATTCAGCTCTGGCGTTACGATGTTTCTTTTATCTTTGTTAGTTAATGTTCAATTCTGGTACTGGTAGCACAATGTGGGTAGGAATATTGTATTGTGTAGCGTTCTTTTTGTATCCATTGTCACGTGCTTACATAGTAATATCAGGAACATTTGCCCAATGATTTGACTTGCTTTATTCCATCTGTTTTGGATTTCGGTGTCGTCTCTACCATCTGCTGAGATCAAATTACAAAATTATTTGAAATTACTCATCTGTGTTACGGGTTGGTTTTGCAAGAATATTGTTGTTTCTATTGCTTTTCTTGGATTCCTCATCACGTCAGTATTCTCAATGTGTAATGTTCATGCTGCAATACGTACATACCTCCTTAAGATTGTTGATATTATTAAAAACATAACTAGATGCAAACGTGATGGACAAATAAGCTAGATGATAGCCGCTCTTATAAGTGGACTAGTGGTTAAGTGGCACGGCTCACAACCAGAAGGTGCTGGGCTCGATCCCCATCACATTCTTTTCGGAGCATCTTCAGTAACCATGACCAACACTTTGATGAACTGTATCTTGTCTCTTCGAGCCAATGCTTTCACTGCTTTATTTAGCGTGGTATTCAAATTCCTGCATTTCAAAAGGCATTCTATAGTCTACACAGACCATCACTTCGAAAAATTCTCAACCAAGTTTATAAGGGTCATAAAAGCACTTCATACTAAGTCATAGTGCTGTGTGCGGACAACTGTCGAGAATTATTAATGGCTTGGTATTGAAATAGACTGTGAAAGAAAGCTGCTTCATGTCCACTCCGTTAATCGCAATAGCTAGCTGTTATTATTCTTAAGTTGAGATAAAGGTAGGCATCATCATCAGGTGCCCTGCCGGTTGGTATTGGCGATCATGGACCTCCAACCGCTTCTATCACGTGTGTCGTTTTCTCTGCTACTGATTGTCGCCCTCTCCCATTCTCTCAGGTTGTCCAACATTCTCCCTCTTTGCCTTCCTCTGCCTCTCTTTGCCTTCCTCTGTCTTTCTTTGCCTTCCTCTATCTCTCTTTGCCTTCCTCTGCCTCTCTTTGCCTTCCTCTGCCTCTCTTTGCCTTCCTCTGCCTCTCTTTGCCTTCCTCTGCCTCTCTTTGCCTTCCTCTGCCTCTCTTTGCCTTCCTCTGCCTCTCTTTGCCTTACTCTGTCTCTTTTTGCCCTCCTCTCTCTTTTGCCTTTCTCTGCCTCTCTTTACCTTCCTATATCTCTCTTTCTGCTGTCTTTCCTGTTATCACAACGTGCTCCAAGCCGCCCCTTCTCATAACATGCCCAAAAAGGATGACTGCCGTGTTCTGATCCTTGCATTGAGTTGTCTTTGCTTGTGTCTCGTCGAGTACTGTATGATTAGTCTTCCTTGCAGTCAATGGGATCAGCAGTATTCTTCTGTAAAACCACATATCCGTTGCTTCCAAAAATATATGCGCATACTTGCTGATTGTCCATGATTCACTGTCATATGTAATTACTGGTTCCACATATCATCCAAGGAGTCTCTTTCTCAGTTCCAGCGACAAGGTTTTGTTTCACAATATTCCCTTCACGATCTAGAAGACCGATTTTGCTTGGGCTATTCTACATTTTATTTCGTAATTGCATCTTTCATCTTATGTTATGTAGGTGCACATGTATTTGAACTTGTTAACTTGTTTATTCTCCTTCCTCTTTGTGTTCAGTTTTGTATGCTCTTGTTTCCACCAGATGGGCGCCTCCATGAAGTGACACGTCAGTCGCAGGTCCTCAATGGTTCCCCACGGTTTATCTTGTATGTTTCTTTCCTCCGGCCAGGTCTTCTCACGGGAACCTTGGTGCAGTGGACATGTTTGCAGGATGTGTTCTAGAGTCTGGGGTCCTCTCTGACAAGTGCATTGTGCAGTATGTGCTGTTTTCATTTTATGCATGTGGGTATTTAGTCTGCACTGACCTGTTACATTCAGTCACCTTCACCTTGACCCAGCAACCGGACTCTACAAAATGCTGCATCAACAAGTAGACAAGAGGCCATTGAAAACGAAACCAAATTCACGCCTCCATTTTAAATTTACAGCAACCGGATTCTACAAAATGCTGCATCAACAAGTAGACAAGAGGCCATTGAAAACGAAACCAAATTCACGCCTCCATTTTAAATTTACAGCAACCGGATTCTACAAAATGCTGCATCAACAAGTAGACAAGAGGCCATTGAAAACGAAACCAAATTCACGCCTCCATTTTAAATTTACAGCAACCGGACTCTACAAAATGCTGCATCAACAAGTAGACAAGAGGCCATTGAAAACGAAACCAAATTCACGCCTCCATTTTAAATTTACAGCAACCGGACTCTACAAAATGCTGCATCAACAAGTAGACAAGAGGCCATTGAAAACGAAACCAAATTCACGCCTCCATTTTAAATTTACAGCAACCGGACTCTACAAAATGCTGCATCAACAAGTAGACAAGAGGCCATTGAAAACGAAACCAAATTCACGCCTCCATTTTAAATTTACCAAACTTCACAAGAGGTACACTTTTATAAAACAGAATTTAACAACAAACAATCAATCTTCTTCTTCTTCTTCGTACGCAGTCAGACAGTAACCATTATTTTTTCGAAAAAAGCGGCGGTTATCCTGAGGCTGTCGCCACTGCCATAGAGCTTGTCTTGCAGTTCCACTGGTGATGGCCACATCTGCTCTCTCTGATCCTCGTATGTCGGGCAGTTCTGCAGCAGATGTTCAGTGGTCATTTTACCAATACCGCACGGGCATTCGTCGGTACACCCTATCTTCAATTTGTTGAATAGGTGGTACCTCAGTCTATTGTGGCCAGTGCGAAGTCTGAAGACATGACCTGCTCTCTTCGGTTCAACTGGTAATAGGCATCGTTTTTGGTGTAACCAGTATGTTCGGTTTCCCATTTGGTCACGTATCTGGCAAATAATCAATCAAAACCGCTCAGTTCGTTATAGGGCACATGTCAACAGCAAATGAGCGGCAAGTCCTCATGTCCAGTGTCCATTCGTTCTACCTCTCGGCACCTCTTCCTTTCCCAATTTATGTTTGTTGTCTAAAGCTCTCTTCTCCGAGTGTCATCTGTTTTTCCTCTTCTCTTACTACCCTGGGGATTTCAGAACAGAGACGGTCTTGTAATGCTATTAACTGGTCCTTAATATATGTCCTATCGAGCGCCATCATCTTCTCCTCACCTCACTGTCCACTGGTATATGTCTGAGGTTCATTTCAAAAGCTTCACTGTCTTGATTTTACCATGCCATTGAATTCCGTCTTTTCTCTACCTGCTCACCATTTTCGAAAGTTATTATGTTTTCTATGTTAATTTTGTTGTTTTCCATGTTCCATAGTTAATCAATGGGGTGAACTTTTTATTAGAGGTGATGAATTTTTATTTTGTTATTAGACATAATACCGAGTGGTCTGTCAGTGTCTATGTGTATGACAAGGACAAGAATAGCACCACTGCCCCACAGAGAGCATGTCGTATGATTCGATTAACTGTGTGGTTAAAGCTGGTTTGTTTAGAGTAGCATAGATGACGCCTAACAGCCGGCGGGACTACTTTTCCCTAGTGTTTGAGTCTATTAAGATGGCCTCTCACATCGTTTCACCATCCTCCGTAAGCGCTTGTCCAAACGCAGCGGAGTATTAAGCTGCTCGAGCCTAATACCGCTAAGCAGGAAACCCTTCTCCCGGCTACATCCAGCTCATACCAGAGCTGGGACCTGCACAAGGGCATGTGTCCCTGTAGAAGTACAGGTGCACTAAGAACTAAGAAGCATATTTGTTTACATTTATTTGTAGCTCTTGCTTTGTCTACATTGCTACCAAGATGTACCAATGGATCCACGTATAGTGGAAGTGTCTTCCAACATTGTATGATTGTTGCTAGTCACATTTATTATCATAATCTGCATTTGTTCGCTGTATCTCTCCTACTTTACTTTGCTTGATATCTCATAAAGTCTACTTATTGTAATCTTTATCGGGTTACGCCAAGAGGCAGAAATGACAAATTATTTGTACCTTCCAACAGGTGGTTTGTTAAGACCAGCTATAGATGGCGTCTAACTCGCTGCGGGTCTACTTAGCTCTAGTGTTTTAATCTATTCAGATGGACTCGCATATCGATTACAAACCACCCTCAAAGAAAATGGCTGTATACAGACTCTGTAGAGTCTTCTAAACCAGTATAAAGAAGTTAAGTTAAGTTAAGTCATCCGCCCTGTCTAAAACATCAAGTTGTCGCGCCACAGTCCACTGAACTCCATTATTGTTGAGCGTTGATAACATCATCGTGTATACGGGGAGGAAACATTGTTTTAAATCTTGCGAGAATTACTCCTTCTAGAGGATTCTTTAAAAAAGACAGAAAGCGAGGTGGTCCTTATCACCTTACGAGATTTTATTTGAAAAATTACCACTGCGCTGTTATACCACAAGAAGATCTGGTTATAAGCACAAGAAAGTTGGCAGATGGACAGAGGACAAAATAAATCCTAAAGCAACAGTGACTTACAGCGACTTGACCCAAAAATGGAAGTCAAACTCCCAACGATGCTTAACGCCACAGATGAGAGGAACAAGTCAAGTAAGAAAGTTATTTTCTTATCCAGTTAATGTAGAGGTAGAGTAACGTCTGGTCAGGTACAACATACTGATGAGACATGTTAGTCAGGGTCAGGTACAACATACTGATGAGACATGTTAGTCAGGGTCAGGCACAGCATACTGATGAGACATGTTAGTCAGGGTCAGGTACAACATACTGATGAGACATGTTAGTCAGGGTCAGTTACAACATACTGATGAGACATGTTAGTCAGGGTCAGGTATAACATACTGATCAGACATGTTAGTCAGGGTCAGGTACAACATACTGATGAGACATGTTAGTCAGGGTCAGGAATAACATACTGATGAGACATGTTAGTCAGGGTCAGGTACAACATACTGATGAGACATGTTAGTCAGGGTCAGGTATAACATACTGATCAGACATGTTAGTCAGGGTCAGGTACAACATACTGATGAGACATGTTAGTCAGGGTCAGGAATAACATACTGATGAGACATGTTAGTCAGGGTCAGGTACAACATACTGATGAGACATGTTAGTCAGGGTCAGGAATAACATACTGATGAGACATGTTAGTCAGGGTCAGGTACAACATACTGATGAGACATGCTAGTCAGGGTCAGGTACAACATACTGATGAGACATGTTAGTCAGGGTCATGCAGAATATACTGACCAAGACTCTCATCTCGGCTTCCTCGTAGCACTCCCTGGAAACTGGCTGTTTTCATGGCAGTCTGGCTATCGGGGGGAGAGATCGACGTGATGTAGTAGTGAACGACACGCAGATGAAGCCAAGCATAGCACAATCCTCTGGAGGACTCCGGTCAACCTTCTTCAGCACGCTCGGGATGTGAAGAAAGCTATTGCGACCCCCCCCCCCCCTTCCCCCCCCCCCCCCCCCCCACTTAACGTCCTTTTTTCAGGGTGCACAAAAGAGTAAACCTACTCATTGTGGGTATTCGAAACAACAAAACAACAAAACAACAAATCCAGTCAATAGCAAGCGGGATATGAAGTGATTAGACATCAATGTCGCAGACCTTTTATTATTCCAAATGCTGAGAAAGTTGCTCTTCGTGTAGAACTGTTGAGTTCTCGTGTAGAACTGTTGTGTTCTCGTGTAGAACTGTTGTGTTCTACTATAAACCTGCAAGTTCTCAACCTCTTTAAATAATTGGAGAAAAGAAATAGACAATGATAGTTTCTGTACCTTCCTCCTCCCAGGTGGATATATTTCTAATTTTAAACTGCGCAATCTATGGATTGCAGGTTCATCGATTGCAATGTTATCCTGCAAGAAGTGGGTGACAAACAAAGAATGGATTCATACTGAAGAATTATATAGAGTGCTCTGGCGCAGGTTCCCTAAAGAAAGCCAACTCTTTTAACGGGAGTGAATAAAGAGCAAGGGGAAGAGCTGACGGCCATTGTTCAACTTCAAAATGTCACCTGCATCCATGTTCGATGCCTCTAGGTCAAGATTTGAACTCTTTTTCCCGTAAACCCCAGCATGAACAAAACAGGAGACTCAGACCATTCAGTGAAACAGGGACTAAAAATTAAGATGAAGAAAACCAAGATGTTAAAATCAACACCTTAAACAAAAAGCTAGTCATGATTAGGGGTGGGGCACTGGAAGAGATGGACACCTTCACATATTTGGATGACACCATTGGTACTTCAGGCGGCACAGAAGCATATAAGGGCTTCATATCATAGGCAAGGCCGTGATTCCTATTACTGAATAATGTATAGGAATCTAGAGAAATAAATACAAATACCAAGTTAAGATCGTTTCACTCTAATGGCAAGTCATTACTCCTTTACGGGGATCCAAATGGGGCAATACAATACGGAATACAAGACTTATATGTCTCACAGCCTTCTTTCCTGTCCGTCTATCTCATCTACGTGTTGGTGGATCCTTACCCAGTAATCTTGCCAAAGTTTCAGATTTAACCTCAGTGACGGTAAGATGGGACAGCAAACGAGGTTAAGACGAAGCCAGAGCCCCTAACCAGAGGAGGGAGGTGGATCACACTCTACCACAGAACAGGCGCTTAAGATAGAGGTACGATGCCAGGAAACGCAAAAGAAACCGTGTCACCATGCAACCTGCCCGTGGGGAACGAGAGGACGAAGAAGTACTCCTTTACGGAGCAGAAACTTGGAGAACGACAAAGACAACTCACAGAGAAGTCCAGTCGTTCGTCAACAAATGTCTACGGAGAATAATGGGTATTGGCTGGCAATAAATGGTTTCGAAAGAACGCATGTGAGAAAGGCGTCAATAACAGCTAGTAGATCAACAGATCAAACGTAGGAAATAGGGTTTGGTAGGACACACGCTACGGAAAGCGGCATCACTGGTGACCAGACAGGAAAAGAAGAAAAGAGGTAGACTAAGAAACACCTAGAGAAAAGACTGGGAAAATAATCTTCGGTCCTTGAACCTCAACTGGAGAGAGGCAAAAAGGGGAATCTAAGATCAGACATGCATGAAGAGGGATCTCAATGGCCTATGCCACGGAAGGAGCAACATGCAATGATTTGGTGAATTGATGTCCACTATCCACTCATGCTATACCCAGCCCTTTTGTAGGGTCGCTTGCTCGAGTCCGTCGCTCACCGTTTTCGTTCATTGCATTGACAGGTGAGTACCATATGTCTCGACCGCAGCGACCCCATCCCTACATCGAAGGTCGGGCAGGCAATGGATCGCCGACATTTTCTGTCTCATTGCATTGACAGGTGAGTACCATATGTCTCGACCGCGGCGACCCCATCAATACATCGAAGGTCGGGCAGGCAATGGATCGCCGACATTTTCTGTCTCATTGCATTGACAGGTGAGTACCATATGTCTCGACCGCAGCGACCCCATCCCTACATCGAAGGTCGGGCAGGCAATGGATCGCTGACATTTTTTGTCTCATTGCATTGACAGGTGAGTACCATATGTCTCGACCGCAGCGACCCCATCCCTACATCGAAGGTCGGGCAGGCAATGGATCGCCGACATTTTCTGTCTCATTGCATTGACAGGTGAGTACCATATGTCTCGACCGCGGCGACCCCATCAATACATCGAAGGTCGGGCAGGCAATGGATCGCCGACATTTTCTGTCTCATTGCATTGACAGGTGAGTACCATATGTCTCGACCGCAGCGACCCCATCCCTACATCGAAGGTCGGGCAGGCAATGGATCGCTGACATTTTTTGTCTCATTGCATTGACAGGTGAGTACCATATGTCTCGACCGCAGCGACCCCATCCCTACATCGAAGGTCGGGCAGGCAATGGATCGCCGACATTTTCTGTCTCATTGCATTGACAGGTGAGTACCATATGTCTCGACCGCAGCGACCCCATCCCTACATCGAAGGTCGGGCAGGCAATGGATCGCTGACATTTTCTGTCTCATTGCATTGACAGGTGAGTACCATATGTCTCGACCGCAGCGACCCCATCCCTACATCGAAGGTCGGGCAGGCAATGGATCGCCGACATTTTCTGTCTTTGCATTGACAGGTGAGTACCATATGTCTCGACCGCAGCGACCCCATCCCTACATCAAAGCTCGGGCAGGCAATGGATCGCTGACATTTTCTGTCTCATTGCATTGACAGGTGAGTACCATATGTCTCGACCGCAGCGACCCCATCCCTACATCAAAGCTCGGGCAGGCAATGGATCGCTGACATTTTCTGTCTCATTGCATTGACAGGTGAGTACCATATGTCTCGACCGCAGCGACCCCATCCCTACATCGAAGGTCGAGCAGGCAATGGATCGCCGACATTTTCTGTCTCATTGCATTGACAGGTGAGTACCATATGTCTCGACCGCAGCGACCCCATCCCTACATCGAAATTACTAGATTACAAGACAATAGTGTAATACACCGCCTGCAGCAAACATCCCCATCAAAGACAAACAAGGTGGTATCCTTCTAACTTAAGAAATTGATCAGATGCCACATTGGACGGCGCACTTTGCAGAGTCCACAACCAGAAATTACACTCGACATCGATGAAGTGCCAAATATGCATCCCATGGCCGCACAATGCCGTGATTGACCTGGTGCAGAAATTGATCGGACCTTCAAGAATTTAAAGAACTACAAGACAACTGGTGACGATGGAACTGCTGGTGAGATGCTTCAGATGACTGGTCGCACAACTAAAACGCACATGTTGGCAATCATAAAAGAAGTTCACTTGAAAAGTAACTCAACTGAAGGAGTTATACTGATTTAGAAGACTCACAGTACGTATACAATCAGTTTTCTTGGAAGGTGGTTAACTCATGAGCGAATCCATTTTAATAGACTCAAACACTAGAGCGAAGTAAGCCCGCAGTCTGTTAGGTGCAATCTATGCTTCTCTTAATTATCCACCTGACCATGATCTTTGTTCTGCCACGTCGCACAGTTAGTCGCCTCTTACGACATGCTCTCTGTTACGCAGTGCTGCAATTTCGACAGACCACTCGGGTATAGAACAACAAGAACAGCACAGCAAGAGAATGATGGCGTGATTGTGACAATAGCGAAGGCAGGAGACCTATTAGACCGCAACAGTTGGCGTGGCGGGACGTTACTATCAGTGCCAGGGTAAGTACACTGTAGCTTGATGACATGGAGACTCAGAGGGACAGCAGAAGAACAACTGCGGGTGGAGAAAGCTGGTTTACATCGGCACCGCTCATTAATCGACCAGATCCTCAATCTCAGAATTTTTCTGGGATTTCATAAAGATGTAATCACTACTTATTGCCAACTTCATCCATTGTCAGACTACTACTACTGTTACAAATACTACTACAACCACAAGAAGAACTGCACCTACTAGTACTACAACAGCTGCTTCTACTACTACTACTAGTAGTAGTACTACTACTACAACTACTACTACTATTTCTACTACTGCTACTACCACTACTACTGCTGCTGCTACTACTACTACTACTACTACTACTACTACTACTACTACTACTACTACTACTGCTGCAACTACTACTACTTCTACTATCAAACTACTACTACTACTACTATTACAACTAACGCTACGGCTATGAAAACTAATACTACTATTACTTCTACTGCTACTACTACTATCACTACTACTACTACTACTACTACTACTACTACTACTACTAATACTTCTACTACTACTACTACAACTACTACTGCTGCTACTACTACTACTACAACTACTACTGCTGCAACTGCTGATACTAATATTATTACAACTAACGCTACGGCTATGAAAACTACTACTACTATTACTATTACTGCTACTACTACTACTACTACTACTACTATTACTACTACTACTATTACTACTACTACTACTACTACTACAAATACTACTACTATTACTACTACTAATACTACAACACCTTCTACAACTGCTACTGCTGCTATGCACAGTGCCAATCCACACCTCAATAGTCAGAATGTCACGAAACAGTCTGTTTCCAAAGAGAACAGTTTGGAAGTGAGGTTGGGAATTGATTAGTAAGTTCGATCTCATCTTTTATTTCGCTGTTTGTCCTGTGTGTGCCTTTTAGCTTCAGTTATGAAGAGATGTCTTGACCGCACAATAGTATGTGCTTCGTACACGGGGAACTTTACTGCTTCTGTTATTTCTTTTATCCATCGTTTGTGTGGTCGCCCATTGGATTTGTTTCTATTGTATCTGTTTATCATTGCATTCTGGGGGATACTATCTGGTGTTTAACTTGTCACATGAACACAATTTTGGTTTGCTGTCTCTTGATGAGGTCTAGCACTGGTTTTGTACCTACTTGTCCCTTAATAACTTCGTTTCAGATTCTATCTATTCTTGCTACTCCAACCTTTATGCACAGGTATATCATCTCTGTTATTACGATGTTTCTGTTATCTTTATTTGTTAATTTCCAATTCTGGCACCGATAGCACCATATGGGCAAAGATACTTTTGTGTACAGCCTTCTGTTTGTATCTATTGTCACGTGCTTTCAAAGTAATATCGGGGACATTTGCCCAATGATTTCATTTGTTTTATTACATCTGGTCTGGATTTCGATTTCAACTTATCCATCTGCTGAGATTACGGTACCTACGTACGTAAAAATGTTCACCTATATTAATTGTTGGTTTTGTATAAATATTGTTGTTTCTATTTTCTTTCTCGAAATCGTCATAACTTCGGGTTTCTCTGTGTTGATAAGTGATGCAAATGTTGAGAGACACGTCTTAACTTAACTAAACGTCTTTATACTGGTTTATAAGACTAAGCAGACTCTGTAAACAACCAGTTTCTTTTACATTCACTTGATCTAAAAATAACTATGCGCATTCAAGCTATTGGATATATGCATTGCCCCTTAATACTTAATTGCACGCACGTAACAATAACTACCAAATGCGCTTTATACAACACGATTTTTGTCACACTTTGCTATCAAGGTAAAAACTGGACATTAATATCAAATTAAAAACGCTACATCGTAGCAGCAGAAATGAAATGACTGCGAAAAATATTGGGCGTAACAAGGAGAGACATACTCAGAAACGATGACATCAGGAGACTGGTGAGAACAACACCAGTATTGGATAACATCAAAAGACAGCAACTGCAATGGATTGACCACGTAACAAGCCCACCACCACACAGCATCCACCAACAAACATAGCTACTTAGAAACAACGGATTCAAAGCCAAAGGCAGACCACGAAAAAGGTGGCTTACATAAATATCTGAGGCAGTAAATGCTACTGTTCACGAGGCACACAGGCGGGCTCGTTCTATGGATCTCTTCATAACCTGACGCTGAAAGGCATAACAAGATTAGCGAAAAGAAGAAGAAGAAGATTCATCGACCCTGCCTCGATCAGTTGTCCACTTTCCTTACCCACGTCACGTCTCCAATAACCAGGTCTAAAATTAAGTTTAGGAGACGCTTAGTCACATCTTACAAACCCAACATGCATGTGTTTGAATTCATGAAACGGCAATGTCGTGCCACTACGAGATGTGAGCCTAATTAAAAAAATCCATGCTGATGTCAGATGCGCTGGGTCGTAAGGGGTAATACACAGTTAACATACACCGTCTTAGGAAATACAATTTAAAAAATGCAACAGTGTCGTAATTCAACCATAACTACAATCGTGTTCACCGTTAGATGTAAGGATATATATCTAAATATATAGTATTTTTGGACATCACGCATCTAAACATAGGGTAGTACTGCTGCAGAAGTAGTAGTAGTAGGAGTATTAGTAGTAGTAATAGTGGTATCAGCAGTAGTAGTAGTTGTATTAATAGTTGTAGTAGTAGACCTAGTATCAGTATTTGTGGTGGTGGTGGAAGTAGTAGAAGTTGGGTAGTAGTAGTAGCAGTAGTAGTAGTAATTGCAGTAGCAGTAGTAGTAATTTCAGTAGCAGTAGTAGTAATTGCAGTAGCAGTAGTAGTAATTTCAGTAGCAGTAGTAGTAATTGCAGTAGCAGTAGTAGTAATTGCAGTAGTAGTAGTAATTGCAGTAGTAGTAGTAGTAGTAGTAATTGCAGTAGTAGTAGTAGTAATTGCAGTAGTAGTAGTAGTAATTGCAGTAGTAGTAGTAATATTATTAATACTAGTAGTAGTAGTTTTAGTATTAGTAGTAGAATTATAAGTATCAGTAGTAGTGGTAGCATTAGTAGTAGTACTATTAGCAGTAATATTACAGTAGTAGTAGTAATAGCAGAAATAGTAGTGGTAGTAGTAGCACTAGTAGTAGTAGTTTTAACAGTGATAGTAGCAGTAGTAGTAGCGGTAGAAGTAATAGTGGTATAAGAGCAGTAGTAATAGTAGTATTAGTAGTAGTAGTAGTAGTAGTAGTAGTGGTAGTAGTAGTGGTAGCATTAGTAGTAGTAGTGACAGCAGCAGTAATATTACAGTAGTAGTAGTAATAGCAGAAATAGTAGTGGTAGTAGTAGCACTAGTAGTAGTAGTTTTAACAGTGATAGTAACAGTAGTAGTAGCGGTAGAAGTAATAGTGGTATAAGAGCAGAGTAATAGTAGTATTAGTAGTAGTAGTAGTAGTAGTAGTAGTAGTGGTAGTAGTAGTGGTGGTAGAAGTAGTGGTACATTAGTAGTAGAAGTAGTATGGCCGCCTTTCAATGATGCTTTAAGCGAATAGTATCTTTCCTCTTCCAGCCCGATAAACGCTTCCCTGTTTTGTGTACACCATAAAGGAGTCACTTTGGCAGGCGATGTTTGGACACGCAAACAACATTCACAGCCAACCGAACCGTGGCACTCTGCAACAGAGTGAAGATGCTAGTGTGTTTTGCCCTTTATATCATCTCGTAGCTGGCTACCCTGTCCTTGAACCATTTGATCTTGAATTGCCGGCGCAGACATCCAATGTGCAAGTGAGTGAACATTACTATTCTATGTAATCATTGATGTTGTACCGACTTTGGATTACATTTAAGATTTAGAAAACGTTAGAAAACGACGATAACCGACGACTTGGAAATCGACTTGAGACTTAGATGGACTTGACTGGAGTCTTGATTTGTCACGATAAATGAAAACTTAAGATTCGACTGAAGACTCAGAGGGATGTGACTTGGGTAAAACATGAAGACTTGAAACTCGACTTGAGATTTAGACTTGACTTGTTTTTAGACTCCTCTTGTTTGAACCGTGTAGCGCAGTGGTTAGCGAGCTGGCTTCGGATCTGAGTGGCCCTGTGTTCATTCCAAAGTTGAGGCGAAAATATTTTTTCAGACCGCAACGGCCCCGGGTCGACCCAGCCTTAAATTGGTACCGGTTTAGTCAGAGGAGTAAAAGTGGCGAGGGAGAGGACTACGGCCCTCATATAGCCGTGCCTTTAAAATGTGAGATCGCTAACACCTCACACCCCTACGGCAGTAATGTGAGATCGCTAACACCTCACACCCGTACGGCAGTAATGTGAGTTCGCTAAGACCTCACACCTCTACGGCAGTAATGCTATGGGTTACTGTACTTTTACTTATTTGAAAGAAGAATTCTTAATATCGGTGCAAATTGTTTGTGGCCTTCTGAATTTTCTGTGCAAGCTCTCTGTCCACTCTGCCATCATCAGAGAATATATTACCTATGTGTTTGAACTCCCGTACTTGCTTGATACCAGTGTCACAGATGTGGAAACCTCTCTGCAATTGATCCTGTGAAATCAACATAGTTTCTGTCTTGTCTTTGTTGATCTTCATGTCATATTCGTGACAGCGAAATGGAGAAAGTTCAGATGGTGTTGTAGGTCTTCTCCAGTTTGGTAAGAGATGACCTTATCATCAGCAAGCAACAGTTCACTGAGAGACTCTTCATGAAGGTTAGCAAACTGCCTAATTTTATCCATGTAAGTTATGAAAACAAGTGGAGAAAGCACACACCCCTGTCGTTCACAACGCAGCACTGGAAACCAATGTGTCATACGTTTATTTGTTCGTACTGCACATTCACTGTTTATATAAGTTGCACGAATGTCATCCAGTAGCTGACCCTCAGCACCATATTCCTCCATTACCTCATATAGCCTACATCAGTTTGCCCGGTCCAATGCCTTTTATTGATCAATAAAGGCCACGTTGAGTTTCTTATTGTATTTTATGGTTTTTTTGTTCCACTTAACTGTCTGTTATTGTTATAGTATAATGCCTCTCAGACATAAGAGATTCTTCTTCTTCTTCTTCTTCTTCTTCTTCTTCTTCTTCTTCTTCTTCTTCTTCTTCTTCTGCGTTCGTTCTCAATCTCCCGCTACCAAACCATGAAAGGGCTTAAGTAGCAGAATGTAGTCCAGAGAACGGAATGCGTTGTGTCGTAGTTTGCAGTTTGACTGCGATATTTGCACCTTTCGGTCCAACACATCCGACTTCAGCAAGCATTTTTTGAGTACCGGGTTAGCGTTCTCTCTTCGATCCGTTCTCCTTAGCCAGTCTGCCCTGCTATAGCCTGTTATCCAGGATCACCGCGTGGAGGTGTACAAGGGTCTTGGCAGTTCTGGCTCGCTGGCCCTGACGCTAGCAGTCAGCTATGGGTAGCTGGCCCTGACGCTAGCAGTCAGCTATGGTTCGCTGGCCCTGACGCTAGCAGTCAGCAATGGGTAGCTGGCCCTGACGCTAGCAGTCAGCTATGGTTCGCTGGCCCTGACGCTAGCAGTCAGCTATGGTTCGCTGGCCCTGACGCTAGCAGTCAGCTATGGTTCGCTGGCCCTGACGCTAGCAGTCAGCTATGCATCGCTGACCACTGCAGCTCATGCGCTGCTCAGCGTCTTGATCCCAAGAGATTATTCGAACTCCGATTGAAGAAAATGCTTGCTTGTGTACAGAGGGCACTGGGTTATTAAGAGCTTCCAACTCAGAGCTATGGAGATTACATAATTATCATCAAATCATCCTCATGAGCCAATTCATAGTTGGCCGAAAAGTCACAAACAACATACGCCATGAAAAGAAAGTCTTCAGCCGTAGCACATCACAACTCAAATGAGAATAAATAATTGATGCGGTCTTTATTGTGAGCTATGATAACAAAGCACATGATGTGATTGATGCGGTCTTTATTGTAAGCTATGATACCAAGGCACATGATGTGATTGATGCGGTCTTTATTGTGAGCTATGATAACAAAGCACATGATGTGATTGATGCGGTCTTTATTGTAAGCTATGATAACAAAGCACATAATGTGATTGATGCGGTCTTTATTGTGAGCTATGATACCAAGGCACATGATGTGATTGATGCGGTCTTTATTGTGAGCTATGATAACAAGGCACATAATGTGATTGATGCGGTCTTTATTGTAAGCTATGATACCAAGGCACATGATGTGATTGATAAATTAATATTACAGAAAGTCGGTAGTGGTAGAGAACTCACATCTGACAACAAAGTCGCTGAATTCAACTCTCATTGTCGACACGCCCCAGTCTACCCAAATGTGAAGTAATTCATTTGTAAACGGGTACTTGTCTATACCGACAGGGAAGGAAAGGCGGTGGGAAGAAAACTGACCACCCTACCTCATGCAACATGTAGCCTAGAACAATGAATTATTTAACATTTATGTTTGACGGCAATGTATTATATACGACTTTATGTTTGACGGCAATGTATTATATACGACTTTATGTTTGACGGCAATGTATTATATACGACTTTATGTTTGACGGCAATGTATTATATACGACTTTATGTTTGACGGCAATGTATTATATACGACTTTATGTTTGACGGCAATGTATTATATACGACTTTATGTTTGACGGCAATGTATTATATACGACTTTATGTTTGACGGCAATGTATTATATACGACTTTATGTTTGACGGCAAAGATGGCGCCATAACTGGCTGCGAGTCTACATTTCTCTACTGTTTTGGATCATTATGGATGCCGCCAGACCACGGATTTGCCTGGAATTCACACTAGTCGACGACTTACACTTGTATTCACGGAAACGTGGTGTTGTTTTCCGTCGGGACTTGTTATTTCGTTCTTTTTTTTGTGATTCTTCCATCCGTGGTCTGGACGCCGGCTGAATCAGTGAATGGAACTACGCTTAAACCAGTTATACCTCTGTCGTGTTTCACGGGTTAGTTCTGCCGGTTCAACTTCACGAATTTGGCGTGTGGGAATTTTAGATACTACTATGATGAGCTGAATACAGCTGGGGAGAGATGCCAGACTCACTCACACGCTGAGTGTTGTCCATACGACCTCTTGTGGTTATCGAAAAGGCACGACAAACTGCGTTAGATGCCTTCCCACCTTTCTACCTTGCGGGTTACATGTTTACGGAAAGGCTTCGGTGGTAACCCTGAGACAAAATCTGCATCCTATGCTATCTCCAGTCGTCTCGATGAATGTCTTGACACAGGCAAAAGGTAGCTTAGGCTCTGTGAGTGAGGTTGACAAAAGGCGCAGTTTCTTCCTCACTTTAATCCAAATCTCCGCGCAAGTCACCCATTTCAGCGGACACAGCAAGAGATACGACTGTCCACACGGCTGAACAAAGAGAGTGGTCTTCATCACTTGTGATGGACAACTATTATGTTTGACGGCAATGTATTATATACGACTTTATGTTTGACGGCAATGTATTATATGCGACTTTATGTTTGACGGCAATGTATTATATACGACTTTATGTTTGACGGCAATGTATTATATACGACTTTATGTTTGACGGCAATGTATTATATACGACTTTATGTTTGACGGCAATGTATTATATACGACTTTATGTTTGACGGCAATGTATTATATACGACTTTATGTTTGACGGCAATGTATTATATACGACTTTATGTTTGACGGCAATGTATTATATACGACTTAATGTTTGACGGCAATGTATTATATACGACTTTGTCTAACGATAACGAGTACAACGACATGCAGGAGAAGTGATGGAGAAAACAAGTTTTTGGGATGAAAACAGAATTGAAGTAGGAATGTCCCATGTCAACCATTCTCTTCCTGTCACTGACTGGGTGATGCGATAGACCACGGACGAAGCCCCAAGAGTAATAAGATGGACATTATTGTCTACCCTGGAAGATCCAGAATACGCAGATGCCACTACATTATTTACACAATCATATCAATACATTCAAGAAACAATGTAAAGATTGAGTGTGTGTCAAGAAGACGGACTGGACATTAAAAAAATAAAAAAATAAGTCTTAGTCTTAATCGACCTGTACTTCTACAGTGGTGAAGGCTTCTGTTCAGGTCCCAGCTATGATATGAGCTGGTTATAGCCGAGATGAAGATTTCTTGCTTAGCGGGTCAGGCTCGAGCAGCTTATTACTCCGCTGCGTTGGAACAAGTGCCGCAAAGGATTGTTAACCGTTGTGCGAGTCCATTTTAATAGACTCAAACACTAGAGCAAGATAGATCCGCAACCTGTTAGACTCCATCTTTGCTGCTTTAGAAAAAGCCCACCTGACCATGGCTGGTGTTATGCCATGTCACAGAGTTAGTCACCGCTTACATCATGCTCTCTGTGGGACAGTGGGACTAATCTTGTCCTTGTCATTCACAAAGTCCTCAACGCACCACACGGGACAAAAGTAATGTCGTCTAATAATTTAAATTCCACGCTAAGTTAAACTTAAAATGAAAAATTATGTAAGTCGGAAACATGTAGACACTTCAGAAATACGTAGACACTTCAGAAACACGTAGACACTTCATAAACTCTTTAAGGCTGCTAGGACGCAATGATATTCACCAGGTGCAACATATTTTCATTGCCGTAGTGACGCTATTACTTTTGTGTTAACACAAGAGAGATTTTTCTATTCTAGAATGATTAGACCACACTGCTTGTCGCTCACAGTGTGGTAGTGACATTATTCACGTCCATGTCCCACTGAGAGGCTCATGTATTCCAGAATGGTTTCACCACACTGTTAGTCGCTGACGGTATGACTGTGATATTATTATCGATTCTGTCACACAAACTTTGTTATTTGCTGGAAGTTTTTCTTGAGTATTCTTCCATTTACCTTTCATTCTAAAGTTAAATCAATATTGTTTCTCTTTACTCTCAACATTCAACACACACTACAAAATAAACGAGTTACAACATGAACTATTGGGACTTATACACCTAACCAAACAAACAAAAAAAAACACAAAAAAAAAATACTACAGATTATATCAAAAAATAATGTCAAGGAAAATGTTGTAAGGATATCAACTTTGTTAACACGCTGTTTATGTACTCGTGGATTTATCAAATTAAACAAAGGAAGCTGCATAACAAACACTGAGGTCTGTGATGTTAGAGATTTTGCTGTGCGGTTTATCAGGTGTTGTGAAGGGAAGGTGACCGGTCGACTTTCTCGCTTGTTTGTCTTGCAAATACCGAAGAGATACATTTAGTCGCTGATTTTAGTATTTAAATACTAGAGGCGTCATTGTTCCGAGACAGCAGATTTTATGAGAACCAGTTCGTTTACTCTGTCTGTCATGTCTTCTCTAATAACCAATAATGTACAACGAAACCACGACAAGAAACCTGTATCCTCTCATTAAAAGCATCTGCACTAACATTGCTATATGGGATTTACATACATGTACTGGGGTCATATAATGTTTTAAATTTAATTTTAATTATTCAATTATGGCATTAAGCTCAAAGATCTTATTAATTATGTTCTAGTTAGTTCTTCATGCTAGTTGTAGCTAAAAGAAGTTCAAAGCGAGGTCTGCAGTAGATGTGGTGTGTTTGAAATATCTTTACATAATCTACACAAATTGTGCAAAAGTTGGAAGAAGGAATATGGTTTTGGATATTTAAATTCGAACTATTATTTACGTTTAAAGATTTAAAAAAAAAGTATTCTAAGATATTTATTTTTAAACGTATAAAGGGTTGCAACCACACAAATTAAAATACAATTGAAGAAACCAAGAGTTATCTTCCTCTGAATGTTGTTAAAAAAAAAAAGTCGCAAGAGAGAACCTGCCTTGGGCGTCTCCCCTTAGTCTAGGGGTAATTTAATACAGCCTAGAAAGAGTGATATATGGCTCTGCAGCAGATCCACATGGCTGTACATATTGCGAGTATGCACGTATTATGTAAGGTTTTAATTTTCCACCCGACCAAATATTTCTTGCTCGCGTTCGTCCTATTTACTTGACATATGGGAAGGAACCGCTCTGACCCCAATCTACCTGTGTAAAATCGCATCTTACACTGAGCTGAACCTTGAACCTACACGGAGGCGTCTAAGTCGCGGAACGGACTAGGCAAATGCATTTTAAATGAGTTTATTAGTCATTTTGGCAATACAAATACATTTCATGGTCATATCCATTTACCATTTCTTGCACTGGCCTTTCTATTCACAAGTAACATGTTTGTTGAAACTGGTTGAAAGAATGGTAAACAACAGACTAACCAAACATCTAAATGTATCAAAGGCAGTATTTGATGATGCTATGGTCATCTGGTCCACGGAGACATATCCCATTTTGGCAAAGGCCAATATCAACAAAGTGCTACTTAAAATTTTAGACTACGTCAAACTGAAAATTAAAGATGATTACACTAAAAAAAAAAACACACACACGCACGCGCACGCACGCACGCACACACACACACACACACGCACACGCACGCACGCACGCACGCACGCACACACGCACGCACGCACGCACGCACGCGCGCACAAACACACACACACGCGCGCACACGCACACACACACACGCACACGCACACACACACGCACACACACACGCACACACACGCGCACACACACGCACACACACACCCACGCGCACACACACGCGCACGCACACGCGCACGCGCACACACGCACACACGCACACACACACACACGCACGCACGCACCAACGCGTGCACGTACGCACGCACGCTCGCTCACACGCACACACAGACAGACAGACAACAAGCCAGTCATACAGACAGGCAGACAAAGAAGCAGATAGACAGGCAGACACACATGCAGGCAGACAGACAGTGAGACATGCAGACAGGTAGACAGACATGCAGCCAGACAGGCAGACCGGCAGACAGACAGGAAGGCAGACAGACAGACAGACAGGAAGGCAGACAGACAGACAGACAGGAAGGCAGACAGACAGACAGACAGAACGATTAGTTCTTGTGGCTATAGTCCGCTTTACAATGGTTGCTGTCAATTACCTTCTAATATCACAATAACCCGTGCACAGATAAACGTGATTAGTTGCCAGTGGACTTATATTTTCCCATGTCCCAACGACTTTATCATTTACATTTTATCAGCTAGTGCCATTTCCTTAAAGCGGCTCGTTCCCTTGATCTTTGTTAGCAAAGAATGTATTTGTCCATGAAGGAAATAGTTACCGTTAATTCAAAAATTATCTGTCTTTAGGCATAGGCGTCTCTCCAATTCGAATGAAATTTTCTACATTAAGTAACCCAGAATGTAATTTTTAATGTAATTCACGTGTTTAAGGAACTGTAAGAAGTAACTGTGCAATTTGTAGAAAGAATGTGTGAAGATGTACAAGCACATAATAAATATAACATAGAAAGAACATGCTTCAGGTGGATTGGTCCAGGTTTATTAATATGTGCTGGAGCAAACAATAAATGGTTGTAGTTCAGTTCTGAGAGCCATCAGATGAGAATGTATAGCTCATGTGTCATTCTTGCACATTCATGAAATTATTTCCTCAAAGACAACACTTTTAAAATCTCCCTCGTAGTTCAAGAAACTTTAGAGGGAACTAAGTGGATCCTTGAGGTCTATACCAGGGCTTCTCAAACAAGTAACTGGACGGACAGTCTGAACTCTATCAACTGCAGTGGGGATCAGATGGAGCTTATTGAACTTTTTCGATTATTTTAAATTTAACAAAACTAATTAACAAAATGTCCAACACTTCACATTCCTGGGAAGCAAAATAACACAGGATGGAGATACCACGAAAGAAATTACCATTATATTTGCTGTGACATCATTCGTCTTTAATCAGCTCACCAATGTCTGAAAATCATCGACACTGAGCAAAAATACCAAGCTCAGACTATTCAGCTCAACTCAGTCCTGACATAGGGATGTGAAAGTTGGAAGACAACAAAAGCGCTGGAAAACAAACTAAATGTCTTTGAAAATAAATGTCTAAGAAAATTATTGAATATACGCTGGAACAAGTTTATAACTAATGACTGGATAAGAACAGAGACAAACCAACTATACGCGTCGACCATCATCCGGAAAAAAACGACGGACATGCATCGGACATCGGACATGTCCTTAGAATGAACAACAACCGTCTTCCGTTGCAAGCACTCGAACGGAAACCATGGGGATTTCGGAAAAGAGGGAGACCCTGGAAACACTCAGAAGAACAATCATCCGAAAGATCTCAACCATAGTCATGGCTCAACACCAAACAAGACCTAAAATCAGTGGCGTTACACCGTTCCAGCTGGGGATCATTTGTTTCTGCCTTATACGCCGTATATGGCGAGCAAAGAACATAGATAGATAGAACGTTAATGTAAATGCATACAATTCTATAACTCTCTTACCACTTAATGATAAAGTTATAAGCGTTTATTTTGAAACTAATTTGAACAGTTGCTGTTAAACAAATGTAAATCAGACTTAATGAACATGAAATGGTGGGGTTGCGGCTACGGCTCTCGTTCACCACTTTGGGAAGCGTTGGTTATATATTATTTGAGTATTGAGGTCAAGGTCACTGTATAACACACGTTTTGGCTATGACCTTTCGGTTCTCTTTGGCAGCCCCTGTATGAAACAATTCAGCGTGACCTGAAAGACAGAAAATAAGGTATAATTACTTAAGGACTGCTTCTTGAATGAGGTAAACGACATACATCAATCAAACAATCTTCTTCAGCGTTCGTTTTGAAAAGGACGTTTGTGGCGCTGTGTCCAAGTTTGCTGTTAGGTTACGACTTCTGGACCTTTCGGCCCAACTGAATCTCATCTTTCACTTCCGAAGAGGACACACTAGAGTCAACATCCACTTAAACCACATCAAACCTCAGCACCTACCCTTGTACAATCACTGATCTCATCCTGAACACACAGCCACCTATTCATTGAGTGCAAAGAGCTTGCATTCGTAATGAAAACATTTTTACAAATGATGATTATAATTAGTAATTTACTTTATGGCACAGTTCTTAGTTCTTAGTCGACTTGTACTTCTACAGGGGCCGATGCCCCTTTGCAGGTGCCGTCTCTGGTATGAGCTAGATGTAGCCGGGAGGAGGATATATTGCTTACCAGGCTATGATCGAGCAGCTTACTACTCCGCTACTTTGAGACAAGTGCCGCGAAGGGTGGTTAACCGGTGTGAGAGTCACTCTTAATAGACTCAAACACTAGAGCAAAGTAGACCCGCAGGCTGTTACGCGCCATCTATACTGCTCTTAACAAACCACTTAATCATGGCCGGTGTTATGTCATGTTCCACAGTTAGTCACCTCTTACAACATGCTCTCTGTGGGGCAGTGGGGCTATTCTTGTCCTTGTTATACACAATTCCCCCGGCAGAGCACTCGGGATATGGCAAAGTGGAACATCTAAAGAAGACGTATATTTATGTAAGAATGGAATTGGGCCACTAAGAGCATACTTGCTCATCGTATGTGGGATATTAACAACAGTAGGAAGACTGTATAGATGTTTCAATAATGTAATATATCTAATGACGAGGCTGCTATCCCCACGCACATTCTACTTTAGGTGTCTTTTTCGACATTCTTAGAAGATTATATTGGTCAAACTCTTTTCACCTCGGAAGCAGCTCCAAATAGTTTAGGCTTTTTGTTAGTAAGTTACTCCACGGTCCGGGATCAAGACGCTGAGCAGCGCATGGGCTGCAGTGGTCAGTGACCCATAGCTGACTGCTAGCGTCAGGGCCAGCGAAACAGAGCTGCCAAGACCCTTCTACACCTCCACTCGGTGATCCTTGATAACAGGCTGCAGCAGGGCAGACTGGCTAAGGAGAAGGGATCGAAGAGGGAATGCTAGCACAGTACTAAAAAATGCTTGCTGAAGTCGGATGTGTTGGACCGAAAGGTGCAAATATCGCAGTCAAGCTGTAAACTACGACACAACGCATTCCATTCTCTGGACTACATTCTGCTACTTAAGCCCTTGTAGTATTTGGCAGCGGGAGATTGAGAACGAACGAAGCCAAGCGAAGCCTTCACGGTCCGAGAGGGGAGCACAGAATAATGACACCATATACCGGCCAAGCGTATTGTAAAAGACGACTAAGGAGGGTTGCAAATGGGACTGGCTACCTCATTGTGAAACAATGTTAAGCCATAACAACGTTAACAAATACGGACAAATATGCCGCTTAACTATCCAAGAAAGAAGCAGGTCTTATGCTAGGAGGGCTTATGACACGAAGCTGAGAAAGCCGCAATAAATCGGTATCGAAGAATTTGATGCCGGCTGACTTTTAGAAAATTGGCGAAAAGGTTGCAGGGTTGACGTGAAGTCTGCTGAAGCCGATGTCCCAGGATGGGATGACGTAACGCATGTTTGTTGAAGATCTATGTTTCAGAGGCAGCTGAACGGGTTTTATTGATAGATTAGTAGGTTTCTATCTATAAAGATCTCTACTACAACTACTACTGCTGCTACTACTAATAAAATTACTAATACTGCTACTACTACTACTACTATTACTACCATTATTACTATTGCTACTACTACTGCTACTACTACTCATACTACTATCACTATTACTACTGTTGCTTCTACTACTACAACTACTACTGCTGCTGCTACTACTACTACTATAATTATTTATACTAATGCTACTACTGTTACTACTACAACTACTACTACTATTACTACTGATATTACTACTACAACATCCATAACTACTACTACTACTACTACTACTACTACTACTACTACTACTACTACAGCAGCTACTACTACTACTCTACTACTAATATTGCTATTACTGTTACCGCTACCACGTCTAACACAACTGACACTACTACTATTACTTCTTCTATTTCCACTACTACTACTACTACTACTACCACTACTACTACTACTACTAACACCACTATTACTACTATCACTACCAGCCCCCAGCAACCCTATCAGCATTATACGCACAGCCCCAACAACATTGCCAACCACAAACACAGCAACTTCACACACTCAACCACAACCACAATATTACATCACATAGACAGGGGACGGTATGAGTTAGTGGTTAAGCGACACGGCTCACAACCAGAAGGTGCTGGGTTCGATCCCCATCACACACCGGCCGTTATCCCGGGGAAGCAAACCCTTAGCAAATGCAGGAGGAAGCAGACCCTTACATAACATGCATGCTGAAATCGGACGCACCGGGCCGACAGGCGCAAAATAAAAACTACATTGCAACCGCACACCAATATGGCGAGAAATATGGCGAACACAGAAGAAAAAAAAACCAAAAAAAAACAGCCAGAAAAAAAGCAACCAAAAATAACAGCAAAAAAAAATCAGCCAAAATAACAACCAAAAACAAAAGTAACAACCCAAAAAAAAACAACCAAAAAAAAAACACAGACACCCCAACATTACGCCCAACAGTCTATAGTACAGCAAAAAATACCCTGTACCTTTTTTTGAGAAGAGTTTGTCAGAAACAATCAAGTATTCATAGAAGTCCAAAGTTCGATTTTTATTGACATCAGCCTCGACCATAGCCTCCTACAGATAAAATCGATAACCTATCAATTAGCATGTTTGTATATGTATGTCACACAAGGGAATATATTGTATTGGGATCCGACGGTCACCATCCCTGTGAGTTCTTTACTACTGATGGTGCCTGGTAGGAGGTTCCACGGCTCTTCTTACATCCCAGACGGTTTTTAAGAAAGTGAGCCTGGGGCTGCTGGCTGTGGTGCAATGTTACGTTTCTCAGTATGTTCATCTCTACAGGGATCGACGTGTATATGCCTACCTCGTAGATCGGGCTTAATTTGTTATCTGTTTCCAAGTGCATGACGTAGACGCGAGGGAGGGGGGAGATTGGTCAGAATGTTTCATCAACCCTGGAGTGAAGTGGAGTCTTGGTCAGTATGTTTCACCTGACCCTGCCATATGAGTTAGTGTCTTGCTCAGTATGTTTCACCTGATCTTGACATATGAGGTGGGGTCTAGGTCAGTATGTTTCACCTGACCCTGACATATGAGGTGGGTCTTGGTCAATATGTTTCACCTGACCCTGACATATGAGGTGGGGTCTTGGTCAGTATGTTTCACCTGACCCTGACATATGAGGTGGGTCTTGGTCAATATGTTTCACCTGACCCTGACATATGAGGTGGGGTCTTGGTCAGTATGTTTCACCTGACCCTGACATATGAGGTGGGGTCTTGGTCAGTATGTTTCAACTAACCTTGATATATGTGGGATCTTGGTCAGTATGTTTCACCTGACATATGAGGTGGGGGTCTTGGTCAGTATGTTTCACCTGACCCTGAAGTGAGGTGAGGTCTTGGTCAGTATGTTTCATCTGACTCTGACATATGAGGTGGGGTCTTGGTCAGTATGTTTCACCTGACCCTGACATATGAGGTGGGGTCTTGGTCAGTATGTTTCACCTGACCCTGATGTGAGGTTGGGTCTTGGTCAGTATGTTTCACCTGACCCTGACATATGAGGTGGGGTCTTGGTCAGTATGTTTCACCTCACCCTGATGTGAGGTTGGGTCTTGGTCAGTATGTTTATTCTGACCTTGACATATGAGGTGGGTGTTGGTCAGTACTTTTCACCTAACATTGATATATGTGGGGTCTTGGTCAGTGTGTTTCACGTGAAGCTGACGTGACGTGGGGGTCTTGGTTAGTATGTTTCAGCTGACCTTGACATTTGGTGGGTTCTTGGTCAGTATGTGTCAGCTGACCTTGACATGAGGTGAGTCTTGGTCAGTATGTTTCACCTTGCACCTGATGGGAAGTGGGGAGTCTTGGTCGGTAATTTTTACCTGAAGCTTTCGTGAGGTGGGGGAGGGTCTTGGTCAGTATGTTTCAGCTGACCTTGACATGAAGGGGTATTTTGGTCAGTATGTTTCACCTGACTTTTACATGAGGTGAGGTCTTGGTCAGTATGTTGTACCTGACCTTGACATTTTTGTGGGTTCTTGGTCAGTATGTGTCAGCTGACCTTGACATGAGGTGAGTCTTGGTCAGTATGTTTCAGCTGACCTTGACATGAATTGGTGTTTTGGTCAGTATGTTTCACCTGACTTTGACATGAGGTGGTGTTTTGGTCAGTATGTGTCACCTGACCTGGCATTTGGTGGGTTCTTGGTCAGTATGTGTCAGCTGACTTTGACATGAGGTGGGGTCTTGGTCAGTATGTGTCAGCTGACTTTGACATGAGGTGAGGTCTTGGTCAGCACGTTTTACCTGAACCTGATGTGAGGTTGGTCTTGGTTGGTATGTTTCACATGACCTGGACAAACATATTAATTTCAGTGTGTTTCACCTGACCTTGAATAACATAGCCATGAATGTAAGGTTCACCATACCCTGACTAACACAGTCAAATCAGCATGTTTCACTTAACCCAGACAACATAGTCCGATCGGTATCTTTTGTATGTCCCAGACTAACATTGATCAGTATTTTGTGTGTGATCCAGACTAACATTGATCAGTATCTTTTGTGTGATCCAGACTAACATTGATCAGTATCTTTTGTGTGATCCAGACTAACATTGATCAGTATCTTTTGTGTGATCCAGACTAACATTGATCAGTATCTATTTTGTGATCCAGACTAACATTGATCAGTATCTTTTGTGTGATCCAGACTAACATTGATCAGTATCTTTTGTGTGATCCAGACTAACATTGATCAGTATCTATTTTGTGATCCAGACTAACATTGATCAGTATCTTTTGTGTGATCCAGACTAACATTGATCAGTATCTTTTGTGTGATCCAGACTAACATTGATCAGTATCTTTTGTGTGATCCAGACTAACATTGATCAGTATCTATTTTGTGATCCAGACTAACATTGATCAGTATTTTTTGTGTGATCCAGGCTAACATTGATCAGTATCTTTTGCCTAACTGGAGATAGCATCCTCCCTCCTGCCTTGTAGATAAGCTGAGAACATTCACATGTTATGAAGAAGTAACCTCTAAGAAAAATATTGGCGAAAGTGGACGTGACGGGCCAAAACACTCAGATCTCAAGAGAAAGACACAGAAGAGGATGATGACACAAAAGAAGAAGATGAGGTGATTTATCTTGTATTGCGATGTTGATAGAATCGTGTATGTGAATGTCTGACAGATCGTGCTCTTTTCTCCTTATTCTACATCTTGACATTGGCCTGACAAACACACGAAGACTTACCTCCGCTTGCTGGGCTGTGAACTGAAACCCCATGGAAGTAAGAGCTTTCACGACCTAGAGAAATGTTCAAGTATATAGATCTTAACTTCCAACAACGCAGTTTTCCCACATTTGACGACATCCACAGTAAGGGTTCACCCAAACGACATCAAAGACTCATTTACCAGGGAGGAAATAATACCACTACTGTACATACACGCCAGACGGAAAAGGCGGCTGAAGAGAGTTGTGCATGTAGTTGATGACCAGATCGTGTAACACACATTACTACATATACCACCACTGTACTGGCAGAGCACTCAAAGTGCTGTCAAATTCAATCAATGAAAACCGATCAGCTTCCAGAAGAGCACAGATCAGCAACAAATACTAACCAAGTCTTTATGTAAGGCGTCATCATTTCCAGTCCCCCTCACACCAACGCCGCCACCCCCCCCCCCCCCGCAACCTGTCTTTGCTGTCGATTTCAGATTTGTCTCCACTTACCTTCTCCTCCGTGAATGTTTAGGTCTGCCTGTCCCTACTTCTTTTGCACTGGGGATTCCCAAACAGTTCCTGCCTTGTACTGCTTTCAGTTGGTTTCCGCAACCTCTGTCCTATCCAACGCCAGCTTCTTCTTTTTACTCCATTCCACTGGCATGTGTCCGTTTCTTTTCAACAGTTCCCTATTACTGACCGTACCCTACAATTGGATTTCCTCAATTCGGCGCAAGCATTCATTGATAAAAGCTTGGACCTTTTTTAGGATTTACCTTTCGGACCAAGACTCAGCAGAATACGAGCTGACAGCAGCCAGCGATTCATAGCTGACTGCCTGCACCAGGGTCAGCGAGCCATAGCTGACAGCCTGCATCAGAATCAGCGACCCATAGCTGGCTGTCTGCATTAGGGTCAGCGATTCATAGCTGGCTACCTGCACCAGGGTCAGCGAGCCATAGCTGGCTGCCTGCACCAGGGTCAGCGAGCCATAGCTGGATGCCTGAACCAGGGTCAGCGAGCCATAGCTGACAGCTTGCATCAGAGTCAGCGACCCATAGCTGGCTGTCTGCAATAGGGTCAGCAGGCCATTGCTGGCTGTCTGCACCAGGGTCAGCGAGCCATAGCTGGCTGTTTGCATGCGGGACAGCGACCCATAGCTGGCTGTCTGCACCAGGGTCAGCGATTCATAGCTGACTGCCTGCACCAGGGTCAGCGAGCCATAGCTGGCTGCCTGCACCAGGGTCAGCGAGGCATAGCTGGATGCCTGCACCAGGGTCAGCGAGCCATAGCAGGCTGCCTGCATTAGGGTCAGCGAGCCATAGCTGGATGCCTGCACCAGGGTTAGCGCGCCATAGCTGGATGCCTGCACCAAGGTCAGCGAGCCATAGCTGGCTGCCTGCATCAGGGTTAGCGAGCCATAGCTGGATGCCTGCATCAGGGTCAGCGAGCCATAGCTGGATGCCTGCACCAGGGTCAGCCAGCCGCCATAGCTGACTAAGAACCTATTCTGCCTCCACGTAGAGACCCTTGAAACAAGCTGCTCTAGTCACTAGTGTAGCCTCGCTGAGGGATATGGGTCGTAGTGGGAAGGCAAAGCTAGGACTAAAAAAAGGTCAGCTGAAATCGGCTGTGTCGGACCAAAACGCGTACATATCGTAGCCTCGCTGTTGTTTGCGAATGACCACAATGAGTTGGTTACTCGTTTGTGCGCCCTAAAAAGGGCGTTAAGTGGCAGGTTGCAGTAGATTTCCTCACATCCCGAGCGTGTTGATGAAGGTAAACCGGGGTCCTGCGGGCAGTTGTGTAATGCTTGGCTTCATCAGAGTGTCCCTCACTACTACGGGGATCACGTCGATCCCTCACCTCGTTAGCCAGGCTGCCATGAAAACAGCCCGTTTCCAAGGATGGCTACCAGGAAGCCATGGTGAGCTTCTTGGCCAGTATGTTTTACCTGACCCTGACTAACATGTCTGATCAGTATATTTTGCTTGACCCGACGTTAGTCTTCCATCCCCGCAGCCTCGCTGTAAACTATGATATAACGTCTCAACGCCCTTTTCAACAAGAACCAAAAAATAAAGAAGAAAAAGAATAAGAAGTACTTTTCTTTGTCACCACACAATAGGACTGACATTGCAGTTAAAGATCTGTATTTTTGTGACGGACTTAATTTCTTTTGATTTCCACAAATGTCCTAAAGCAATCAATTCCCCCATCGCGCAAAGTGCTTTGGCGCAAACCACAAGAAGGAGGCCAAAGTCGTTGTCCCGGCTGAAGTGATAAAGGGACGTGAAGACATGACAGTAGGGGGTGTTGGGATGTCATGATCTAGATTATATTTGTTTCTTCATTTTCCCTGGTTTTGTTTCACTACTGCCATTAAGCGTCGTTGGGAAGCGAAGATTGTCTTTCGTAGTGTGCTGGTACGTCCGTTGAGGTAATCCAGTGTTGTTGGAATGTAATCTATTGATCGGTCACATGCTCTTCCTCTAGCCTTCTCACTAGATCGCCTTGTGTCATATACGCAGAGTGGTTGTTGGTCTTGTTAAATCCACACGAGATGACCTATCCGTTTTATTTTCTGATTTGGCTGATATTTAGCCCAATGAGTAGTTTTCACAGGTCTGACTCCTCAGCAACCTTTCTTATAGCAGTGGGGCATGGTCTACCTACACGCACCAGGAGAGGCCGTTAAACAGCTTTCACATGAGGTGCCTGTGCAGAATTAGGGCAGTTGGGTGGCAGGACAAGATCACCAGCGCAGATATAACAATTACTGCCACGATCTTCTCCAGGCACAGTCTTCAAAAGCTGCGATGGCTGCGACACACTCGGAGGATGGATGATGGCAGAATACAACAAATAATCTTCTCTTTGCGGAATTACTGTTGGGGAATAAATGTCGGGGCTGGCCCCTACTTCGGTATAAGGACGTGTGCAGTTTGGATATGAATGATGGCGACATAGACTTGTCATCATGGGAACAGGACGACATGGATCGTGCTGCATGGAGTGGCAAGATTAAGCATGGAATACAGGCAAAGGAGATACTGATTGCAGCTAGCTTAGGACTCAGCGTTTGAGAAGACAGGCTATGCCGCAAACAGTCCTAATTTTCCTTGCACACACCGTGGAAGACGGTTCTCTGCTCGAATTGGTCTTACGAGTCATCTTCGTGATCGTCAAGGATTCTAGTTACATCCCTTTTTTTAAAGCACAACTTATTATCGTATGACAAGACGGAAAGAACCAATGAGAGTTTCCCCAATATGGTTACTGCCGAGATGATTCACTCTGTCTCTCCTGATGAGATTAATAGCTATTCTCAGTCCAGTTCAGCTCAGATGTGTATTCAGCACATGGGCAACAAGCAAGTAATGTGTCTATCATGCTCTTACATCTGCTATCCTATTTGTCTGTTATGAATTTCTTTGTTTGTGTGCGGGCTGGTAGGCATTGATTTCCATACGTGAAGAAGTGATCGTACCAAGAAAAAACAAACTGTTTCCACCAAACTGAACATGTCGTGATTCGTATCCGGTGCTTTCGGACTCTAAAACCGCGCAAACTTCACCCTTGCACAAGGGGTAGTTCTTACAATAAGATTCTCAAACCGCGCGAACTTCACCTTTGGACAAAGCGTAGTTTTCACAATGTGATTATAAAACTGGGCTAGTTTCATCCGTGAACAAGGTGTAGTTCTTGTAACTTGCGCTGGTATAAATTGAGTAGGAAAGTTTTTGCATATCCACTCTCTGGTCCCCTACTACTTTTAATCCAGTGGCAAGACGTAGTCAAGACGACCGGAGGAAATACGTGATGCAAATTTTCCTCAGGGTTTACTCCCGAAGCCTTTCCCGCAATCAGGTGGCCCACAAGTCAGCACATACGCACCCTTACTAACTCTTTTCCTCCACAAATACAGATAGACCAATACACGCCCAGCTACACCTATATATACACCCAAAACACGCACACACCGGAATTCCTTGACACAGCCACACATTTACGGGGTAAGTAAACAAACACACACATACACACCACGCACAGTCCGCACATTAGTCCAGCCATACAATTATGAATTTCCTCAAATACACACACATTAAACACATACACAAATACACGCAGATACAAATATGCAAACACACACATACACACACACATACGCACACACATACGCACACACATACGCACACACATACGCACACACCTCCGAAAAGTCCAAAGACTCGTTCCCATCCACGTCAAATTCCTTGAACTTGGCCCAGTGCTCTTTGACCTGAAAAAATCAAAGTAGAAATTCCGAAAATAACAGGTCATTAAGCCAAGGACATGTCTATATAGCCACACCAGCAAACAGTGACGTCGTTACAGATGACGGTCTTCGTCATGGACAAGGCAAATTAAAGCAACGAACTTAAAAGTGGGAACTTGTATTGTCTTCATTTCACTCTTTTCCAAGTACAGGGCCAGCATCTCATCTGGTCCCATTTGAAACCCTGCGCCGAAGTACGTGCCTTTTTGCACTTGCAATATGTTATGTAGCAATTTCTGATGCACGAGGAAGTTTCTAGCTGAATGCACAATCGTCTTTAGTCGCATTAAACGACATGCTTTGGCAGATTTCAGTGGTGCTATTCTTAGCTTCCTGAATCAACATTGGACAAGCTGTATGAACCATACAAGCTGGCGTAGGCGATCATTGATTCCTAGAACTTTCGTTTCTGTTGAAACTTGTCTATTGCTAGCTATTTTCTGCAATCATCCTGTTAATGTTGTCTGTTCTGTTGTTGCTGTTGTTATTATTGTTATTAGGAGCTAGCGAGGTCTGGGCTGGACGTCCCGCTCGTTAAAGGAAAGTGAAGCGTCTGTTATAGCCTCTCCTTTCCAGGTGGAGAGATCGCCGCTGGATTCACTGTTCGGCTTGCCGTTCAGGAGTTTCTATGCCAATGTCCTGTCCTACATTATTGTGTTTCCAGCAGTACCTTCATGAGGGGCCCCCTGTTTCTCATAGAGCCTGCTGTACCCGGCAGTATAACTGGGCGGGCAGATTGAGATTAATTCGCCACAGGCCGCACCAAGATCTGCCTGGTCCAGTTGGTGCCTAGAGCTTAGTGCATGCATGACAAGAGGATGTTAATCTAGCCCCAAATAAAATCAAACATAAAAGTAGACTCCAGCTCTTTGCAGGTTGGAACGTGTGTATTATGTGTACAGGCATCTCCGATGACCTTCGAGAGGATCGAGATGCCAGAAAAACAGCCATCATTGATAGGGAGCTTTCTCGATTGAATGTGGACATAACTGCCCTATTGGAGACCAGATTTGCCTCCAGCGGCTCACTAAGGGAGAAAAGCTACACTTTCTTCTAGAAGGGTCGTGAACCTGAAGAATCTTGACAGCATGGTGTGGGTTTTGCTATTAAAAACACACTTTTAGCATCAGTTGATCTCCTTTGGAAGGCTCTGAGAAGTTACTGATCCTTCGCCTTATCATCGCTACAGGTCCTGGTAATAACCTTAGCGTCCATGCCCCAAACCCCTGACATCTACGGAGGAAGCGAAGGATCAATTCTATGAACAGCTGAAGGAAATGATCACAGTGCAACGCACACCGCCTTGGCGAATAGATAAATAAGGCGAACGCAAATAAAATTAACATTAACTATTTTTTTTCAAAATCACCCTGTATCTATTATGCCAGACTTATTTATACGGTTGACATGTAGCGGGTAATGGCGACCACAAGGAAAATATTTTAGTTAGCCAGTCACACTCCCGTGGTCCGTAGCAGTTCTGAGTTTGCTATTCAACACCAGACGACATAACAAAATGTTCATACTTACAGAATCCTGGGACATGTGAGGAAAATACTGCATACATCGCGTGGAGTTGATCGTTCTTGTAACCTGGTCGACAAGTCTAGGGTTCTCAACTGAAACGAAAATCCAAGTAGTTTTCTGAAATAACCAACTGTACCTAGTTCAAGTGTACATCGATTAATTGATTGATTGACTGATGTTAAGTATAATATATGGGCATCACTACAGCTGGTGCCTACACAGAAAAAATGTATCCCATCTTTGCTTTTGCAGTTTCATTGTAATAGTTTTACACGATGAAGCTTCTAGTGGCATGCACAACCTTCTTTAGTCATGATAAAAGACTACATAAACAATAAACGGCAATTACTGAAGGGACAAGCCCACTGCAGGTAACAGCATGTCGTAAAAGACGATATATATTAATAATTTTTTGTTGTTGATTATACAATTTTTCGTTCCTGTATGGTATATGGGGTATTGTTTCTAGAGTTTTCTTTCTGATTCAGAACATTGCTGCTGGGTCTGGTTCTTGGTCTGTGTAATTGGAAAAAGTATGCAATACGTGAGTTAGATAGTCTTCTGTCCATCTCAATAATTATCTCTGCATCGAAGATCGGCTGCTATGATTCTCCAATGTCCTCTGTCTCTGGCCTTAAAGGTACAACCTGGCAAGCTTGTCCTTGTCCATCTGTTGATGTTACTCTCCCACTTACAGCGTTGTTTACCGCTACGTTAGTCCTCCGTCATTTCATCTAGTATTATTTTTAACAATGCTAATGCAAACTTTCAATTATTTAAAGAAAAGTCTTGCTGAGATATTGGGAAATATTTTTTTTAGTCAGAAAATAATGAATGGTTTGAGTGAATTGGCACAAAGGGGGGTGGGGGGGGGGGTGGGGGGGGGGGATCAGTCAGTTCTTTCACTCTGGAGCAACGCTGTGAGAGTTGTTTTAAGAATATATCTGTGCCGGAACAGCTATGTAAGAGTCATTATGGATGTGGTTGGCAATAATTAATTATAAATTAAACGATTAATTCTTAATAGGAAATGTAAGGGGTAAATTATACTTTCGACATCCGGCAGACATTTTATTACAAGATTCAGTTTTTGATAGTTGTATTTTTGTGTGTTTGTATACATTCTGTATGGTAATTACAGGCGTTCCGATTTTCAAAAATATTTTTGTTGCTGCTATAATGCTATAATGCTATAGATGCCGCCAGACCATGAATTTGCCGGGAATTCACACTAGTCGACAACTTACACTTGTGTTCACGGAAACGTGTTGTTGTTTTCCATTTGGACTGGTTAATTGGTTCGTTTTGTGTGTTTTCTTCCATCCAATTGTCCTGGAATGGACATCGGCTAAATGACTAACCCTAGCCTTAAATATGTGTCATATTTCACGGTCTAGTTCACCCGGCTGAACTTCACGAGATAGGTGCCATTCGCCCTAGCTGAAGACAGTGTCAGAAATGTGTTTTATGAAATTTAGACACAACTATAATGAACTGCCACCTGGAGAGAGATGGGCTCCGTCAGGTGTGTAGCAGTCCAAGACACACAGTTGTTATATGGCGGGAGCTGGTACGACTAGCTGCAATAACGGTGTCTCAACGACCTTCTAGGTTATAGTACTGATGATGTTAATGCTATGGCTAGTAATTTGCCTACACGTCCTAACCTCTAAGTTTACTGCAAGTTATCATGGAAAGTGAAGATGAGTTGTTAGGAGTTGTTTAAGACGGATAGTTTGTCATCAAATTATGGAAGTTTGAAAGTGATGCAAAAATGGTAGATGAATCAAATACTCCTGATGAGTGGATATTTGCATCAGACTGGTCCATCAAACTGGTTTTAAGATATGCACACACAAGTGGAAGTAAAATAATCAAGAAAACATGCACATGAATTGTCAATCAGCAATGGAAAATTCATTTATAACATGAACCTGGCGTGAAAAATAATCTCACAATGAATTTTTCAACATTATTATTCGGATATTTTCCATTGTGAATATCTTTGTGGCTGCAGTTAAAATTGTCTAAATTATATTTCTTACGCTAAAATTTGATATATTTGAAATTGCGTGATTTCTAAAATGGATTACCTCGATGATATACGATTGAGGTACACTTTTTAATAACTACAGCAGTAACTGGAGCTTGTCATTTTATATTTTGATTATACTGTTTTGTTGTGTTTTCATTTAATCTGAATAATTTTTTTTTATCTAAACCAATCGCATGTTTTTTATTATTGACACAAAAGCAAAGGCAAAGGCATAATTAATTTTGCTAGCGCTATGTTTAGTAAGGATTAACTGCGCTACTTTTTATCCTCACTCTCTCGTCTCGGGAGGCCGGACCCCAGTGGCGAGTCAAGGACAAGACGACTAGGTGGCGACTATGAGATGCAGGGGACTCCACACCAAGCACCCGTGAAAAAAGACGGCGGAGTGCGGAGTCGAACCCACACCACCTGATCACGAAGCCGACGGCCTTACCACTTCAACACCGAACCCCCACACACATGGTCAATTATATTCCTCTGTCCTCTACATATCATTTTGATATATAATATATGCGTATTCAATTTGTCCTGTACATATCATTTTGATATATAATATATGCGTATTCAATGTGTCCTGTACATATCATTTTGATATATAACATATGCGTATTCAACTTGGCCTGTACATATCATTTTGATATATAATATATGCGTATTCCTCTGTCCTCTACATATTATTTTGATACATAATATATGCGTATTCAATTTGTCCTCTACATACCATTTTGATATATAATATATGCGTATTCCTCTGTCCTCTACATCACATTTTGATATTTAATATATGCGTATTCAATTTGTCCTGTAAGTGTCTTTCAGTGTCAGATTATGAAGAATTTCATGAACAGGCCCTAGTTTGTGCTTCGTTCACGTGAAGCTTAACTGTTCTGTTATTTCTTCTATCCCTTTTTTGCATGGTCCGACCTTTGTATCCGTTGAATCTGTGTAGCATCGCTTTATGATGGATACTATTCGGTGTTTGACGTGTCACGTGCCTGAACGATTTGGTTTGTTGTCTCTTGATGAGGTCTAGCATTGGTGTACCTACTTGTCTCCTAATAGTTTCTTCTGATTTATCCATTCGTGTTACTCCAAATATTATGTGCAGGCGCTTTATCTATGTTGTTAAGATGTTTCTTTTATATTTGTTTGTTAATGTCAAATTCTGGCTCTTATATCACAATGTCTGTAGGTATATTGTGTTTTTCAGCGTTTAGATGTCAATTTAAAATTGATTTTTACCTTTCCTGTTCTTTTTTTGACTTCCACTTTCCATCTTTCATCTTCGGATATTATATTTTCATAAAGAAGTTAGGCTTCCAATCTAATAGCTTTCAGTCTGGCAGTGAAGGTATTTCTGTCTCTATCACACGAATAAAGTCTATAACCTAAGAAAAGACAGACCATACTTTTATTCGTCTCGTTTTAACATGCTCTCAGTGTGAAAATGGTCCTTGTGCACTCACCGACTGAGTCCTCCTCTCGTTCCACTGTTTCTTTGACGATTTCTTTCTTCTCTTCTGTGAACGTAGCAGGAGGCCTTTCTGTCGTGGCTGGGTCAGGTAGGGGAGTCAACCTGGGTTGATGAGTCGTGAGATGGTTGCTCGTCATTTTCGTTTGCATTCTCATCGACAGTAACATCGTCACAATTATCACCACTTCCACCACAATCATCACCATCATCACTTCCGTTAATGCTATAACCAACAGCACTCAGTCATTACTGTTACGACTACCATCTTCACCGTGTCATTACCACAACCACCACCACCACATACACCACTACTACCATTATCATCGCCAAAATCATCTCCTCGACCATCAGCAATACCATAACAATCATCTCTTCCACCAACATCACCATCAGCAACCACAACACCGTCCATCATGACCAACAACATCATAACTACACCCATCATCATCACCATCATCATGATCATCGTCACAATCACCAGCATCATCATTACCCATACCACCACCACCGCAACATGTAACCCCATCACCGCTGCAACAATCATCCCCAACACCATCACCGTGAATACCATCACCAATACCACCGCCACAAATACTGCCACCACCACTACTACAACCACCGCAACAATAACCACCACCGCAACCACCATCGTCACCTTCTTCACGACCACCAACATCACTACAACAACGACCACATCATTTCCCCGGCCACCATTGCTATCACTGTCAACATTCTCATAACCACATTCATAACCATTACAACGACTACCACTACCATCATCCTAATCACATCCATCCCAGCAATCAGCACCACCAAAGCAACCACCATCCTCATCTTGCCCAGGACTTTATCACCACCACTACCATCACACCCCCAACCAAAATCAAATTCTCCCTAACCACTACCACTACTTTCATCACCATCTTCCCTATGAGATTATCACTACTACCTCCATACCAACCCCCACCACAAACATCTCCCCCAAAACCACCAGAACTGCTATGACAACCATAGACAAACACAAACAAAAACTAAACTCTGACAAACAAAAACTAAACTCTGACAAACAAAACAACAACAGCCTACTTCTAATCCCCCTCCATCCCTCTCCCCATAGGAAACAACTACAAGTTTTGTTGGTTTGATTAAAGGTTTGCCATTCTGGATTCTACAGGCGTTCCAGGTCCGGCCATAGTTCTTGGCCGGTGTTTGTATCTGTTTGTAATATGGACGTATCGGCCAGTGTATGGATGTTTGTGTGGATCTGTTTGTAATACGGACGTTTCGGCCAGTGTATGGATGCGTGTGTATATCTGTTTGTAAATATGGACATATTAGCCAGTTTATGGATGCTTGTTTGTATCTGTTTGTAATGTGTTACACTATGACAGTTTTGACGATTTCTAATACTCGAAACTTACCGTGAACGGGATAACCTTTTAACCCTTGACACTTTGAACTCCTGCAACAAAAAACCACAACAATCTGACCGAATTTCACAGTTAAGTCAATTTGAATTTATTGTGTAAGAGGTTAAGGCGCAGAACACGTAATCCAAACCTAGGGGGGTCCAATAACCGTATCCACTACAGCCGCATGAAACACAATGTGACAATCGCACACCATTCGTTATAAAATGTATGCACACTAGCTCCGGTATACACACATAAACACGGAAGTGTTGAATTGCTCATTTACACACATGCAGTTGCGTACGTACGCATTGCTTGGCATTACACACACACATACACACACACAAACACACACACACACACAATAACACACCCACCCACACACACACACACACGTACGTATTACACCGTATAAACACCACTAGGCGTACTGACAAACACACACATAAGTGTTGCACAGTACAAGCATGGTTGGTTGGTTGGTTGGTTTCTAATGCCCACAATGGGTTGGTAACTCTTTTTTGCGCCCTGAAAAGGACGGAACTGGTGGCATATTACAGTAATTTTCCTGACATCCTGCGCGTGCTGATAAAGTGGACCGGGGTCCTCCAGGCGGTTGTGCAATGCCTGGCTTCATCCTGCGTGACACTCACTACTATGAGGATCACGTCTAACTTCACCTTGTTAGCCAGACTGTTATTTCCAGGACGATCAGCGAGGAAGTCAGGTGAGGGTCTTGACCAGTCTATTTCTCCGGAACCAGGCTAACATTGTTTGATCAGTGTGTTTTGCCTGACCAGACGTTAGCCTTATCGTCCTAGTGCCACTGTTTAAACACACCAACACGAACACACACTCAATGACATAAAACGTACGGCACGATATAAACACACAGACACAAAGGAATTACATAATATAAGATACCTAAAGTTGTACTTACACATACGTATGCGATTGTAAACACATACCTACTCACACATGTGTGACACGGTATAAACACATCTACACACACTGCCATACATGTGTGACACGGTATAAACACATCTACACACACTGCCATACATGTGTGATACGGTATAAACATATCTACACACACTGCCCTACATGTGTGACACGGTATAAACACATCTACACACTGCTATACATGTGTGACACAGTACACACCCATTGACCCACACGTAAGATGTAAAATAAGCAGACGCTGTAGATACAATGATACATTAATATGACAGGGTATAAAGACATGTGTACACACTCACACTCACTGACACACCTAAGTAACGCCATACACACGCCTACACACACACTGACAACGATGTATGATAAGGTATAAACACATCGGCACTCTGACACACATGTATGATATGCATAAACACACGTACGCACAGACACATACGTATGGCATGGCATAAACACAGCTCATCGCACATATAACACGATATAAACACATCTACGCATACACAGTAACACACGTATGATACAACACAAACGTTGCACTAACAGAGGGGAGGTAGGTATAATGCGGCGGAAGTGACTTCAAAGTCTCGATTAGGTCCCCTTCCAACATGGCCTTGAAAATGTCGGATATGATCTTGCAAACCCGCACAAACTCCCTGTTCTTTTCTTGTGATGTTGTTAGGTTCGTCATATGGTCACTGATGATTCTAATGTAAAGTACACACAAAATTAACAAAATGAGCAATGCAGTGTAGTTTTAGCTTCACGTACTCCCAGAATAGAGTTGATTGAGGTAGGTGCCATACTATTTTGCATCCTAGACAAGACTAGAACACACGTTTACAGTGGGTGGTTAGAAAATTGATCAGGTCATGCATTTTGAATATCTGGGTTCAAGAATTAATAAAAATGGTGACTGCTCGAAAGAAATCAGAAGAAGGCTCGCCGTGGTAACGCAAAGGCTGAACAATCTGAAGAAATTATGGCAGAACACCGGCAGAGCCAAGAAATGCAGAGGAAGAAAGGACACAGGAGAGGCTGATCAGTTAAATGAACTCCATTTTGTAGATGATCAATGTCTACTCTACGAGAGTGAAGATGATCTGCAGCAACATCTGACTGCGCTCAGCTCTATCTGTGAAAGATACAGTATGAGAATTAACACATCCAAAACAGAATATATGCAGATAAGCAGATCGCCTGAAAACATGAGCATTACGGTAAACTGGACCAAGGTCAAACAAGTGCAGGAGTTCAAGTACTTGGGCAGTGTTTTAACACAGGATGGAGGTTTAGATAGAGAGATTGGAATCAGGTACTTGGGCAGTGTTTTCACACAGGATGGAGGTTTAGATAGAGAGATTGAGATCAGGTACTTGGGCAGTGTTTTCACACATGATGGAGGTTTAGATAGAGAGATTGAGATCAGGTGCAAAAAAGCAAATGCGATTGCAGACCAGCTGTCACCATTATTGAAACTCCCAAACATGTCTACAAAAAGAATGCTAAAGAACAGTATATTCATACCAACTCTCTGTTACCAGCGCCAAACATTGGACATTAACAAAATCTTTAGTGAGAAAGATCAGGACATGTTAGATGAGATGCCTCCAGAAAACAATCAACGTAACCAGGAGAGACAGAATGCTTCCATCTCCATTCTCGTACCGGAGGTTGTTGTTGTTTAATGGCCACAATGACTAGGACGTTAAGTGGTGAGTTGTAGTAGCTTTCCCCACATCCTGAGCATCCTGATGAAGGAAAACCGTGGTCATCCAGGCGGTTGTGCTATGCTTGGCTTCATCCGCGTGGCGCTTACTACTACAAGGATCTCATCTATCCACATCTCGTCAGCCCCAGATTGCCTTGAAAACATCCTGATTTCAGGGAATGCTACACGGGAAAGAGATTGTGGTCTTGTGATCTCACTACCTAGAAATCATTGGAATTGTTACAAGAAGATCCATTGTTACGAGCAGATCCATTGTTACGAGCAGATTCACTGTTACGAGTAGAACCATTGTTACGCGAAGATACATTGTTACAAAAAGATCCACTTGAAAAAAAACCCCGGTCTCTACCATAATTCGAATCCGCGACCTCCGACACCCTAGACGATCACCGAACCTCTAGACCCCTCAGACCCTCTAGACCCCTCAGACCCTCTAAGCACCTCAGACCCTCTAGATCCCTCAGACCCTCTAGACCCTCAGACCCTCTAGACCCTCAGACCCTCTAGACCCCACAGACCCTCTAGACCTTCTAGACCCCTCAGACCCCTCAGACCCTCTAAACCCTCTAGACCCCTCAGACCCTCTAGACCCCTCAGACCCTCTAAACCCCTCAGACCTTCTAGACCCCTCATACCCTCTAGACCTTCTAGACCCTCTAGACCCCTCAGACCCTCTAGACCCCTCAGACCCTCTAGACCCCCAGACCCTCTAGACTACTCCAGCACCCCCTCCCCCGCACCCACAAGATACTACGCAAGTCTCTCCTCAGCGCCAAAAGTCTTCGGCTGGAGGCGCAGAAGAGGGCCGTCCCAGCAGATAACAACCCCCACCTCTGCGCTGAACGAGGCTAGAAACCACGCCGCAGTAGTGGATGCAACGGCCTAAGACGTCTAAGCGAACATTATTATTATTATTCTGACAGCCTCTTCTCAATACCTCAAGATCGGACTTACAGTAAATCTGTCTTGAGGCCACACAAAACTGTAGCGAACGTTCTCTGTTGAGTGTGCAACTGTTGTTCTAAGAATATAACATCCTGCAAAAGAGTAAAACATTAGCAATGCATAAAGCCGGTACTGCTGAGAATACACATCCAAAATAAAACCCAACATAAAGATTATGAACATACGAGGGGCATCTAGTAAATATTTGGATTTGGCTTGGCTTCGGCTTGGCTTCGTTCGTTCTCAATCTCCCGCTACCAAACCCTGATACGGGCCTAAGTAGCAGAATGTAGTCCAGAGAACGGAATGCGATGTGTTGTAGTTTACAGCTTGACCTTTCGGTCCAACACATCCGACTTCAGCAAGCATTTTTTTAGTACCGGGTTAGCATTCCCTCTTCGGTCCATTCTCTTTAGCCAGTCTGCTCTGTTGCAGTCTGTTATCCAGGATCACCTCTTAGAGGTGTAGAAGGGTCTTGGCAGCTCTGGTTCGCTGCTCCTGACGCTAGCAGTCAGCTATGGGTCGCTGACCGCTGCAGCTCATGCGCTGTTCAGCATCTTGACCCCACATTGAGATTTGTCAGGACAACCCGGAACTATAACACAAGTAGCAAGGAAGAAAATTAAAGCGTTAGAAACAAAATTTTACAGAAGAATCTTAAACATTCCATGGATAAAGGCAGTGACAAATAAAACCATTCTAGAAGAACTGAATGTTGAAGGAAACTGACTCGTGAACATTGTCATGTTTCGGAAATTGAATTTTTTCGGCCATGTCAAACGTCATGACGGACTGGAAATAACGGTCATGGATTACTTGAAACCTGGAAGGCGACGCAGGGATCGACCAAGGCGAAGGTGGATACAAGATCAAGGATACTCTAAACATAAATGTGGAGCAAGTGGGAAGATTGACTGCAGACCGAGATTCATATCGGCTGGCTGTGATTAGAGCGACGTTCTACAAAGGACATGCTATATGATGATGAGGAACCCGGAAGAGAAATTCATTAGGTACGAGGGGCGTTCAAGTCAAACCGAAACTATTTGTTCTAGTTCTACCTGAAAATGCTATAGCATGCTGGAACTACTATCATTAGTTAGGGCAACTGTTGTCCTATTACTGCTGGAAAGGGGGGGGGGGGAACACCTGCCATGGGCCAATCACGTGACAGATACATAAAAATGGCGGACAACTATGTTAGTGCTTGGCATAGGTGCTCAGCAAGGACATTAATTAACATATAAATAAATAAGACCATTTGTTCTCTTCAGTTAAGAATCAACAACATAAGACTCGGGCAGATTCAGCGATGCTCAGTTCCTCTCCGTAAATGGCGAAAAGTGTAGATACTTATAGTTCCTGCAGCTCACTGGTTGTACACATTTCTGCTCCGTCCTTTCAGGCGTACCTCTGCTGGACCCACATTTGATTTCAAAATCAGGCAATATATTCATTTTTGTAATTATTGACTGTAGTGTCTTTAATCCCAAACAAAAGACGGTCGCTCATCAACTTCAAAATGTCATCTCTATCCATTGCTAATGCCGGGTGCCGCTTAGACTAGGATGTCAGCTCTTTCATTCCAGCAAATTATAGTATGGTAGATCCATTCGAGCTCTTTGAGGTTTCAGGCCTCTCTGCCCACTATCCATTCAAGCTCTTGGAGGTTTCAGGCCTCTCTGCCCACTATCCATTCAAGCTCTTGGAGGTTTCATGCCTCTCCGCCCACTATCCATTCAAGCTCTTGGAGGTTTCAGGCCTCTCTGCCTACTATCCATTCAATCATCTTCCAAAGCGAGGTTTGTAAGTTAGAGTCGATCTCGGCCCTCATTTCAAAGGTTGTATCACACTAGGAAACCTCTGGAATTCCAATAAAGTTAAGTTCAATATAAAATCAACAATTAACTCCAATGTAAAATAAATCTATTGTGCGGATGATAAACAAATAAATCTATTGTGCGGATGATAAACAAATAAATCTATTGTGCGGATGATAAACAAATAAATCTATTGTGCGGATGATAAACAAATAAATCTATTGTGCGGATGATAAACAAATAAATCTATTGTGCGGATGATAAACAAATAAATCTATTGTGCGGATGATAAACAAATAAATCTATTGTGCGGATGATAAACAAATAAATCTATTGTGCGGATGATAAACAAATAAATCTATTGTGCGGATGATAAACAAATAAATCTATTGTGCGGATGATAAACAAATAAATCTATTGTGCGGATGATAAACAAATAAATCTATTGTGCGGATGATAAACAAATAAATCTATTGTGCGGATGATAAACAAATAAATCTATTGTGCGGATGATAAACAAATAAATCTATTGTGCGGATGATAAACAAATAAATCTATTGTGCGGATGATAAACAAATAAATCGAAAAAACAACAACCAAAAGATCCAAGCTTTGATAAACGTGTGCTTGTACAAATACAAGGATTGAGATTGTTTGATAAGATTGCTAATATCAGTTATAGGACGGGGCTTTTTTTTTTTTTTTTTTTTTGCGTTCGCCTTATTTATCTATTCCCCAAGGCGTGTGTGCGTTACACTGTGGTTTTTATTTTGCGCCTGTCGGCCCAGTGCATCCGACTTCAGCATGCATTTTATGTAAGGGTCTGCTTCCTCCTGCATTTTCTAAGGGTTTGCTTCCCCGGGGTAACGGCCGGTGCTGTGATGGGGATCGAACCCAGCACCTTCTGGTTGTGAGCCGTGCCACTTAACCACTAGGCCACGCCGTCCCCTGGACGGGGCTTGAAATGATTGAGATTGTATGATAAGATTGCTAATATCAGTTATAGGACGGGGCTTGAAATGATTGAGATTGTATAAGATTGCTAATATCAGTTATAGGACGGGGCTTGAAATGATTGAGATTGTATAAGATTGCTAATATCAGTTATAGGACGGGGCTTGAAATGATTGAGATTGTATAAGATTGCTAATATCAGTTATAGGACGGGGCTTGAAATGATTGAGATTGTATAAGATTGCTAATATCAGTTATAGGACGGGGCTTGAAATGATTGAGATTGTATAAGATTGCTAATATCAGTTGATGTGACCAAATTATTTCCATTTTCTGGTCATTATAGAATTTATGAACAAATTCTCTTCTTTGCAGAACTCTTGTCATGTTTTCCATCTAAGGTATTGTCAGAACTTTTCCATAACATTTCGACTCAAACGACTCGATTCTCTTCAACGAGGTTTAGGAAACTGTCCATGTTTCGCAGCCGTATGCTACCACAGGAAAAACACAGGTTCTCAATATTTTCACTGTTGTTGGTCTGTTGAAATTCTGCCATAGTTTCATCAGGTTGTGCAGCCTCTGTATTGACCTTGTCAATCCCCCTTCTGATTTCCGTGGCGCAGTCACCATTGTTGTCAACTCTGTAGCCCAGACACTTGAAGTTTGTGACCTGTTCTATTTCCACACCCCCGAATATGAATTGATGTTGGTTCTTATTTTGTCGGTGGTCAGTATTTTTGTTTTGTTTATGGTTACAAAGATGTTTTGATCTTCACTATATCTGCTTACGGCTGCAGTTAGTTGTTCTGAAAATAGATTCCAGAATAGGCATATTTTTTCAATGTTTGGCAGTTTATTGATTTCTTGAGCATAATACACACATATGTGGCTATAACTGGTACCACAGTACTAGTTTTTGGATTCACTATATATTTCATTTGTCCATTAGATAAAGATGTACTGAACTTGCAAGAAAGTGAACATTAGGTATGGGCTTGCTTCATTAGATGGCTTTTTGTCATGAGATTTTGTTCATCAATGGGAAACGCATTTGGATTCAGCATCCATTTATGTATGCATTTATAGTTGTCTTGATGATTTATACATGTATAGTTGTCTTGATGATTTATACATTTATAGCTGTCTTGATGATTTATAGTTGTCTTGATGATTTATACATTTATAGTTGTCTTGATGAATATGTTTGGCCAATTCTGACGGTATTCTGGGTTCCTTGAATGCAACATTAATACATGCCTTTTACAGGGAGGGAAGGCTAACGTTTGGTAGGGCAAAACAAATTGATAGAATAATGTTAGTAGGGTCAGGCAAACCATATTGATAGAATAATGTTAGTAGGTTCAGGAAAAACATACTGCTAGAATAATGTTAGTAGGGTCAGGCAAAACATACTGATCAGACAATGTTAGTCAGGGTCAGTCAAAACATACAGATCAGACAATGTTAGTCAGAGTCAGACAAAACATACTGAACAGACTTTGTTAGTCAGGGTCAGGCAAAATATACTGATCAGACTTTGCTAGTCAGGGTCAGGCAAAATATACTTGTCAGACTATGTTAATCAAGGTCAGATAAAACACTGATCAGACTATCTTAGTCAGGGTCAGGCAAAACATACTGATCGGGCATGTTAATCTGGGTCAAGAGAAATATACTGACCAAGACCAATATCTAATTTCTAGTCAGTATTATATCAGTCTGGCTAACGAGGTTTGTGATTAAAGTGATCCCCATAGTTGTGAGCGACACACATATGAAGATAACCAACCGAAGGACCCTGGCCCACCTTCATCAGCACCATCGGGATGTGACGCGCCCCTTTTCGCGTTTTTCAGAGCTCACAACAGAGTAAACTGATTGTAGTCATTCAGCAACAACAACAAGAACAACAACAACACAACAACAACAACAATTCAACATACCTTTTCCAATAAATATATTGATCTTCTCAAGTCTTCGTTGTTCTTCGTGCTTGCTGAAATAAGAATGAAAACACCGTTGTGTATTGTTGATTGTGTATTGCTATTTGTGTATTGCTGTTTGTCTGAAATCTGATATCCATTACAGGAAGCTTGTGGCTTAAGAGTTATGAGTATGGTTTTACAATCTCACGTAAGTAGAGTAAGTAACATGTCGTTTGCTGTACCTCGCTTCTTACAACCGCCAACCTACTTGGCTCTTACAAGTTTCTTGCCAAGTGTGCAGTACGGTATGTTGCCATTACTTTCCATATGTGGTGGAGCGAAAAAAACCATTACTTTCCATATATAGTGGAGCGAAAAAAAAATACTTTCCATATGTGGTGGAACGAAAAAAAACATTACTTTCCATATGTGGTGGAGCGAAAAAACCATTACTTTCCATATGTGGTGGAGCGAAAAAACCATTATTTTTCATATGTGGTGGAGCGAAAAAATCCATTACTTTCCATATGTGGTGGGGCGAAAAAAACCATTACTTTCCATATGTGGTGGAGCGAAAAAACCCATTATTTTCCATATGTGGTGGAGCGAAAAAAACCCATTACTTTCCATATGTGGTGGAGCGAAAAAAACCATTACTTTCCATATGTGGTGGAGCGAAAAAAATCGTGTCTTCTAAACTGGACATGAGCGTGATTCGATCCTGCTATGTTGGGATTGTGAAGCGAAGGCTTCACCCTGAAGCCACTCAGCCTCCAATCCCAACGTAGCGCGCTCAAATCACGTAGTACTTAGTTTGACAGACCGGACATGTCGTCCGTTTTTTTTCCATGGTATGACCGCTTCTCTCAGTCGACCCAGCTGTAAATGGACACCTGCTTAAGTAAAGAGACAATTTCAAGAACTTGCAGGAGCTACGGAGCTGGTATTCTGTCGTTGTCACTTCATGCATGCTAGCAATGAAAAGGGTTTAGTCTACAGGTTGACGCTCTGGTGAAATGAAGTCAATTTTATGAGCAATTTTTATCTATTAGGACAAACTCCTGGAATGCTGGAATTAAATTTTTGCTAGACACATTGACAACACTCTTATATTTGAATCCTTTCTGTGGAGTCAGAAAAATACAGACCTAAAGAAATTAAGAGTGATACACCGGTTCAAGAGAGTTGTGATACACCGGTTCAAGAGAGTTGTGATACACCGGTTCAAGAGAGTTGTGATACACCGGTTCAAGAGAGTTGTGATACACCGGTTCAAGAGAGTTGTGATACACCGGTTCAAGAGAGTTGTGATACAGTGGTTCAAGAGAGTTGTGATACACCGGTTCAAGAGAGTTGGGATACACCGGTTCAAGAGAGTTGTGATACACCGGTTCAAGAGAGTTGTGATACACCGGTTCAAGAGAGTTGTGATACAGTGGTTCAAGAGAGTTGTGATACACCGGTTCAAGAGAGTTGTGATACACCGGTTCAAGAGAGTTGTGATACACCGGTTCAAGAGAGTTGTGATACACCGGTTCAAGAGAGTTGTGATACACCGGTTCAAGAGAGTTGTGATACACCGGTTCAAGAGAGTTGTGATACAGTGGTTCAAGAGAGTTGTGATACACCGGTTCAAGAGAGTTGTGATACAGTGGTTCAAGAGAGTTGTGATACACCGGTTCAAGAGAGTTGTGATACAGTGGTTCAAGAGAGTTGTGATACACCGGTTCAAGAGAGTTGTGATACACCGGTTCAAGAGAGTTGTGATACAGTGGTTCAAGAGAGTTGTGATACACCGGTTCAAGAGAGTTGTGATACAGTGGTTCAAGAGAGTTGTGATACACCGGTTCAAGAGAGTTGTGATACACCGGTTCAAGAGAGTTGTGATACACCGGTTCAAGAGAGTTGTGATACAGTGGTTCAAGAGAGTTGTGATACAGTGGTTCAAGAGAGTTGTGATACAGTGGTTCAAGAGAGTTGTGATACACCGGTTCAAGAGAGTTGTGATACAGTGGTTCCATTTCATTGCATTATTTTTAGATTTGAAGAGGCTGAGGGACTATCAAGAGAAGAGGGAAGGCTACCTCAGCCTGGTATCGGTATAATTTATGAAGAGGCCATATATCAGAAATACAAAAAAGAGTGAGGAGTAATCAGGGCGTGGTAGAACATCCTGATCAAGGGAGTGAGGAGTAATCAGGGCCAGGTAGAACATCCGGATCAAGGGAGTGAGGAGTAATCAGGGCCAGATGGAACATCCGGATCAAGAGAGTGAGGAGTAATGCGGGCCAGGTAGAACATTCTGATCAAGGGAGTGAGGAGTAATCAGGGCCAGGTAGAACATCCCGAGCAAGGGAGTGAGGAGAAATAAGGGCCAGGTGGAACATCCGGATCAAGGGAGTGAGGAGTAATCAGAGTTAGGAGTAACAGACATACTGATCACATGCGCACTACACATTCTCCTTCGTGCTCCTGAAAACAGGCAGTGTCACAGCGGGCTGGCTAACGAAGTGCGGATTGATACTGTAATCCCCTAGCGGTAAATCAATTGTAAAGTAAAGTATCCCATAGCATTACTGCCGTAGTAGTGTGAGATGTTAGCGATCTCACATTTCAAAGGCGCGGCTATATGAGGGTGGCAGCCATCTCCTCTCCCTCGCCACTTTTACTTCGCAGACTGAACCGGTACCCATTTAAGGCTGGGTCAACCCTGGATCCGTTGCAGTCTGAAAAAACATTTCCGCCTCAATTGAGAAGCTTCGTATTACACGTATCCAGGTGGACCTCAGTTCACATTATTATGTACACCTCTGGATGTAGAAGGAGCTACTGTAACCTGCTACTAAGGAAAAGCTGTCAAACGTAAACTAACCTCAGGACAGAATCTTCGAATAGAAATTAAAAATTTAAAATAATCAACCGCATTTCTTCGCGATCAGATATGAGATATCCAAACCATTCGACCAAACACTGCTCACAAAGTAACATTAACCCAAGGGCAATACAATGTCAAGTATCCAGAAAATCACTCCACACACTACACAGATGACGGATACTACCATCAGTCAAGAAAAGACCAGGTTAGCATACTTCGTCTCCGAACTGGCCCCAACAGAATGAGACACCAGCTGTACACCAAATTCAAGATAGTTACCACCAGCCTATGTTACTGTCGCCTAGCAAACACGACGAAGGCACATAACTTCAACATTGCAACCAGCACACCGATCTGAGAAACAGGAAATGGCCGACGCCCATTCGCCTCTAGGAGAAAGTGATGATCTGTATTGAGACGTTGACAATGATAGCAGACTTTACTGACGAACCAGGAGTTCTAGTCTAAATGATCAATGATCGCAGCAGAAGAAGAATATTAACCCAATCTAACTATGAAAGATATGGAAAACACAAATCTGCGGAAAAAGGCAGGACAACAACTTATGCAGCTGGAAATGGGGTAACAAAAGTGAGGATTGAGGTAGGATTAATCTAATCAATTTGTTCTAGGGATTCTCGTCCAACAGAGAATATGTCGCAAAATGTGACCTGAGCGGCTATAACATCGGGTCTTGGTTATGTGGTTAGCTGAGCGGCATAGATGGCGATTGACAGGCTGATGGTACACCTGCTATAATGTGTGCTTACACTACCACCAGTCTGTTCCGTCGGTCGGCCACACCCATCACCCACAGCTGTGTCGTGGTTCCAGGCCTCGTTCAGTTCGGCCACACCCATGACCCACATCTGTGTCGTGGTTCCAGGCCTCGTCCAGTTCGCCCACACCCATGACCCACATCTGTGTCGTGATTCCAGGCCTCGTCCAGTTCGGCCACACCCATGACCCACATCTGTGTCGTGGTTCCAGGCCTCGTCGAGTTTGGCCACACCCATGACCCACAGCTGTGTCGTGGTTCCAGGCCTCGTCCAGTTCGGCCACACCCATGACCCACAGCTGTGTCGTGGTTCCAGGCCTCGTCCAGTTTGGCCACACCCATGACCCACAGCTGTGTCGTGGTTCCAGGCCTCGTCCAGTTCGGCCACACCCATGACCCACATCTGTGTCGTGGTTCCAGGCCTCGTCCAGTTTGGCCACACCCATGACCCACATCTGTGTCGTGGTTCCAGGCTTCGTCCAGTTTGGCCACACCCATGACCCACAGCTGTGTCGTGGTTCCAGGCCTCGTCCAGTTCGGCCACACCCATGAGCCACATCTGTGTCGTGGTTCCAGGCCTCGTCCAGTTCGGCCACACCCATGACCCACAGCTGTGTCGTGATTCCAGGCCTCGTCCAGTTTGGCCACACCCATCACCCACAGCTGTGTCGGGATTCCAGGCCTCTCGAGTTCGGCCACACCCATGACCCACATCTGTGTCGTGGTTCCAGGCCTCGTCCAGTTCGGCCACACCCATGACCCACAGCTGTGTCGTGGTTCCAGGCCTCGTCCAGTTCGGTCACACCCATGACCCACAGCTGTGTCGTGATTCCAGGCCTCGTCCAGTTCGGCCACACCCATGACCCACATCTGTGTCGTGGTTCCAGGCCTCGTCCAGTTCGGCCACACCCATGACCCACATCTGCGTCGTGGTTCCAGGCCTCGTCCAGTTCGGCCACATCCATGACCCACATCTGTGTCGTGGTTCCAGGCCTCGTCCAGTTCGGCCACATCCATGACACACAGCTGTGTCGTGGTTCCAGGCCTCGTCCAGTTCGCCCACACCCATGACCCACATCTGTGTCGTGGTTCCAGGTCTCGTCCAGTTCGGCCACACCCATGACTCACATCTGTGTCGTGGTTCCAGGCCTCGTCCAGGTCGGAGGACGAAGTTGATATTTGCTAGAGCCATACTGTTCAAGGACAGCCTCTTCTGCCCCACCAGACGGTGAAGATTTTTGGCGCCGAGGAACGACTTGTGTAGTAACTTGTGGGCAGGGGTTTCCTGGTCCATGACCGAACAAAGAAACTCGGCGCCGACCAAGTGCTTCTGAGATTTGGTGGAGGCCTGTTTTATCAGAAACCTCCCCGTTGCGGATGTAGTCATGCCATCGGATGTCCAGGATACGCTGCTGGTTTAGCATGCGAAAGGCTTCCAGTCTTGACATGTCATGTTTCAACAATATCCAGATTTCGGAGCCGTAAAGCAGGACTGAGATCCCGCAGGACTGGTAGATGCGGTTCACTGTCACAAGGGAGATCTTGCCATCACTCCACACACGTCGGAGGTCGTGCATAGCAGACACAGCTAGTCCCATCCGCCTTGACATATCAACCTCTGCGGCCCATCAGATGAAATCATGCTACCCAGCTAGATTTTGATTAGAGTGGGATTTTGGTCAGGTATATTTCACTTGACTCTGATGTGAGGTGGTGGTCTTAGTCAATATGTTTCACTTGACCTAATGTAAGGTTGGGGCCTTGGTCAGTATGTTTCATTTGACCTAATGCAAGGTTGGGGTCTTGGTCAAAATGTTTCACTTGACCTAATGTAAGGTTGGTTTCTTGATCAGTATGTTTTCTCTGACCCTAGAGTGAGGTGAGATTTTGATCAGTTTCACTTGACCATGTTATGAGGTACGATTTTGGTCGATATCTCCCTGACGTGAGAAAAGATCTTGGTTAGTATGTCTCTCCGTGAAGTTAGCTCTTGGTCAAAGTGTTTTACTTGACCCTGATTTGAGGTCGGGTCTTTGTCAGCAAGTTTTACCTGACCCTGGTCTGATGTTGGGTCTTGGTTTGTGTGTTTCACTTGACCCTCATTGCGAAGAGGTCTTAGTTCAGTATGTTTCGTCTGACTTTATCGTGAGTCGAGATCTTGTTCAGTAAGTTTTATTTAACGATTACATAAGTTGGGATCTTGGTCAGTATGTCTTATTTCACCCTTACATAAGATGGGATCTTGGTCAGTATGTTTTATTTCACCCTTACATAAGATGGAATCTTGGTCAGTATGTTTTATTTCACCCTTACATAAGATGGGATCTTGGTCAGAATGTTTCCCAGACAAAATTTGAGGTTGAGTCCCGGTCGATATATTTGATCTGACCCTAATCTGGTGTTGGGCCTTGGTCAGTATGTTTGATCTGACCCTGATCTGATGGGCGTTGGTTAGTATGTTTGATCTGACCCTGATCTGATGTGCGTTGGTCAGTATGTTTGATCTGACCTTGATCTGATGGGCGTTGGTCAGTATGTTTGATCTGACCCTGATCTGACGGGCGTTGGTCAGCATTTTTGATCTGACCCTGATCTGATGGGCGTTGGTCAGTATGTTTCATGTGACCCGGATGGTATTCTTCAAATTAAAAGTACAAGACAAAGAATTAAAATCAGCACACAGTTCATACCTAAAGGTAGTTCGCCCTTGGCCAGATCATGCCTCATCTTCAATACCCGGTTGCTCTCGCCCATATTCTGCAATGGCAGAAAAACATGTACACCTTCACGCAAACACACTGGTCAGTGCAACATTTACGCAATGCTCTTTTTATTTGTATCTGTTCTGTTCAGTTTAGTTATTTGGCGCGTCGTGAGGAGGTGCGGTCGTCTTGAGTGTGTCATCTATTTGTCTGTTATTGAATAATGAATTCTACAACTGCATCCTTCTGTGTGTGCATGTCGTAAATGGTAACTAACGAGGGCTGTGTATGTTGTCCTCATCACATAACAAAATTTCCACGGAGACAGCTCAACTTAAGTAAATAAATGATTTTATGAAGGCTTCCTGCAAGTGGGAAAATTGTAGTGCGTCGACCTTACCCATCTCCCATCTCCGCCTATCCCCTCCTCTTCAGCTAGTGTTAAGAGGAAGGGTGACATATGTTTCTAAAAACTGTGACATATGTTAATTGGAGTGTGACATATGTTTATTAAAAGTGTGACGTATGTTGTAACGAAAAGCCACGTATGTTGATTAGACGAATGACATATGTGGATAGGAAGAGTGGCATATGTTATTGGATGAATGATATGTTAATTGGAAGTATGACATATGTTTATAAAAAGTGTGACATATGTTGTTTGGAAGTGTCACATATGTTGATTGGAAGTGTGGCATATGTTGATTAGAAGAGTGACATATATCAGTTGGAAGTGTGACATATGTTTATAAAAAGTGTGACATATGTTGTAACGAAAAGCCACGTATGTTGATTAGACGAATGACATATGTGGATAGGAAGAGTGGCATATGTTAATAGGAAAAGTCATGTATGTTGAAAGGCACATAGGTTGATCTGAAAAGGACACATGTTTATGTGAAAAACGACTTATATTGACAGTGACATATATTAAGTGAAAGCCTGATATTTTATGATATGAAAAGTGACATTTAATGGTGGGAGAGTGCCATTTAATGGTGGAATATATTACATATTATGATGTAAAGAGTGACGTATGCTAATGTAAAAAGTGACATATGTTGATATGAAGAGTGACATGTGAGAGCAGGATTAGTAACATATTATTTAAAGTGTGACTAGTAATGACGGAGAAAGTGTCAAAATGTGACGTAAATTGTGACAATTGTGTAATCTCACCGAAACACGTTTCGCGAGATTCTCGTTTTGTTTTCTCTGCTCAGCAAGTAATTTCTCTAAGTCCTTGATTCTAAGGAAAAATACATTTTAAAAAGACAATTAGTTTTACACCAATTCTTGTTTATTCTATATTGCCATGGTGAATTAACCTTTACACAAATTATGCATAATACAAATGGCAAAACAGGTAGAGATCTCTTTATCTGATTCATTGACAATTAAAAGACCATTGAAAGGGTTTAGCAAACCTATCTCTGTTTTGGAACAGCTTAGGGCGAATAGATCAATAATTGAATACAGAACGTGTATGAAAATTTAGAGACGAATATATATCACTGATGGGGAAATAGCCAATCCTAAAAAGAGTAAGGCATGGTTGTTTATTATCACTAGATCTATTTGATGCATGTTTTGAGATGATGATGGAAGAAGATATCAGAAAATTCAACATGGATGTTAAGATGACTGGAGATAGAATGTTTATAATCAAATTTGATGATTTTGTTTTTCTTCTTCTTCTTCGCATTCAGGTATCGACCTAAATTTGTTCAAAGAAAACAGCGATCATCCTGAGGCTGTCAACACTGCCATAGAGCTTGTCCATTGTTGCCCATGGTGATGGTCATATATACTTTCTCAGGTCGTCGTATGTCGAACAATTTTGCAGCAGATATTCAAGGGTCATTTTTCCAGTACCAAATGTGCAAATGGATGTCTGAAACGTTCATGGGTTTGTTTCTACTGCCAAGGTCACACTTGGGTTCAAAGGAATGACAAATCTGATGGCAAGTATGGAGGTATCAGACTTTTAGGGGCTTGTGTTGACATTCTGACAATGCTGGGGTCTACGGCATTGAAAAAGCTGATGTCAGATAAAGATGTCTCAAACCTTCAGGGGCTTGCATGGACGTCCAGACAAGGCTGACGTTCATAACAATGAAAAAGCTGATGGTAGATATGGAAGTCTTGAACCTTTAGGGGCCCAGAAGGCAGTGTCTGCCACGAGACTATAAAAACCTTTCATCTACCAAATGAAACACATGTCTTCAACAAATACCCGTCACATCCTCCTACCGTGAATCTTCTGTTTCATCTATCTACAAGTTTTTCTTGTTTCCTTTATATTTGTCTCAAACTCTCATCTCAGTGTGTGTTTTGATCTACCTACACTTTTCTCTTAGCAATTCAAGAACAGAGACTGTCTCCAGTTTTATTCTGAAAAGCGCTATTAGCCACATGACAGAGTATCTTTTTCTTTCTTTGATCCTAGTGTTGCTATTGTCCCTGTTAGTAAACGTGTCCCCCTATTTATTGTTGTTTGTTTTTGTTAGCATAGATTTTCTACTAATCAACAATAATTGCAACCCTACTTATTCGAACCTTACGAAATACATGCCATGCTTACAGTGCTACTCTTCTATGCTCCCCTTTCGGGCACTACTTTTATAGGTTGAGAAGTATATGTTTTTCACTATTTGGGAAACAACAATGACATTTACCTGTTTTGATAGTCCGCAAATATTCTCTCCCTTTCTCTCTCCCAGAGTTGGACGTTCTGTTGGCGCTGTAACCTGTGGATTAAACAGAATACTTGACTATGACATGGAGAAATATCCCAACAAGCAGATCTGGAGATTTGGAAAGAAAGAGGAGATGGATAGGACACACTCTGAGAAAAAACACATTTTGCGAAGGGCAAGTTTGCCTTCAAACATGCGCATTTGTGTCCCCAACGTTAGCCTCCGCATCATTGTGGAGAGATGAATAAAACTTGACATTTCAGATATAGCAAAACTCATTAAACCGAGATACAATGGTCAAGGGAAATGCACTGACCAAAACACCACATCACGTCATAGGCAGGTGAAACTAAGCGACCAAGACACAACCTCACGTCACGGGCAGGTGAAACTTACTGACTATGACCACTACCCCCAAGTCACAGGCAGGTGAAAGTTACTGATCATAACCCCTACCTCAAGTCACGGACTAGTGAACTGACCATGACTCCTACATCATCTCACGGGCAGGTGAAACTCACTGACCAAGATACCACTTGACGTCACGGGCAGGTGAAACTTACTGACTACGATACCACTTGACGTCACGGGCAGGTGAAACTTACTGACCAATACACCACCTGACGTCACGGGCAGATAAAACTTACTGACCAAGACACCTCCTCAGGTCACGGGCATGTGAAATTTACTGACCAATACACCCCCTGACGTAACGGGCAGGTGAAACTTACTGACCAATATACCACCTGACGTAACGGGCAGGTGAAACTTACTGACCAATACACCACCTGACGTAACGGGCAGGTGAAACTTACTGACCAATACACTACCTCACTTCACGGGCAGGTGAAATTTACTAACCAATACACCTCCTCAGGTCACGGCAGGTGAAATTTACTGACCAATTCACCACTTCACTTCACGGGCATGTGAAATTTACCGAAAAATGCACCACCTCACTTCACGGCCAGGTGAAACTTACTGACCAATACACTACCTCACTTCTCGGGCAGGTGGAACTTACTGATCACGTCACTGTCACAGAAAACTGACTGGCCATGACCCTCTCCCCCACTTCACGCCTTTGCCATGCACCTAGAAACAGTCTGTTACAACAGACTTTATCATACACGCTGCGGATCGACACTGTGATGTGCGTTGTGGTCATTCTACTGAGGAGCCTTGCATTGCACTACAATTAGATAGGCCGTACTACATCTTCTTAAGTAAACCTCGAAATGTAAAAAAGAGCCACTGCATTTAAACCATCAAGGATAATTCGTCGAAAGTGAAGAACTTAGATATGAGCGTCTTCAAAATGCAACCAATCCATATTTAGTCTCATAAGAGTTTTAATACTTAACGTAAAATCTTTATACTGGTTTACAAGACTCTACAGAGCCTGTATACAACCAGTTTCTTGGAGGAAGTTTAACCGATGTGCGAGTCCATCTTTATAGACTTAAAACACTAGAGCACAGTAGAACCGCAGCCTGTTAGGCACTATCTATGCTGTTTTTAACAAACCACCTAACCATGGCCGGTGTTACGACATGTCACACAGTTAGTGGCCTCTTACGACATGCTCTCTGTGGTGCTATTCTTGTCTTTGTCGTACACGAAGAGCCCGGTGGACCACAATGACTGTCTCTTCATTACCGTTCAACCCAGTCAAGAATTTGATACGTGAAAGCAGTTCCATAGCAGACACTGCTGTCGGGGGTGAAGTGTTAGAACCGTCACTATAATAAGCCACAGCTTTGTGAGGTAGGGTGCCAGTTCCTTTCCTCGCCGCATTTTTCCTGTCCTAGCCGTCAACCAGGTGCCCATTTACAACTGGGTCAACTAGAGCTTCTGGTAATAGAAGTTGAACCCTGTACCTTTGCTAAGAAAAGCGCGTGCTCTACCATTGCGCTAATCAGCCGCTCAATTTAACACGTAGCAGCTTCAAATTGAGACACGAAACGTGTTCTTCTGCAACATGTTCTATGGACAAGCGGGGCACAACTGTATTTTTACAAGCTATTGTTTAACTTGGACATAGCCGTTGTCCGTTTACCCAGACTTCTATTTTTCCTGACGGCTGCCGTTTACCCAGACTTTCATTTCTCCTGACCGAAACCGTTTACCCAGACTTATATTTCTCCTGACAGAAGCCGTTTGCCCAGACTTCTATTTCTCCTTTTAGAAGCCATTTTCTCAGGATTCTATTTCTTCTGACAAGCCGTTTGCCTGAACTTTTATTTCTTTTATTTTAATAGAATTCTCCATAACCGTAAAAGCTAAAATTGTGCATACATACTCTATTCGTATGACCCGTTCATTGACTCTTTCCGTGTTGTCAGACGATAGTAACTTGTGCTTTGCAAAAAGGGATCAGCTACACTTCATGGCGATAACAAATGTGACCGTAAAACCAATCCGAGCAGAGAATGGCCTTCCACAGTACGTGCAAGGAAAATGAGGACTGTTTGCGGCATCGCCTGACGCGGACTGTCTTCTCAAGCGCTGAGTCCAAATCCTATTTCCAATCGTTATCCCTTTTGTCTGTATTCAGTGCTTAATAATGTCACTCATGATCCATGGCGTCCTGTTTCCATGAAGTCCGCAGCATTCATATCCCGGCTGTATACATCTGTGTACTGAAGTAGTGGCCAGACCCAAAACCGTATCCTCAACTGAATTTCCCCAAAGAGAAGGTATTTTGGTATTCTGCCATCCTCCATCCTCTGAGTGTGTCCATGCCATCAGAGCCTTCGAAGACTCAGCATGGAAGAGACCGTAATAGTGCTCTTTCCAACATCTCTGCGCTGGTGATCTTGTTTGTCTTGTCACCTAACTCCCAGGATTCTGCGGAGACACCTCATGTGAAAGCTGTTTAGCCGTCTCTCGTGTTGCGTGTAGGTAGACCATGTTTTACTGTCACAGACAAGGGCACTGTCCTGTTAATTTGTCAAAATTACTGAAGTATCAAAAACAGAATAAAAAATGTCTTAGTGTAAATAAAAGAGTGTACAGAGAAGCGAAGTTTATTTTAAAATACATTTACTTGTTTTTCTACGGATCCTTCATTTCTTTCTTTACAGGTCTCTCTGCGCATGCAGAGTACGTACACATATACATATAAAAGAGAAAGTTTTTTGGTCACTTTTGTATCTCTCAACTGATGTACCTCTTCAACTAACCTGAAACTCTTTTGTTTGGTCGTTTCTGTAGCTGCGCATGCCTTAACTGATGCACCACTTCATCGGACCTGAAACTCTTTTGTTTGGTCGTTTCTGTAGCTGCGCATGCATTGTCTGATGGAACACTTCATCGGATCTGGAAATCATTCCTCATTCACTGTGAAGGCACTTTTTAGAACATCGTGGATGATAGGATTTGCTGAATCTTGACTGATTTCCCTAAGTGCGGCGTTTTAATTCACAGTTACTCGCCCATCAGCTTAACTGCTAGTTGGCTCTGGTGCCCCTAACCAGTGTGCTTGACGCGGTCGAGAACAATCTGTCACAGACATCATCTTTCTGCTTCACTCGTGTACATGCTGAAGTGGCAGAGATTTATCGCGATAACAAACCTTCATTCGCGGATGGATTTCGATAGATTTCCCATCTTTGCTAAAAAGAACTGATGAAGAACACATTTCCTCTTTGGGTCAATTCACTAGTGGGGCGGGCATTTTTAAACCGCTTCAATTACGTCATGTGACTCGTCTGCACCTAGATATCACAAGTAGGCATATTTAAATCATTAGAAGATTAGCAAAGATGGTGCCTAACAGGCAGCTGATTCTAATTTTGCTTTTCGTGTGTTTTAGTCCATCATTGATGTTGCCAGGACGCGGTTTGACTGGAATTCACACTGGTCGACGACTTACACTTGTGTACACGGGTGTTGCGGTGTTCCAGTGTTCACGGGTGTTGCGGTGTTCCATTTGGTTCAGCTAGTTCGTTCGGTTTTTAGTGTTTAATTCTTCCGATTATCCTGTCATGGTTATTAGCTGTTTGAAATAGTATTTCGGTTCCACTGTGTCGTTTTTCATCGATCCATTGCACACAACTGAGCTTTACGAGACTAACGCCCTTCACTCTGTGTGCGAACAGTGCCTGTTGTTGTGTGGCTAAGAAATATGCGCATGGGCCAATAATGTACTAACACCTCGTCCTGAAGAGATTGGGCTCTGACCGGATAGCAAGACACATCGTTGACTCTGAATGATGCCTCTACAACCTCTTGGGGTTTGGCAAAGACAATACACACAGTGAAAGCAGCTCATTGCATGCATACTTTTAAAAGCCTTCCAAACCAACAAAATGACGTTAAGTTAAGATAGTGCCAACGTATAGGACAATATCACGTTGTTTCTATTGCAATTTTAAGGTGTTCGTTTGAAGCTCCAACATACATCATCTCTCAGGGAGCCACGAAGAAACAAAATACCTACTCTGCAATTCTTTCATTCTTGCTCTTGACAAGTTCTTCCCAGAAAATCAGCGACCCTTTGGCAGCTTTGAGCTCCATCTTTTCCTGACTGGTCAGTGATCTTTCTTCTCTCAGAAGGTTCTCGATCTTTGTAATGGAAGCTTCGCCATTGTGGATATAGAAACAGCTAATTATTCTTTAACCTGAAGTAATATTTCTTCAACATTAGGGATATAGAAATGAATGACTATTGTTTAACCTGAAGTAATATTTCATGTTCAACATTAGGGTTAAGGAAATATCTGATTATTCTTTAACCTGAAGTAATATTTCGTCTTAAACATCGAGGATATAGAAATGACTAATTATTGCTAAATCTGGCATGTCATTTCGTTTTTTGTATTTTGCTTTGCTGAAGTGATCATGAGACAGCTGGAAGTAACTGACCTGGACAATACGAATGACGTAGTCATATCAGGCGCGGACCTTCAAGCACCGATAAAACCACAGGAGCACATATAAGACCATGTATCTAGATTAAGCTTCCCTATCTCATGGGAGCAGCAAACATGGCGTCGTAACTGGTTGCGGGTCTACATTGCTCTGCTGATTTAGTTCTTCTTCTTCTTCTTCTTCTTCGTCGTACGCAGTCAGACAGTTACCATTATTTTTTCGATAAAAGCGGCTGTCATCCTGAGGCTGTCGACACTGCCATAGAGCTTGTCTTGTGGTTCCACTGGTGATGGCCACATCTGCTCTCTCTGATCCTCGTATGTCGGGCAGTTCTGCAGCAGATGCTCAGCGGTCATTTTCTCGGTACCACACGGGCATTCGTCGGTACCACCTATCTTCAATTTGTTGAATAGGTGGTACCTCAGTCTATTGTGGCCAGTGCGAAGTCTGAAGACAACGACCAGCTCTCTTCTATTCAACTGGTAATAGGCATCGTTTTTGGTGTAGCCGGTATGTTCAGTTTACCATTTGGTCATGTATCTGGCTTTAATAAGCCGTTTTGACTCTTCGTACGTCATACTAGTATCTGTTTGTGGTAGTCTTGCACCTTCTTTTGCCAGTCTGTCTGCCTCCTCGTTGCCTTGGATGTTGCAGTGTGATGGGACCCACTGTACCACTACCCTTTTTGGTGCGGACTGCTGGCATAGTTGACAGAGTGCTGCTCTTAAGTCATTAAGCTCAGTGTTTTTCTTGCTTTTTAGCGCTGTGACTACGGCCAGAGCATCTGTAAGCAGGACTATATGGTTTTCATTTTCTTTATGTGTCACCATTTCTTCCACTGCCGCCCTCAGTGCCTCTGCCTCCGCTCTGAAATTGCTTGTGTACTTACCAGTAGCGAATGACAGTGTTATTTTTCTGTCATTTGGTAGGTTCAGGAATGCTCCTGCCCCTCCATTCTGTGTAGTGTTTGTTACAGAACCGTCGGTGAATGCATGGGCCCAGTCCATGCTTGGGTAGTTTTTCGATATAAAGCTTAGGGTAGTATCTCTCCTTTCTTTTTCAATCTGGCAGTTTTTGTTTCCAATACCTGGTATATTTTCTACCACCTCTGGAAATATATCCTGCCTCCAGGTAGGTTTTCGTACAGTAGTGATGGGCTTTCGTATTGTTAGTGCGTTTATGGGATCTTCGTGCATCTTTGCTTTGGCTATTTCTGCAAAGTTTCTCCGCTTTAGTTTCCCATTTCTCAAATTGTTTAGTCTCTGGTGCATTGGGTGGTCAGTCAGCCTTCGGAGTTTCTCTGACTGCAGCTGGGCTCTGCAGTCTCTTCTATCGGTCATGGGTTGCAGCTTTGTAATCTTTTCAAGTTCTACAATTGGCGTTGACTTCATGCCTCCTGTTATAACTCTCATGGCTTGGTTTTGAAGTTTGTTAACTTTAACGAAGTTCGCCTTTGCTGCTGTTGTCCATGCCGCAATGCCATACTCGAGAACTGGTCTCACTCTTCCAGTGTACAGTTTCTTTAGTATACTTTCGTCTGCTCCCCAGCTTGTGCCAGCAAGCTTCCTCATGATTGCCATTCTTTTTCTGGCTCTCATTCGATTTCTCTCGATCTAACTTTTCCATGTCATGCGCCGATCAAATGTGACTCCCAGTGATTTAGTTCATTATAGATGCCGCCAGACCATGGATTTGCCGGCAATTCACACTAGTCGACGGCTTACACTTGTGTTTACGGAAACGTGATGTTGTTTTCCATTTGGACTGGTTGATTCGTTCGTTTTGTGTGTTTTATTCCATCCGATTATCCTGGAATGGACATCTGCTATATGAATAACACTAGCCTTAAACATGTATCATATTTCGCGGTCTAGTTCACACGGCTGAACTTCGGGAGATTGGCGCGCTTCGTCCTAGCTGCAAACAGTGTCAGCTTTGTTGAATGAAATTTAAACATAACTATAATGAACAGCCACCTGGAGAGAGATGGGCTCCATCAGGCGTATAGCGGCCCAAGACACACAGCTGTTGTATGGCGTGAGCTGGTAAGACAAACTGCAATAACGGTGCCTCGACGACCTTCTAGGTTATGGGACTGATGATGATGATGATGATCTAATGGGACATAACCAAGATGCATAAAACTTGACAGCAATCCTAAAACAATAGGAATTATTGTCAATGACAATATTGTCAACTCCACTGAGGATTTCCCTGACCTGACCAGTAAACAAAACTCCGATTCACGAAGCCATCCGGACTTCATTCGATGAATCGGTTTGGCTGCCGCCTTTATAAACACCGTGCAGAGAGTCTAGAACCAACAGAGAGTCTAGAACCAGCAGAGAGTCTAAAACCATCAGAGAGTCTAGAACCAGCAGAGAGTCTAGAACCAGCCGAGAGTCTAGAACCAGCAGAGAGTCTAGAACCAGCAGAGAGTCTAGAACCAGCAGAAAGTCTAGAACCAGCAGAGAGTCTAGAACCAGCAGAGAGTCTAGAATCAGCAGAGTCTAGAACCAGCAGAGAGTCTAGAACCAGCAGAGAGTCTAGAACCAGCAGCAAGTCTAGAACCAGCAGAGAGTCTAGAACCAGCAGAGAGTCTAGAACCAGCAGATAGTCTAGAAACAGCAGAGAATCTAGAAACAGCAGAGAGTCTAGAACCAGCAGAGAGTCTAGAACCAGCAGATAGTCTAGAAACAGCAGAGAGTCTAGAACTAGCAGAGAGTCTAGAACCAGCAGAGAGTCTAGAACCTTCAGAGAGTCTAGAACAAGCAGAGAGTCTAGAACTATCAGAGAGTCTAAAACTAGCAGAAAGTGTAGAACCAGCAGAATGTCTAGAACCAGAAGAGAGTCTAGAACCCTCAGAGAGTCTAAAACCAGCAGAAAGTCTAGAACCAGCAGAAAGTCTAGAACCAGCAGAGAGTCTAGAACCAGTAGATAATTTAACTGAAAGCCAAGCTACGAATTTACATATGCAGCCAGAGGCAAATTCTTACAATCCACTGGTGTGATAGGGTCTGAAACGACGAAGTCCTTCAATCGATAGGCCACGAGAGTACACTTCTCATGTTAAACCGACGCGGTTTTGATTCTATTTGGACATGTGGCCCGACGATGTCCCTGCCCACCAGCTCTTAAAGTAGGCCATGGACATTACAGATGGTTGCGAATAGTCAAGGTCATGGACATTACAGATGGGTTGCGAATAGTCAAGGTCATGGACATTACAGAGGGGTTGCGAATAGTCAAGGTCATGGTCATTACAGAGGGGTTGCAAATAGTCAAGGTCGTGAACATTACAGAGATGTTGCGAATAGTCAAGGTCATGGACATTACAGAGAGGTTGCAAATAGTTAAGGTCATGGTCATTGCAGAGGGGTTGCAAATAGTCAAGGTCGTGAACATTACAGAGGGGTTGCGAATAGTCAAGGTCATGGACATTACAGAGGGGTTGCGAATAGTCAAGGTCATGGTCATTACAGATGGGTTGCGAATAGTCAATGTTCGGCAAAAAAATACTGACGAAAACACCGACTTCACTTTCACGTAGTTTTACAAAGAAACAGACTGCATCATGGTAGTCTGGCTAACGAGGTAGGGGATCGAAGTGATACCTGTAGTAGTGAGCGACACGCAGATAAAGCCAAGCATAGCACAACCGCCTTGAGGACCTAATTCCACCTTCATGATGAAGCTCTGGATATCAGGAAATCAGCTCCACTGCATGCAATTTTCAGAGCATAAAAAATTATAATCATGCTCATTGTGGGCAGTCAACAACAACAATAACAACAACAAAAATAACAACAACAAAAATAACAACAACAACAATAACAACAACAAAAATAACAACAACAAAAATAACAACAATAACAATAACAACAACAATAACAACAACAACAATAACAAAAAAGTCAACAGCTACAACATCAGCAACAGGTGAAATTGGAAAGACATCATCCTCTTTGCTGCGGCCTGGGCCTCGGCCACTTATCGCTCTCATCCTCCAAGGGGCACTTGTTGCCAATCCGGCCTACCTACCCTACCTATCTACCTATCTACCTACCCTACCTATCTACCTACCCTACCTATCTACCTACCCTACCTATCTACCTTCCCTACCTATCTACCTACTCTACCTATCTACCTACCCTACCTATCTACCTACCCTACCTACCCTACATATCTACCTACCCTACCTATCTACCTACCCTACCTATCTACCTACCCTACCTATCTGCTTACCCTACCTATCTACCTACCCTACCTATCTGCCTACCCTACCTATCTACCTACCCTACCTATCTGCCTACCCTACCTATCTACCTACCCTACCTATCTACCTACCCTACCTATCTGCCTACCCTACCTATCTACCTACCCTACCTATTTACCTACCCGACCTATCTGCCTACCCTACCTATCTACCTACCCTACCTATCTATCTACCCTACCTATCTACCTACCCTACCTATCTACCTACCCTACCTATCTACCTACCTTACCTATTTACCTATCCTACCTTGGTACTCTACTTGTCTACCTTTGTTCTGTTAAGAATAGATGTCATTGCACTTAAGAGAAACCCATATTGCTCAGCTCCTTTCAGTAAATGGTTAAGAGCTCAGATACTGATGGTTCTTGTAGGTCGTTAAATGTACACACTCCTGGTTCGACCTTCCATACACCCCTCTTTACTTGACCCGGATACGATATCAACATTGTGTAATCTGTGTCCATTTCTGGGTTACCTCATCGTAACTCTTCACTATATAGACGGTAGTTATTTGACTTGAAAATATCAATGCAATCTGATTAGTGTGGTGTGTAGAGCACTCGCTTTTCAACTTTCGCAACCGTTATACTCAAGTCAACTAAGCTGTAAATGGATACCTGATTTACGGTTAGAGAAAGAGAAGACAGCGAGGAAGGGAACATCCCGCTACACCACACAAGCTGTGGCATAGCAACCTGAAGTCTCTAACACTTCATTTCCGAAGAGTGTTTAAGATTAGGTGTTTTGAGCTCTATGTTCATCAGGTGCTTATGGAGGCATTTAGCGGAAAACATGCACAGTTCATATGATTTGGGCTCTCTGCGGCAGCAAATGCATGCACCGCACTGATGACTTCAGGGTTGGGTATACTATCCTGCCAGCCGATCGCAATTAGCGTAGACATCTAATGTGAAAATTGTTGAATTTCCTAACATTTCTGCTATAGGCAGGATTTTGCACAACTGGATAGCTACTACATGAACTACCAGGATATGCACATACCACTGCAATCTTGCAAATCAATCAATCAATCAATCAATCAATCAAAGCTCCTGTCGGTGCAGAAGCCATTGACAACATCCCGCAAGTATAAAAAGATATAATTCTTCTTCTTCTTCTTCTTCGTACGCTGTCAAACGTCAACCTGTATTTTTTCGAAAAAAGCAGCGGTCATCCTGAGGCTGTCGACACTGCCATAGAGCTTGTCTAGTGTTGCCACTGGGGATGGCCACATGTGCTTTCTCTGGTCCTCGTATGTCGGTCAGTTTTGCAGCAGATGTTCAGTGGTCATTTTCTCGGTACCACAATTGCATTCGTCAGTGCCACCTTTCTTCAGTTTATTGAATAGGTGGTACCTCAGTCTGTTGTGGCCTGTGCGGAGTCTGAAGACCACGACCTGCTCTCTTCTGTTCAGCTGGTAATAGGCATCATTTTTTTGTGTAGCCAGTATGTTCTGTTTCTCATTTGGTCATGTATCTGGCTCTAATAAGCCTTTTGGACTCTTCGTAGGTCACTCTAGAATCTGGTTGTGGTAGTCTTGCACCTTCTTTTGCCAGTCTGTCTGCATCCTCGTTGCCTTGGATGTTACAGTGGGATGGAACCCACTGTACCACTACTCTTTTTGGTGCGGACTCCTGGCATAGTTGACAGAGTACTGCACTTAATTCATTAAGTTCAGTATTTTTCTGGCTTTTTAGTGCTGTGACTACGGCCAGGGCATCTGTAAACAGGACTATCTGGCTTTCATTTCTTTTGCCTGTCACCATTTCTTCTACTGCAGCCTTCAGTGCCTCTGCCTCCGCTCTTAAATTACTTGAGTATTTTCCAGTTGCCACTGACAGTGTTATTTTTTTACCATTTGGTAGGCTCAGGAATACCCCTGCCCCTCCGTTCTGTGTTGTGTTTGTTACAGAACCGTCGGTGTATGCATGGGTCCAGTCCATGCTTGGGTAGTTTTTCGTTATGTACCTCAAGGTTATGTCTCTTCTTTCCTTTCCAGTCTGGCTGTTCTTGTTTCCAATACCTGGTATATTTTCTACCACCTCCGGAATGATATGCTGCTTCCAGGTAGGTTTGCGTACTGTAGGGATGGGCTTTGGTGTTGTTAATGTGCTCATAGGATCTTCGCTCATCTTTGCTTTGGCTATTACTACAAAGTTTCTCCGCTTTAGTTTCCCATTTCCAAATCTATTTAGTCTCTGGTGCATTGGATGGTCTGTCAGTCTTCTGAGTTTCTCTGCTTGCTGCTGGGCTCTGCAGTCTCTTCTGTCGGTCATGGATTGCAGATTTGTAATCTTTTCAAGTTCTACAATTGGCGTTGACTTCATGCCTCCTGTTATAACACTCACATGGCTTGGTTTTGAAGTTTGCTAATTTTATCAAAGTTCGCCTTTGCTGCTGTTGTCCATGCCGCAATGCCATACTCTAGAACTGGTCTCACTCTTCCAGTGTACAGTTTCTTTAGTATACTTTCGTCTGCTCCCCAGCTTGTGCCAGCAAGTTTCCTCATGATATAAAATAATTCAATCTTAGTTTCTTCTCCCATTTCCTCTCAGTGTATGTTTGAGCCAAATTATCTCTCTCTTTTCTTGAAGATTCCAAGTAAGAATCTTTCCGGATATGTTGTACTGTGCCTTCCGTGGTGTTTGTCCTATCCAGCCCCATTTTATTCGCTTAATTTGTTGTTGCAGTAGCTAATATTGTCTCTTTTCTCAGACGTCTTCATTCTCATTATATCCTGTCACGTTGTGCCCACTATCCGGTGTAGGCATCTGTTAACGAGTATTTGTTGTGTGGCCGTGTCGTTCACGATGTTCCCGATCCATTCAAAATCACTGACTCAAAACTGGCGTTGAATATTCTAACTTTGTGAATCTTGATTTCTCTGGATCTCTTTATGTTGCTTCTAACAAGACCAGGGACGAAAGACAGAATATCTTCTTCTTCTTGGTACGCTATTAAACGTCAGCTTGAATTTTTTCGAAGAAAGCAGCGGTCATCCTGAGGCTGTCGACACTACCATAAAGGTTGTCTAGTGTTGGCACTGGTGATGGTTACATGTGCTTTATCTGGTCCTCCTATGTCGGGCAACTTTGCAGCAGATGTTCAGGGCTCATTTTCCTTGCACCATAGGGGCATTCGTTCGTAGTACCTATGTTCAGTTTATTGAATAGATGCTACCTCAGTCTGTTGTGGCCTGTGTGGAGTCTAAAGACCACCACCTGCTCTTTTCTGTTCAACTGATAATAATCATCGTTTTGTATGTAAGACAGAATATAGCATACAACTTAATAACAGATTCCAAGTGCTAGCATAGCTCTATGACTACAAGGAGATGGACATTTGTAATAAACAGGAACATGCTAAAGAGATGTGGAATAAGGTCAGGTCAGGTCAGGTCAGGTCAGGTCAGGTCAGGTCAGGTCAGGTCAGGTCATCACGTGACCGGTGAGTTTGTTGGGGTACATATAAAAACATCATCACAACCCCACACCACCCTTCTCTGTCAGCGGCCGCTGCCTGTGCCTCTTCTGGTCGGATATTTGTCCATTCTGACCTCTTTTTGGGACGGCCTCTTCGCCGTCTGCCTTGCACCTTTCCGTGCAGGATCGTATTTGCAAGACCATTTGATCTCGACATGGGATCGTACCAAGTGAGTTTCCTTCTTTTGACAGTTGCCAAGAGGTCTTCAAACGGCCCTATTGCTGTTGTAATTCTATCTCGTATTTTCTCATTTGTAAATCGATTTTTGCACGTGACGTTTAAAAGTCTTCGGAAACATCTCATCTCCAAGGCCTGTATCCTTCGCTGAAGGTCAGCTGTAACTGTCCATGTCACATAAGTATAGAGGAATATTGACAGGACCAGTGTACGCATTAATCTGATTTTTGTGCATAGTGCTAACCTTTTATCTTGCCAGATATTGTTAAGCCGTGCAAGCGCTGCTATTGTCTGTGCTATTCTGGCCAACACTTCACATCTTGATCCTTCATCACTGACAATCGACCAAAGATATTTAAAACGGTCAAGCATTTCAAGTTCCTGGTCATTAGCTTTTATTTTACTGTTAGAGCCATCGACGTTGTTGGTCATTAATTTTGTATTTCCAGTGTTTATCTCCATGCCATAGTCAAGAACTGTTTCATCAAGCCTTTTGACCCATTCTAGGAGTTCTGCTTCTGAACCCGCCAACCCATCGATGTCATCTGCAAAGCGAAGTTTGGTAATCGTTCGGCCCTCCTATCTTGACAGTACCAACGTGACCTCCAAGTGCCTCACTCATAATTCCATCAAAGAATATATTGAAAAGAGTTGGATAGAGTGTACAGCCCTGTCTCACACCAACTGATGTGCGAAACCAGTTCCCTCGCCCCCCCCCCCCATTCGCAAGAACTGCGCTGGACGCCTTGTCATACAGGTGTTCAAGGACCTACCTTTATAATATTTCCGTTGATTTTATACATCCTCATGGTTTCCCATATCGCTTTATGCCATACACTATCAAACGCCTTCTTAAAATCAACAAACACATGATACAGTGTTTGCTACTGTTCTATATATTTCTCGCTTAGCAGCCTTAAATTAAATATCTGTTCTGTAGTACTTTTCCCTTTTATGAACCCTGCTTGCTCCTCAGCAATGATGTTCTCTGCATAGGGTTTCAATCGGTCGAGGATTAATCTAAGTGGAATACGATATGTAAAGAAACTGTGGGATTCAAGATAACCCAATCTTGCAAATAAGACCTAGCATATATGAGTCCGTCTATGTTGTTATGATATCTGTTTTGTCTGTTTTATAGAAACGGCTCACTTACTTTGTAAATCTGTTTTTTCTTGGTCCAGCGTCTTCACGATGTTTTGGTAATGCTGAAATTGTGAGGAAAGAAAACATTTTCTGTTTGATTGTGTCATCTGTATCACGGATTGGATTATTCGTGATAGTTAGAGTGGATTAGTCACGATATTTAGAGTGGATTAGTCACGATAAAGTGGATTAGTCACGATAGTTAGAATGGATTAGTCACGATACTGTTAGATGCTAAGAAGGGAGTGGACCTCTCTTCTGGTGCAACTTTGGTATACATGGTGTCACATGGATCTACTGCCCGTGACATGCAGGCGGCTGGGGCAATTAAAGAGCTGATGCAGTGGGTGGCGGGACGAGCTGTGGTGAACGACACGGTGATGACGAGAACAGGGTTGAGTTGATAAGGGCAGTCATGGACAGTCTACAGAATGATGAAGAGACAGAGGGTCGCGAAAATGCATATGGGCAGATGATGATAGATTTGGGAGTGACTAGGGGAGAGGGGAGAACGTGTGTTCTATATTGGCAGATCCGAAGAACACGAAATCTACACCTGACTGGGACTTTGAGTATATATACGCTTGGCTGGCTGCTTTAACGGGGAACAGAGCACTTATATGTGTGATGATGCTGGCTCCTAAAATCAAGAATCAAGATTCAAGTCAGATTTGGATAAACGGGTTTGACTTCACTAACATTGCCGTAAGTGGCTCAATAATGATAGACGTACGTTAAAAGTTGCATGTCCTTCGCAGAACGTCGCTGTAACAGACTTCCGCTGCAGCATGGGCGTTTAGGGCAGGGGAGATTGGGCTAGTGAATCTAGGAACATAAAGCTTGCCTGAATGCGTGCCAAGGTCAAGCACCGTCTCGACACTAGGTTGACAAAGGAAACGAGGGATTTAAGTGAAAGAATTTGTCTGGTACAGGGGGAGGTGTTCGGAGCTGAAGTGGGGGTTTGTAGCTGACCACTTTGGGGTTCCGATTTAGCGTAGTGGGGTTTAGTGACAGTCAGAGGCCGTCACGACCGGCCATGACATTTAGAGGGATAAAGATTCGTGGATAATCATCCATGACAACTAGTTGGAGGTAATTCCAAATTTAGAGTGATGGCTAAGTCAGATAACCAAAAGAAGACGATTGGACTGCCATGGTGTTGCTTGAAACTATAAAGTACTCTGCAAAGATGAACTCAGGAGACTGGCTAGGAGAGAGATTGATAAGCTGTTAGTAGTCTAGCAGGCTGGATAGGAGAGAGACTGACTAGGAGAGTGAGAGTTGAGAGTGAATTTGCCACCAAGAAAAGAATCTCTTACCAACAGCAAGATAACTCACTTACCATTAATAACATAAGCTTAATTAGCACCATTAAGAAAAACTCACTTACCACCAATGCGATACACTCACGCACCTCCAATAAGAATAAGACACTTTCCACCAAACAGATTAAACTTACTTAACACCAATAAGATAAAATCACTTTCCACCAATGAGATAAACTCACGTACTACCAGTAAGACAAACTCACTTAGTAACTATAAGCTAAAATAACTTACCATCAGTAAAATAAACTCATTTAGCAATTATAAGCTGAAAAAACTTACCATCAGTACAATAAACTCCCTTAGCAATTATATGCTAAAATAACTTACCATCAGTACAATAAACTCACTTAGCAATTATAAGCTAAAATAACTTACCATCAGTACAATAAACTCACTTAGCAATTATAAGCTAAAATAACTTACCACCAGTACAATAAACTCACTTAACGCTTGAACGATAAACTGATATGCCACCAACAAGATTAACTCACTTGTCGCCCGTAAAATAAACTCACTTAGCACCATAAGATACAATAATTTACCAACAAACAGATAAACTCACTTACTTCAAGTAAGAAAAACTCAATTATCTAAAATGCGTTGAACTCACTTTGCTAAAATAAAACAAAATTACTTAGCTCCGATAAGATCAACTCACTCATCACCAATAAGACAAACTCTCTTAACTCCAGTAACTAAACTTCCGCTACTCCAATAAGAAAATGCACTCATGACGCGTCCTTACGACATGCCCTAAATGTGATAGTGACCCTATTTTGACAGTCTTTACACTTATAGGGTTAAACGACACGATTTGCATTCTCTTACGGCAAGTTCCCAGCGTGGCAGTGTCACTATTGCTGTATCAGTCTCACAAATATCGTCTTCTAACCGAGAGCTCTCAGCGTTGCAGTGATCCTAATCTCATCTCAGACACACACATCGCGTCTTCTAGCCAATAGGTCCCAGGGTGGCAGTGATCCTGCTCTCGTCTCAGTCACACACAGAACTCTTTCTAAAATCTCTCTAACATAATAGCAAATCAGCAATCAAATACCTACAGCCAATTTATTTTCCAGATCGATATTGATTTGGTCAAACACGCCGACAAAGTCTAGCAAGATCTTCCCTGTAGAATTCTGTTCGTTCTCTGTAAACTGCCCCTTACAGTATCCATAGAATGGATCTAGCAAAAATATTTGACGAATCGGCCACCATTTCTCTTGGTTCTGAAATATAGGTAATGAAAAAGATAGTCGAATAAAGCACATTGCTGTCAAGGATGAAGTGTTAGAGAATTCATAGTGTTATTCTTTGTTATGGGGTAGGGTGCTTAGTTCTCTTCTTTGGTTCTTTGGGGAATTTCCTTACCTAACAACATCACAGTCAGCCATTTACAGTTGAGTTGACTGGAGAGTTTTGATAACAGTGCTGAAACCAGATATCTTATTAGCTAGAAGCGAAATCTCTAAAAATGATTTACTGCTTCGCTTAAAGATACAGTCGTTGCCTGTGTGCATACTTCCACAGGCAGTCATAAAATTATCGTTTCATCTTATCTACGGTCTGAACACATGGCAACCTCAACAGATGCGCTCCTTGCAGGAAGCCTGTACTGAACTGCAGTGGTAATTACTTCCTTTCCATGACCTAGGCACTACGTCACACTTCATTCTTCCAGTATTCAGCGACGTGGATTGTCCTGTCACTGGCACTCAGCAGGTCATCCATGCTACAATCAAGTCCCGGGAGGTTTGAGCAGATCATCAGAAGGTTCTGGTCTTGTGTTACTCTACATTCGCATGTTTCATCATCCCTACATCCCCATCTCTTCAGGTTATCTTTCCTGCATCGTGATACACCAGTTCGAAGTCTATTTAGTGACTTCCATGTTGCCTAGGGCAGGAGATGTCCAGGGGCAGAATCCTCCCCTAACTCGATCAAAGGGACCTGAGTCAGCAGTTTCGAACTTTCGATGCATCGTTTTTCTGGAATAGTCTGGAGGGACTGGGATCACTTTAAGAAAATTCGTCTTGACTTTAGTCTTGGGCGCTGCACCTGATGTCCGAACATAGAGTGTCTTGGGTCATTTACCTGTTTCTTTCTTTCTATCTCTGCCGATTATGGGATATATCATTTGAGTTGGTGTAGGTTTAAGGCATCCAGTAACTATACAGCCTGTCTCATTTATTGCTGTCTCTATATGTTTGACATGTGCAGAGTTCTTCCAGACTGGTGCGGCGTACTCAGCTACAGAGAAACACAGAGCGAGTGCTGATGTTCTGATTGCATCTGGCTTTGCTCCCCATGTTGTGCCATGTTGTACCACTGTAGTTGCATCTGTAGCGTACTGTTACATCATCATTACATGATTACGTGGGAACCAAAATACACCTTTGTATCAGGTGAAAAATATTGACCAAGACTCTTCACACCTTTACGTCAAAGTCAGATGAAACATACTGTCCTAGGTCCCATTGCACTTCAGGGGCAGATGAAACATACTGTCCTAGGTTCCATTGCACTTCAAGGGCAGATGAAACATACTGTCCTAGGTCCCATTGCACTTCAGGGGCAGATGAAACATACTGTCCTAGGTCCCATTGCACTTCAGGGGCAGATGAAACATACTGTCCTAGGTCTCATTGCACTTCAAGGGCAGACAAAACATACTGTCCTAGGTCCCATTGCACTTCAAGGGCAGACGAAACATATTGTCCTAGGTACCATTGCACTTCAAGGGCAGACAAAACATACTGTCCTAGGTCCCATTGCACTTCAAGGGCAGATGAAACATACTGTCCTAGGTCCCATTGCACTTCAAGGGCAGATGAAACATACTGTCCTAGGTCCCATTGCACTTCAAGGGCAGATGAAACATGTTCACTTATGTCCCACCTCACATCTGGAACAGTTGAAACAAAATGACAAAGACTCACATGATGGTCAGGTGAGACATATTGGCAAATTCCTAAACCTACGCCAAAGGCAGGTGAACAATGCTACCAGTGCTTTACCTCATGTCATGGCCAGGTGAAACATACCGGATAATACTTAACCAACCTCGCATCAGGTCAGGTGAACAATTCTTATCAATAGCTCCCCTCACGTCAGGGGAAAAATACTTACCAATGCTTAACATCACGAAGGGTTCAAGTAAAACGTACTGATCTTAACTTAACTTTTCTTAACTTAACGCATTTATACTGGTTTAGAAGACTCTACAGATTCTGTATATAACCAGTTTCTTGGAGGGTAGTTTAACCGATGTGCGAGTCTATCTTAATGGACTCAAACACCAGAGCTAAGTAAGCCCGCAGGCAGTTAGGTGCTCTCTATAGCCGCTCTTAACAAACCACTTAGGGAAAGGTACAAATATCTTGAATAGATTTTTAACTTGAATTTTGTCCGGGCAGCGATTAAGCCTACTATTTTCGATTTCCAACTTCCAAGGAATTGTAAACGTACTCGACTTTGCACACATGAGTAAGATTTCACTGCCTAGAGAAATGGATAATTTTTACCAGATGATACACGTGAAAAAAATCCCGATCTCCACCTTGATTCGAACCCGCGACCTTCGGCACTCTAGGTGGACACATTACCTCGAGACCACTGAGTTCCCGCCCCCACCTTTACCTCGAGCCCACTGAGTTCCCCCCCCCTCGTCCCCCTTACCTCGAGACCAGTGAGTTCCCCCCCCCCCCTTACCTCGAGCCCACTGAGTTCCCCGCCCCCTCGTCCCCCTTACCTCGAGCCCACTGAGTCCCCCCCCCCTCGTCCCCCTTACCTCGAGCCCACTGAGTCCCCCCCACCCCTCGTTCCCCTTACCTCGAGACCAGTGAGTTCCCCCTCCCCTTACCTCGAGCCCACTGAGTTCCCCCCCCCTCGTCCCCCTTACCTCGAGACCAGTGAGTTCCACCCCCCCCCCCTCCTTACCTCGAGCCCACTGAGTTCCCCCCCTCGTCCCCCTTACCTCGAGCCCACTGAGTTCCCCCCCCCTCGTCCCCCTTACCTCGAGCCAAATGAGTCCCCCCCCCCCCCCTCGTCCCCCTTACCTCGAGACCACTGAGTTCACGCCCTCTTTACCTCGAGACCAGTGAGTTCCCGCCCCCTTACCTCGAGCCCACGGAGTTCCTCGCCCCCCCCCCTCGTCCCCCTTACCTCGAGACCACTGAGTCCCCGCCCCCCCCCCCTTACCTCGAGACCACTGAGTTCCTCCCCCCCCTCGTCCCCCACTGAGTTCCCGCCCCCCTTACCTCGAGCCCACTAAGTTCCTCCCCCCCCGCCCCCCCCCCCCCGCTTACCTCGAGCCCACTGAGTTCCCCTAAGCCTCACCTCACGAGAGTCAGGTGAACAAAACTTATCCATGCCTCCCCTCACATCAAGGAGAACATACTACTGACCAGTACCCCTACCTGGCTGGAGCACACTTACTAAGAGCCCACTTCACGTCATGGTGATGTGAAACATGCTGACCAAGACCCCACAGTGCGCTCTTGGAAACACGCTTCTGTATTACAGCTAAGAATCTTTGCATTGCACTACCTTCAGGAGGACCCGGATCTATCCGGCACCCGCTTCTTCTTCTTCTTATTATTATTAGTTTCGTTATTATTATTATTATTATTCTACTTCATATAACTGATTGTTTCATAATATCGCTTTCCGGGACCCAGCTAGAAACATTGCTTTCGTTTTCATTGTGTTGAACCATGAACCAAAGTTAGTGCACGCAGCTGTAAACTTATTTTTGTGGTCTTGTTCGGAACAAGTGTGAATAGCGCAGGCATCTGGACATAGATTTTAGATGATCGATTGCTTTTTTAACTTGTGTGAGGGGCTTCAGGTGCCTTGCAATGTAAAGCTTCCCATCTGCTCTATATCTGATGTGTAGGTTTAGTGGTACAACATGTGTAACATCAGAACACATGGTAGCAAATACCAGGCTACAGACCTCTTGGTTCAGCTCACAATCATGCTTGACTGAGTTTATGAATGGGAAGGATGCAGACAGTTTACCAACATTCAATACATGAACCTACATGGCATCATAGAACTGATATATACAACATTAAATACACGAACCTACACGCCATCATAGAACTGATATATACAACATTCAATACACGAACCTACACTCCATCATAGAACTGATATATACAACATTCAATACACGAACCTACACGCCATCATAGAACTGATAGACAGCTATTGTGGATCGGTGGAGGCGTCCTATTCTTGCTATGATTCTCCATGAATGTATCCCTATTGACAATATCAACATGCGCACATAGACTGTCAATCTTAACAATGCCAACACACACACATAAACCGCAAATGTTCGTGTCTGTGATAAATAGCTAACAACGAACTGCAAATCAGAAAAATTAAGAAATATCGGCCTACTGTGTCTTGGAAGGAGAAGAATTGGAGACGATTTAATACAGGTTTAAAAGATAATAAAAAGAAAAGATAGATTAGAATATATACCAAGCTTTTAAAAATTATAGCCGGCTACAAGAACAAGAACGAACAGCTTTAAATGAATTAAAGATAGGTTCAGATTAGAGATTAGGAAATATTCTTTTAGTCAGAGAGCCGTTGATGCGTGAAATGTAGGAAATAGTGGGGGCAGAGTCAGTTAATGTATTGAAGAATAGATTGGACGCTCATAGTTGTTTTTAGATTAAGTGTAGTAGAAGAAAGTGGTTGTATACAGAGTCTGCAGAGTCTTCTAAACAAGCATAAAGAAGTTAAGTTACAGTTTCGAATTAAGAAACGTGAATCTAGACACATTAATTCCCGATATCAATAAAGATCTACATTATTTTTAATATCAAGGTTGAAATAAAGAAGCTATTACTTTCCGATCAAGGGTTCTTTATTCCCCAGGATTTTATGAAAGCGCATAAATGAGAGTTGGTCGCGCGCGTGTGTGTGCTGATTTCCTCCATTAAGTTATTTAATATTCTATTTATGTAAACCGTTGAGTGACTTTGAGAGCTTACGTTACGTCCAAGATTCAATACATTATGTCGGTTATATTACGCCTATGTCGGTGCAGGATCGGTTTTATGTGCCGTGGGGTTTTCCTTTTGCCCTGCATCCAAATATTCCTGCGTTGTAAGCAATCAGTGGAATTTGATCAGTGCAGATTTTCTTGAGATGACCTACCAATTGCATTCTCTTTCTCGACATTTTCCAGCACAGGGGGTATTTCCGACAATATTTCATATCTTTACTTCGTAATCTGCATCTCCTGTCGTCATCAGCGTTTTCCCCCTCAAACACTCTATTTCTATAAGCCTCTTATTCTTGGTGTTCAATCAGACGTATATCTCTGATGCAGGTAGCCAAATGTTGAGTAAACTGATTTAGGCGCATATCTCAACAGGGGCATATCTCTGATGCAGGTAGCCAAATGTTGAGTAAACTCGTTTAGGCGCATATCTCAACAGGGGCATATCTCTGATGCAGGTAGCCAAATGTTGAGTAAACTGATTTCGCTCTTTTCACGTGGTGAACCATGTGTCACCCATGGCCTTCTTCGAGTCATTTCTCGACTTCAACCTGGCTCCTCCACGAGAGCGTCTGACGATGTAGGGCCACCACGGCATCACTCTACGTGTCCATCTGTTATTCGTCATGCACACCACATGGCCGGACCATCTATTACTTCCGTATCAGCGTTACATCCATGATGGCAGTGGAGGAAGTTCGACGTCTGATTTCTACATTTTGGATTTGGTCTCGAATGGAAATCTTCAAATGTTCTTCGCTCCATCGCTCGTTGAGCAACGTGGAGTCTTTTTGCATCAGCTTTCCGTGGGTTGCACACCGGGCAGCCATATACCATAGATAGAACAACCACACTGTTGAAGGTGTGATGTTCAGCGCTGTCGTTACGCATCTGTTCAGCATCCGTTGAAGCTGAACCAGCCAGCTGCTATTCTTCGCGAGGTCTTTTGATTTATTGAATGGGAGTTTGTGATCTCCTGGCACAAGTAGATATACGAATCTCCAAGGCGCATATCCCCTTTTAGGCAGAAGGTGTTGAGCATGAACTAGGTTTTCTTTATATTGATTTGTAGGCCAACTGCAACGCTTGATCTGTTGAGTACTGAGTGCATTCAGGCTTTTCTTCGCTTCTTTGACATTGTGGCTGAGGATGACTGTGTCATCAGTGAACCACAGGTGGGTAAACATTTCCACGTCTTTATTTATACTTCTATCTTCCCAGTCTAAGTTTTTGAAAACATTAGCAAGAGCTGCTGTGAAGAGCCTTGATGAGATTGTATCATCCAATCAAACGCCAAGCTGTATCGGTATGTTAATCGGTCTACAGAAGAGGGTATATCCGTTGTACATCCACTTTTTATCTTCTCTATCAATTGAGTATATTTTTCTGCAGTTCCTTCATCAATCCATTCTACATGTTCAAATTATATTTTCACTCGCTTTTGAAAATGTTCGTTTGGAACAGAAAGCACAGAGTTTGCATATACATATTGTTTATCAACTTCCTCTTTGTCACCACGCTTTAGTAGAAGTAGCGCCGACCATTGCTCAGTTCCAGCACGTGTTTTATGACACTATATTCTGAAATTTCCAGTTTTGTTTAAAAGCTAAAGGTTTGTCCCATAATAGTATCGGGGAATGAAGCTGTTAGAGACTTCAGTAAACTAAGCCACATATTGTATGAACTAAGGTGGCCAGTTCCTTTCTTCGCTGTTTTTACTTCCTAAGCCGTGAGCCAGATATTCATTTACACACAGGTGGACTGAAGCGTACCGATAGCGGGATTCGTATCCAGTACCTTTGGTGTGACAAGCGAGTGCTCTACCATCATGCTAATCACACAACACATATTAGCCAAATATTTGTGCTCTTGGACCTGCTAAGAAACAGTATAGCAGAGTCCAGGTTTCCACTATCTGTAATTTTACCACTCATCCACATCATTCACGACCACACACAGTAAATACCATAGCACACAGCAGGTGGCGTATTTATTATAGCAATACTCGTACAACAACTATTAGAGTAAGTGCAATGAAATTACAACAATATCAGAAATACAATCTTATCTAAATAGATACATGGAGTTCACAAGCATAAGCTATTGAAGTTGCTCCTAACTAATCCAACCCAGTTCTAACGCACACTCCCCTCCCCTTATCTGCACTCTCAACACACTCTCAAAATATCGTCTTCACGTTCGTATTCTGTGACACTCAGATCCCCTCAGGCGGGGGATCTGGACATAATATATTCAATATATTCAACTTATACTCACATATGATCACATACTCAATCGATCTGCGTATACCCACGCTGTAGAACATACATCGTTCCCTCTGTGTCTACACACACCACACATTCAGATTACCTCTAGACACAGGGCGCACAACACACACCTTATAGAGCGACTGGCCAAGACTCGAAGGCGTATGCTGGTTCAGCGACCCTGTTCTCACACATTCGTAAAAACAGCCTATCAATCACTCTTCTATTAAGTCGACGAGCTAACCAGACTCCTAGCTAAATTTTCAGTCTCTCGCTCTCTCTTCATGGCCAGTCTCTTGAGCTAAACTTTGTCTAGTATTATATAGTCTCAAGCAGTATCAGAGCTATCCAATGGATCTCTGAGGGATGGCTCTGGAGGATGGCCTCTTGTCTGTCACTCATCTCACACAACCTAAATTGGAACGGCAGTGGTCAGCACCTAGCCTCTTACTTATAAACACATTCTTTCCCCCAACCCTGTTTTCCCGTGTTGACTTAGTATCGAGACGGTGAGTGACCTTGGCATACATTCAGGTACCTTTTGTTCTCAGAGTCGCCGACCACATCACCCCTGCCCTAAACGCTCATGCTCAGGCTGGAACTGTTACAGCAACTCGTGTTTAAAATAATAATATTGGTAGCCTATTGCAGGCAAAAATGACGACAACATCAACATTCTGAAACGAGATATGTTGTTATATGGCTGTAAAGGCCAATCCAGCACGGCAGATTTTGCCGCACCCGGGACACTCATATGATCGAAGAGACGGCTCTGGATGTATGTGTTCTGCTCTTTCGAGTGTCTCGCTTACTTTGACCATCCGCGATATACTTCACTCTGCGATCTGAGCACCTTTGGGGATGCTAACCTTTCCAGATAGAACGGTTCTGTGCATACGACTCCAATGACGTGAAATCGATTTTGAAGCTTTTCAGAGACACTTTTATGGAGTATGTAGCGTTTCTACTCTAGCACTAATGAGCGTCTGCATACCCGGAGCTCACCGTGTAACACATGCTTAAATCGCTAATGATATTATTGAATGGACAACACGTATTACTTCAAAACAGGACTAACGTTTACAGTGACAATAATTGCACTGAGAGTCATAACAGCAGAGAAAAACAAATAAATCTTACAATTTTCGCCAGTCTTTCAATGACGTCATCGTGAGAGAAATAGGTTAGGTGCTCAAATGGCGTCTCCAAGACAACGCCAAACAGGTCGCACAAAGCAATGAGTCCGTCTTTCAGTTGGTCCAGATTGGTCTTATTGAAAACCAAACGGGCCATCTTGTTTAATCTCTGCAGGTAATTAATTAATGGTGTTGAAATTGGTTAGGACATAGTATAAGAATTAAAATATCTTCTTTTTCTTTTCTCATTCAAACTTCGACATTTACAAATATATTAGAGACACAAAAAAAAGGAGACAAGGACGACTTCGGCAACTACTGACCAATCACGCTCCTACAGGTCACTACAAAATATTCATGAAATGTGTCTTCGCTAGAATCTGCCCAACCCTAGACGCGGCGCAACCGATCAAACATACTGGATTTCGTCGTACATATAACACCACGGGTCACATTTCGTCGTGCATATAGCACAGTGGATCAAATTTCGTCGTGCATATATCACAATGGATCGCATTTAGTTGTGCATATAGCACAGCGGATCACATTTCAACGTGCTGCCGTCTGATCGAAACAGCCCGATAGTACCAGACCCCACTAATGTACACCTTCATATACCACAAGAAAGCGTTTCACTCGATAGAACCAAACACGGATGACAATCTCTAAAAGATCAAGTGGTCGACCTGGGATACACAAAAATTCTTGCTGACTGATACACCGATTGCACGACTAACATCCAACCCTCCCATACAAAGAGGCGTCCGTCAAGGGGACCCTATCTCACCGAGCCTTTTTCCTCAAGCCTGGAATACGTCATCAACCGGTGCGAATGGGATACCTTTAGCATAAACATAAATAGCATGCTGCAAAATCACCTTCGCTTTACATTTGATCTAGTACTCATCACTGAGACAGACGGGAAGTTGGTTGCAATAGGAGAAAGATAAGTCCACGCAAACAACCAAAGGCTATGTCAAGTTATATAAAAGCTTGTAAATAGAAGTCCATGAACACGGGCAAATGCATGATAAGTTAAATAAAAGCTTGTAAGTAAAAGTTCATGAAAACGGACAAATATATGATAGGTTAAATAAAAGCTTGTAAATAGATGTCCGTGCAAACGGACAAAGGTCCTTGACTGGTTAAATAAAAGCTTGTAAGTAGAAGTTCATGAAAACGGACAGAGGTCCTTGACTGGTTAAATAAAAGTTTGTAAGTAGAAGTTCATGAAAACGGACAGAGGTCCTTGACTGGTTAAATAAAAGCTTGTAAATAGATGTCCGTGCAAACGGACAGAGGTCCTTGACTGGTTAAATAAAAGCTTGTAAGTAGAAGTTCATGAAAACGGACAGAGGTCTTTGACTGGTTAAATAAAAGCTTGTAAGTAGAAGTTCATGACAACCGGCAAAGGTCCTTGACTGGTTAAATAAAAGCTTTTAAATAGATGTCCGTGCAAACGGACAGAGGTCCTTCACTGGTTAAATAAAAGCTTGTAAGTAGAAGTTCATGAAAACGGACAGAGGTCCTTGACTGGTTAAATAAAAGCTTGTAAGTAGAAGTTCATGACAACCGGCAAAGGTCCTTGACTGGTTAAATAAAAGCTTGTAAATAGATGTCCGTGCAAACGGACAGAGGTCCTTGACTGGTTAAATAAAAGCTTGTAAGTAGAAGTTCATGAAAACGGACAGAGGTCCTTGACTGGTTAAATAAAAGCTTGTAAGTAGAAGTTCATGACAACCGGCAAAGGTCCTTGACTGGTTAAATAAAAGCTTGTAAGTAGTTCATGAAAACGGGCAAAGGTCCTTGACTGGTTACATTAAAGTTTGTAAAACCCCATCACTTGCCCGGTCTGTCAAACCGTGAGCGACTGACTTGAACTTTTCTGTTTGTACATAGAAAAAACACAACCCCTTGGTCAGGGTCTTCCCAACAGCTTTCATACTATGTAAACATTTAACGCTGGATACACTGGAACTTGACGAACAGTGGTAGCGAATCCAGTTCCTTTTCATCGGGAGACACACACCTGATATCTTACAAGTTGGAAAACAATGAGAAATCAATGTTTATTGACTAAAATCGATAGTCAACATACATAACTCTGAAATCGATTTCCGCAATCATCATCAGACAGACGATCGATTTCTCCAGTATAAAACAATAGACTTGTAATCACATTACTGAAGGATTACCTATTTTGCAAGCACATTTTGTAAACAGAGGTTATGTCACTAAAGCGAGAGTTAAGTAAATGATAAACAAGTGAGAGGATGATGTATAATTACTTGAAATACTACAGGTTCCCGAAGGAGCAAATGGGATCAGCTGTATGCTTCCTCGTCGTCATGTCTCCTTCTCGTTTAATATGTGCCGAGCCAAATAGTAACAGAAATAACCTGTTCAATATCATGTTCAGGGTATTTTTGTTATCCTCTACTAGTACGGAGTATAGGGTCACAATGGAACTGCTCCGTCCCTTATAGGTAGACTGTAACAAAACACGTATTTGCACTCTCGCGATTGTGGTTTCTGTAACAATTGGTGGTACATGAAGATATTGCTAGGCACTTGGATGGCACTTTTACATTTGGACCCTTTCGAATAATATGGCCATCAATGAAGTTGGCCCCTTTCCATTAAGCCTGTTTCTTAGCACAGCTGGGATACTTGAATCGTGTTACAAAATCAGGTAGACCAGGGCCCGGCACCAGGCTGCCAACAGATTTCCCTTTGTTCTACAGATCCGCTTCACCTTCAGAACTTGTAGTCCGAAGTCTTCCCTTGATTGTCTTTCTGACTCTACAGGCCGTAACAGATGCACTATTTAGGCCTCAACAGATACTCAATATATAGGCTGTAAAAGATGCTTTATATAGGCTGTAAAAGATGCTTTATATAGGCTGCAACAGATACTCTCTATAGGCCGTAACAGATGCACTATATAGGCCTCAACGGATACTCTATATAGGCCGTAAAAGATGCTTTATATAGGCCACAACAAACACTCTCTATAGGCCGCAACAGATAAAATCTCTAGGCCGTAACAGAAAAACTAAATGTTCCTATTCCGAGACTTCCTCTTGAGCTCCGCTTGCCAGACCCCTGAACTGTTTTCTCTGCCACTGTTCTTCCTCTTGGGATTATTGACTTCCCAACTCTTTCTTTGGCACGTTATAGTGCCATTCCTCTATGTCTCAGTTTGATGGCCCCTGTAACTTATATGAGCTGATCGGTTGTTTTTCCGTTATTTTTGTTGTTGTCATTGGGGGGTAATCCTGCAGTGGGGGCTTGACGTCCCGCTCGTTAAAGGAAAGTGAAGCGTCTGTTATATATAGCCTTTTCTTTCCAGATGTAGAGATCGCCGTTCAAGAGTTTACATGCCAATGGCCTCTCCTACATTATTGTGTCCCCAGCAGGACCTTTATGAGGGGCCCCCTGTCTCTTACAGAGCATGCTATGGGGCGCGACCGAGTACCCGGCGGTATAAGGGCGGGCAGATTGGGCTTATTGTCCTTGGTTTGCAGCCAATCTAAGAGAAGGTAACCTCTGATTCTAAACCAGGGTAGACAAAGCTCGTTAGCCTGTTCAGGCAGTTCGCTTTAGGAGAGGAGGGACTCTGATTTTAAACCCACCTCCCAGGGAGTGCTGGCTAGTCTTGGGACAATGAGAGTATCATCAGATGTCTCGAGTAACTATCATCTGCGGGCAACGACTCCGCTGCCTTGTGGAAACCTCGAGAGAGGGTAGGGTTACGGTAGTAAACCCAGACAGAAAATCCCTAGTGGAAGCACCTAAGGCGGATAGTTTCAAAATTGCGAACTCATTCTGGCAGCTCCTGCAGCTGAGTTGGTGACATATTGTCATGCTTTGCATTTCTTTCGATTACACCAGCGAGCCCGAGAGGGGGATCCTGCAGTTTCGAAGCTCAGGGTTTCCATGTTCAGCGCCCAGGCTTGCTCAATGAAAGGCTATTCACAGGGTGCCACGCGCATGGTCTTAGACTGTGACGCCTATGAATGAATGAATGAATGTTATTGAATTAATGAATGTTATTGTCGAATGCCCACGACGAGCAAATTTACTCTTTGGTGTGATCTAAAAAGGGCGTTAGGAGGCGGGGTTTGGTAGCTTTCATCACTTTCCCAGCGTGCTGATTAAGGTAGGCCGGGCGTTGTGTTATGCGTGGCTTCATCTGCGTGTCGCTCACTACTACGGGGACAACGTCAATTCTTTCTGTTAATCCATAATGTTATGACAAAGTCTGTTCCCAATAAGAAATGGAGGCACACAAGATCAGATCTGAGATAAGTTGAACAACTTTCTCAATGAAAGTTATCATGATCAAACATTTGGAAATAATATTAGCTACGAATGATTATCTGTGATCATCTTAAACAAAAAATATGTTCTATTGCATGGCTGTGAAACATGGAAACATCAGACAAAACAACGACAAAATGTGGACTATCGTAAATTGGTGCCTTTGCAGAATAGAGAGATTAAATGAGATTACTTAGGTCGAACTAAAGTGTATCAAAAAACGATGCTTATTACCGGTTGATCAGAAAAGAGCAGGTCGTGGTTTTCAGACTTCGCCCTGGCCACAATAGACTGAGGTACCACCTATTCAACAAATTGAAGATAGGTGGCACTGACGAATGCCCGCGTGGTACCGGGAAAATGACCGCTGAGCATTTGCTGCAAAACTGCCCGACATACGAGGATCAGAGAGAGCAGATGTGGCCATCACCAGTGGCAACCCTAGACAAGCTCTATGGCAGTGTCGACAGCCTCAGGATGACCGCTGCTTTTTTCGAAAAAATAAAGGTTGATGTCTGACTGCGTACGATGAAGAAGAAGAAGAAGAACTAAAGTGTATAAAAAAAGGGAAGAAGTTTAGGTAATTTAATACAGGTTTATAAGATAATCTTCTAAAAGGATGAATTATATTATTTGTGTTTTTTTTAATGCAGCCATCTACAAGAACAAGAGGACACCGATATGAACTAATTAAAGAAAGTTCAATTTCAGATAACAGAAAATATTTTTTTTAGTCAGAGAGTGGTTAATGCTTGGAATGCATTGCTACAGGAAATAGTGGAGGCAGGGTCAATTAATGCATTCAAGAATAGATTGTATGCGCAAAGACATTTTTTTTTATATCAAGGGAATGTAAAAGGAACTGGTTGTATACAGACTCTGCAGAGTATTCTAAACCAGTATCAATAAATTAACCCCAACTGTTGGAAAGACCAAAGCAGGTATTAGTGAAACCTGATGTAGCGAGAAGACGGTAGTATTGGATATGGCACACATAAAGGAAATCAGCTTATAGCATTACAAGAATGTCTCTCTTCTGGAATCTCCAATGCAAGGGAAGTAGAGGCAGACCAAAATACAAACGGAACAGACAGTTTGGGGCATGCATAAAGGAAACACGGAAGATAGTGGATTAGCTGGGACACATGGCTCAGGACAGGACACATTGACGTGCAGTTGTTGGAAAACATATGCTCGACTTTGAGAGGAAAGTATTTGATTTATTTGATAATCAACAAAAACATTTATTTCAAAGCCTGGAAAGGAAATTTAATTAAAACAATTACTGGATTGTTTATCGAAGACGGATGTGTCCGACTGACCGGTGCAGATATCGCAGTCAATCTGTAAACTACCGACGCAACGCACTCCGTTCTCTGGACTGCAACCTGCTACTTGCAAAGTCATGTTCAGAGTTTGGTAAAGAGAGATTGAGAACTAACGCAGAAGAAGAAGCAGAAGCAGCAGAAGAAGAACTGAAATGCTGGATTCCTGGACGAATGATTCTTCAGATCTGGTACCCCGCTGATGGTCCCATCTTCGCAACTTCCACTGTCTTCTGTCTTAAACCACGGTGGACCAGTGGGTGATACGTTTCCACTGTCTTCTGTCTTGGACCACGGTGGACCAGTAGGTAGAACGTTTCCACTGTCTTCTGTCTTGGGCCACGGTGGACCAAGGGGTGATAAGTTTTCACTGTCTTCTGTCTTGGGCCACGGTGGAGCAAGGGGTGATAAGTTTCCACTGTCTTCTGTCTTGGGCCACGGTGGACCAGGGAGTGATACGTTTTAACTGTCTTCTGTCTTAGGCCACGGTGGACCAGTGGGTGATACGTTTCCACTGTCTTCTGTCTTGGGCCACGGTGGACCAGGGGGTGATACGTTTTAACTGTCTTCTGTCTTGGGCCACGGTGGACCAGGGGGTGATACGTTTCCACTGTCTTCTGTCTTGGGCCACGGTGGACCAGGGGGTGATACGTTTTAACTGTCTTCTGTCTTGGGCCACGGTGGACCAGGGGGTGATACGTTTTAACTGTCTTCTGTCTTGGGCCACGGTGGACCAGGGGGTGATACGTTTTAACTGTCTTCTGTCTTGGACCACGGTGGACCAGGGGGTGATACGTTTCCACTGTCTTCTGTCTTGGGCCACGGTGGACCAGGGGGTGATACGTTTTAACTGTCTTCTGTCTTAGGCCACGGTGGACCAGTGGGTGATATGTTTTCCGGCTGTAGCATCGCAGATGTTGTTTCTGCGTTCGAGGGAGTCGGATTAGCGCGTATGTGATCTTACCCTTGGTCGTTTTCTGACTCGTGGGTACAAACTGCTGTCGCTCTGCTCCAACTGTCATCAGTTCCCTGAAGCAGGTGACAAGCCCAGCGATGATTTACCCTATCTACGTGGGTAACTGCATCCTTCACCGATTTCATTTGTCGCACGTCGGTCAGAAAAATTTGAATGGAAAATTTACCATTAATTGCGCACTAAATTATCTTCTTCTTCTTCTTCGTTCTCAATCTCCCGATACGAAGCCCTGACTAAAGCTTTGCAAGTAGCAGGATATTGCCCGGAGAACAAAATGTTTTGTGTCAAAGTTTACAGCTTGACTGCGATATTTGCACCTTTCGATCTGACACATCCTACTTCAACAGCCTATTTTTGGTACCGAGTTAGCCTTCTCTATTGGATTCCTCAGTAGCCAGTCAATCCTGTTACAGTATGTTATCCAAGATCGCTGTGTGGGGGTGTAGAAGGTTCTTGGCAGCTCTGGATAGCTGGCCCAGACATCAGCAATTAGTTATGGGTCAGCGCACGCGCTGCTCAGCTTTGTTGTAGTATCAAAATGGATTCGCACCAAATTACGATAATATCAACAGTTGGACTGGAAAATACCTGTGAGATTGGCTCCTTAAAGGTAAGAGGTATATAACGCTAGTGATCCATGCAGTCGACGTTCAGCGTGTAGACGATACTTTAACTGAACTGAACAAACATGACTGCTTGGTGTGCCCACAATAGCGAGCTGAATTTTAGAAAAACAGAATCCTATTTATTTGAGATATTAGTCCTCTCAAGCTGACCATGTGCGGAAAATAGTTGAAGCAAGACCCTGCACTTAATATACTGGTGAAGAGAAACTCAGTGGTTCTGCCACTTAATGAGAATTAAACCTGACCAACTATCCCTGTGCGCAAATAACGCACGGCGTTCTGGGTTTCTCAATCGTTATAGACCAAGAACTAGATGGAAAAGAAATGTGCGGATTCTAAATATTCATGGGAAGACGATTGCTTCATCGACTCGCCTGGCCCTGGACAGAAAAAAACAGCCCCCCCCCCCCCCCCCCCCGCTCATGAGGCTTTACGACACAAATGGATAAAACAATAGACACTCTCTACCGATACACTAAAATATCGTTTGCAAAAGACTAGTTTAGAACGGACAGCCGTGATCGTGGGTTAGTTCAAATGGAACCTAGATCGAAGAATGCAGAGACAATATGAAAACGAGCTTGAAATTAGAGGCACATAATGGCAAAAGATGGCAGCGAAAAGGTACAATTTAATCATCGAGTACCATACAGAGAAATCAAGAACATCATCAGAAATCAGTATACACACCAATGGAGAGAAGACAGAAACATAAGCAGTACGCCAGACCCAATTCACCAGCTAAAAACAAATCAACAAACTACCTTATTTCGCCTGAGAACTGGACACTGCAGACTACTAGAACATCTTTACCGACTGAAGATCTTACACACCGATGAGTGCCCATGTGGAACAGGATGCCATAATCCTGAGCATATTCTACAGGAATGCGAAATATATAGACAAATGAGATGCCAGACCTGGCCAGAGGGTGCGGAGCTGAGACAAAAGTTGTGGGGCAGCCGCTCCGACCCGGTGAATACTACAGACGTCATCATGGCTACTGGCCTGCAGATATAGCATGACCGAAAGATCCTGAACGCAAAGAAGAAAGAAGAGAGGCACAGATAAATGAAAACACCGTATCAACGAATCACCGTAAAGCGGTGGTTCTCTGTATTCTGCTGTACACTCACATCGTCGTCGTCCATGCCTGTTTGGCGAAACTTATCACAGCCCTCCCGTTGTATGCCTACTCTGTGGTTGTCCTAGTGACCTCACATCTTCGACGACGGTATCCATCCGCGAGTCAGAATCTTCTTAGAACCTGTAGCGAAAAGTCGAACAGACACAATTATATGGGCAGTTCCAGAAATGGAACATTTGAATTTCTTCTTCATTCACTCTTCCCTCTTTCACTCCTAACCCCTTGCATCTTTCTTTTCCTTCAATTTTTCATTCCTTTCCTTTTCCTTTACTCTTACTGTTTCCTTACTTGTCACTTTCTTTCTCCTTTCATTACAATTTCAAATCTTCCCTTTCTTTTCATTCCTTTGCCTTTTAGCCCGTTCTTTATTTTTATTTTCCTATCCCCATCTTAAGTTTTACTTTTCGTCTACTTTTCTTTTCCCTTTAATTTCCCTTCCTGTTCATCATTTTTCGCCTTTTAAAAATCTTCCTTCTCTTTTCTTTCTTATCTTTTCTCTTATTTTGTTATTCCATTCTCTTAGTTTATCTCTCCTTTCTCTAATGTTGCCTTTCGTTCCACTTCCCCTTCATGTTGTCTAATCTTACCTTTCCATCTCCTTACTGTAATTTTCTCTTTTCTCTTTTTCGTCTCCTTACGTTACTTCTCCTTTCTGTTAACTTCACCTCCATTTCTATACTTTGTTAAAAGTTTTAAAAGTTTTTTACCTTTGAATTTCTTTTACTATTTCCTTAATTTTTCCACTCCCTTTTTTCCTTTCTATATCCTTACCTTTCACTTTCTTCTATCTTTCTTTCATCTTTATTTCTCCGTATTTCATCACCACAATACAATACAATAATATTACGCTTAGACGTCCAGGGCCAGTCGCGTCGCTTTGAATTGTCTCGTCTGATTGCCGAGTTCCAGACGGCCTGCAGTTCTGTTGTGGAGAGGATGATCTGTTTTAGGTTTTAGTCAGGTATTGCGAGGGCGGCCCCCGAGGACGTTTCTTAGATGAGCACAGTGTGCCGGGGCATCTCGTGGGCTGGGACTTCCCGGGGGAGGCGAAATACGTGACCGAAGTGGGAGAGGCGACGGTAATCAATCGCTGAAACAATGCCTGCAAGTTTAGTACGTCGAACTACTTCACTGTTGAAAATCAGATCGTGCCAGTGGATCCCAAGGATACTCCTCTGGTTTCGAAGGTGGAAGACCTCAATACGCTGCTGGTCACGCTGTAGTAGTGTCCAGGTCTCGGAGCTGTACTGCTTTTATCTTATCTCGTTTTGGGAGGTGGAGCTACCAGTTCGTTTGTTTTACTTGTTAAATCACCTCCGTAAATATATGTCTAGTCAGTTCTCTCTGATAACAAGATCGACTGGTGCGTATCAGGTAGTTGGGCTGACATCGAATTCAACATCATTATACCCAATAAACTTCTTCTAGCAAGTGCGTGCACCAGAGAAGTGAATATCAACTACGAGATCAGTAACATGATTATGAAGAGAATCTCTGTGTATGTAATGTAATTTTTAGAACCGACTGGGCTTGAATGGGGGACTCTGTGGTCTCGAGGTAAGGTGTCCGCTACGGATGGGGGGACTCATGTCAAGTGAGACATATTGAAAAAGACTCTAAATCAAGTCAGGGTCAGTTTAAACATATTGGACAAGACCCCACCTTGCCTCAGGGTCAGGTGAAACATTTTGATCAAGACCCACACCTCGCGTCGCCAACAGGTGAAACAAACTGATCAAGACCCCAAAACAAGTCAAGGTTAAGTAAAAACTTACTGATCAAGACCCCACTTTTTGTCAGCGTCAAGTAAAATCTTACTGATCAAGACCCAACCTCTCGTAACCTCTATTGTCAGCGTCAGGTGAAACATATTGACCAAGACATCGATCACGCGTCATCGTCGGAAACCTGGATACAGACTGTGTTACAGCAATCTGGTCTACAATGTGATAATCGCTATTGTTGTTCCCGAACTGTTGAGCCTTCAGGGAAGTCTTGCATTGCACAATAGTGAAGACCCCGTTACACATTTTTTCAGGAAGCCTCACGGTATAAGATAAAAAACCACAACAAATTCTTTACCAATAACATCAAAAATAATAATCTCGAGTGAAAAATCATGTTACGAGAAGCTAAGGAAACATACAAACAAGATGTCACTTACATAAAGAACAGATTATGCGGCGATGCGAAACAAAAATATACAATAAAGCAAAAGCATTACCCAGCTCCACTGTTCAATGACCACACAGAGAAACGAATTAATCCTGATTACTGTTAGACTAAGTGGTCGACTTAATGAAAGCGGCCTTTCTGTAGAGAGCGGTTGTTAGTGAAGCGAAGTTCTGGGCATGATCTGAACTGCTCGCGTCAGTGGGAGGTCTTGATCGTTGCGGAGACTTGACACACAGAGAAAATGAGAGCTACATTCTAATGTTTTCCTCTAAATTGCGCGCAGTTGGATACCCGCGCATAAGTGATGTCTACCAGTCAAATATTGATATGTGCTACCTATACTTTGATACACTTTGCTGATGGCTAAGCTCTTCTGTCCTTTAACCTGAATAAGATGCAATATAAAATAAGTATATTTGACGAGAGACCACATAAATTGTGACTGACAATTCCTGAAGGTGAATACAACGATTATGAGAATAAATGTAAGAGGGAGCTTCAAATGAAAACCTGAAAAGTGGGATAGAAATGAGAAAAGCCGTGCCTTTGTATGGTACCTTATTTATTTTGGTTACTAAGAATGTCAAGGGTGTCCTGCACGTGCAATCATGGTGCAGACGAACAACATGATATCATAATTGCAGTTAAATAATGCCCCCCCTCCACTACTGACACGCACCAAAGAGAAGCATATGCCCCCCCCCCCACTACTGACACGCACCAAAGAAAAGCAGATGCCCCCCCCCCCCACTACTGACATGTACCAAAGAGGAGCAGATACCCCCCCCCCCACTATTGACATGCACCAAAGAGAAGCAGATGCCCTCCCCCCTCACTACTGACATGCACCAAAGAGAAGCAAATGGTCATTCCCCACTATTGACATGCACCAAAGAGGAGCAGCGTTCTGTTATCCGTTTGTTTAGCAGCATAGCGGCGAAACCTATATAAATTCATCAGCGAATGAAGGTCCAGTACGATGATGCATGCATTTGACTCCAGCAAATATTTGAGTGGAGTTGGAAGTTCTAAAACTGCGTGGGTTCTATGACAGACTGCTCAGGACCGGGTCAGGAACATGACCCTAGAGTTGATTGCAGCCGTTCACCTCATCGTAAAGGAAAATCGTAGATTGACTGTGAATGAAATTGCCACACATCCACACATCTTGACATCAGTCAAGGTTCAGCACATCACATCATCCATGATGTGTTACAGTACCACAAAGTGTCTGCAAGGTGGGTGCCACGGCAGCTTAATCCAGAATTGAATCAACGACGCGTTGATGTCTGTCAGGAACTTTTGCCGCGCTTCTAAGCAGAAGGTGAGGGTTTCCTAGCAAGAATTGTTACTGGAGATGAAACCTGAGTTCGCTACTACTAGCATGAAACAAACGAAGAGAGAGAGCAAGGAATGGCGTCATCACTCCTCACCAAAACCGAAGAAGTTTCGCAGGTAGAAGTGTGCAAATCGTCTCAGACATCATCTTCAACTCTCAATCAAATCCAAATGACGTGAAACTTCTGAGCAAATATGTCCCTTTACAACATGACAATGTTCTACACTATAATGTCTGTGGAACAGCTGCAGCCATCGAGGATCTCCGCTTTCAGTGTCTACCTCATCCGCCGTTCTCACCAGACCTAGCCTCCAAGGGATATCCATGTCTTTGGACGACTAAAAGAGGCATTGCCAAGAAAGAGTTTCAGGTCCAATGAAGAGGTCCAGCAGTGGTTGGTTACACACGCGATCAAGAAAAACTGTGTCTATCGGAATCCGCGCACGTAAAGGCGCTGGGCGACTTGCATCAAACGCAATGATGACTACGTCGAAAAATGATACAGTTGTGTTTCACTTACCGACAAAATATATTTAAGGTTTTTAATTGAAGCCCTCGTAGCACCAACTATCAGTTTGTGTTGGAAAAGACTTCTAAAAGGTGTGGAATGAAAATTACATTAACAAACCCAGATTGCTTTAGTAATTGAGATATACACTGTCGGTTATGTTATAGATATTTGTAGTATGCAAATTTAGTTGCCGATTTTATAATTTGTGTCAATGACCATTGAAAACAGAACTGGAATTAGATGAAGAAGTCAAAACCTATGTTTGCATCACCTCTGTTTAAATAGCCTAGCTTTCAAAAACAAACAGCATTATTTTGGTATTGTTTTGTGATTTTTTTTAAATGTCCAGGACATGTGTGAACAGCGCAGATAATGTCTACTGTATTTGTGGTGAAGTGATTTTTGTTTCACAAAAACGACATATAACTGCAGGTATTAAGAAAAACTTCAATTTGTAATATGGGTGTAAAATAGGAGATCAGGATAGGATGTCTTGTAATACCTGCACAACAGATCTGCAAAGGGGGATCAGGATAGGAGCTGGGCATGTCTTGTAATACCTGCACAACAGATCTGCAAAAGGGGATCAGGAAAGGAGCTGGGCATGTAATACTGATGAAGGTGAACAGTAGTCCTCCAGGCGACTGTGCTATGCTTGGCTTCAGCTGCTTGTCGCTCAGTACTACGGGGATCACGTCGACCCCCTCACCTTGTTAGCACGGCTGCAATGAAAACAACCTGTTTCAAGGGAGTTCTGCGGGTAAGTCAAGGTTAGGGTCTTGGCCAGTATGTTTTGCCTGACCCCGACTAACATGTCTGATCAGCATATTTTGCCTGACCCTGACTAACATGTCTGATCAGCATATTTTGCCTGTCCTAACTAACATGTTTGATCAGTATATTTTGCCTGACCCTGACTAACATGTCTGATCAGCATATTTTGCCTGTCCTAACTAACATGTTTGATCAGCATATTTTGCCTGTCCTAACTAACATGTTTGATCAGCATATTTTGCCTGTCCTAACTAACATGTCTGATCAGCATATTTTGCCTGACCCTGACTAACATGTTTGATCAGCATATTTTGCCTGACCCTAACTAACATGTTTGATCAGTATATTTTGCCTGACCCTAACTAACATGTCTGATCAGCATATTTTGCCTGACCCTGACTAACATGTTTGATCAGTATATTTTGCCTGTCCTAACTAACATGTTTGATCAGTATATTTTGCCTGACCCTGACTAACATGTCTGATCAGTATATTTTGCCTGTCCTAACTAACATGTCTGATCAGTATATTTTGCCTGTCCTAATTAACATGTCTGATCAGTATATTTTGCCTGTCCTAACTAACATGTTTGATCAGTATATTTTGCCTGTCCTAACTAACATGTCTGATCAGTATATTTTGCCTGTCCTGACTAACATGTCTGATCAGCATATTTTGCCTGTCCTAACTAACATGTCTGATCAGCATATTTTGCCTGTCCTAACTAACATGTTTGATCAGTATATTTTGCCTGACCCTGACTAACATGTCTGATCAGCATATTTTGCCTGACCCTGACTAACATGTCTGATCAGTATATTTTGCCTGACCCTGACTAACATGTCTGATCAGTATATTTTGCCTGACCAGACGTCAGTTTTCCTCTCCAATCATGTCAGTAATTGTTATGTTCATACTTTAAATGGTTCTTCAATTTGGAAAGACATGTCAAAAGTCTAATACAGTCCACACAATTCCAACTCCAAAATAGAAAACTTAGCTAAATATACACTCCAATTCCATTGCATTGCTCTTAAACAGGGAGAGCAATAACAACTTATACTTCGAATACTTGTAATCCTGGCATCCTGGTATTCAAACAGGCACGTTAATGTCTGTTGCCAAGTAGCAGTGAAAAAGGCAAATGCAATGTTAGGTATGATAAAAAGAAATATTAAACATAGAAGCAAGGAAGTGATAGTCAAACTGTATAAAGCTTTAGTTAGACCTAGATTGGAGTACTGTGTACAGGTGTGGAGTCCTTATCGTAGAGGAGATATAAAAATGCTTGAAAGAATACAAAAAAGAGCGACAAGGCTGATAGTAGGATTCCAGAATTACAGTTATGAGGAAAGACTTAAAAAAACCCGTCCTACAGTGTCTCGAAGAGAGAAGAATTCGTGGTGACTTAATACAGGTTTATAAGATGATCAGAAGAATTGATAAATTAGACTATAACAAGTTTTTTTTAAAATACAGCCACCTACAAGAACAAGAGGGCATAGCTACAAGCTGACTAAAGAGAGGTCCAGATTCGATATTAGGAAATATTTTTTTGGTCAGAGAGTGGTGAATGCTTGGAATGCATTGCCGCGGGAAATAGTGGAGGCAGGGACAGTTAATCCATTTAAGAATAAATTGGACGCGCATAGCTTTTACAGCAAGGTGATGTAAATGAAACTGGTTATATACAGAATATGCAGTCTTCTAAACCAGTATATAGACGTTAAGTTAAGTTAAGGTAGCCGAAAGCTTTGGCTATACGTAATAAGTATTTTACAAATTCGTGGGGTCTAAAAGGCCCGGGGGAAAGTACACATGAAACCAACAACGAAGAATGTACAAACTATTATAAATGTGCGGCTGTGCAGATTGGAGTGATTGACATTGTCTGACAAGATCACTAATGATCAACTGTTGGAAAGAGCTACACATTGATCTATGGAACATGCCGCGAGGAGCAGACGATGACGTTCGATAGAAAACCATCTAACATCATTACAACACAGTATCTGCTCTGGAATCCTGAAAAAAAGAGAAGTGCAGGCAGATGAAAACATTCGTGGAGAAGCTATATCTAGATATGCATTAAGGAAGTAGGGAAGACTTGGACAAATCTGAAACAGATGACCCAGGACAGGAGAACTTGCCAGCGTGATAGGTGTTCGAGTTAACGGACGGCCGTAGTTCGTGCCTGATACCACCACACCTCCAGTCGACCCAGCTGTAAATGGATACCTGACATATGAGTTGGAATATGCAAAAACAGTAAGGAAGGGAACCGACCACCGCATCTCACATTGGCTGCGGCTTGGTTTATGAGGAGTTATCTTTATCCCGACAGCAGTTGTTGCCTTGGGACTGATCTTTATTTTTACCTTTTTCCCACAGTATAATCCTGTACTACATTACCTGTCATAAGACTATCAAACAATCAATAAATAAATACGCGCTAAATCCTCCTGTCCTATTCCATCAGTGTTAACTCGGTCCACGTCTTTCCTGCATCTTTTATGGATGTCTTGAACTCTATTATCTATATGTGATTTGATCTGACTCAACTTCTCGTGGCTTGCTGAGGATTCCAGAACAGAGACTATCATGTAATTCTAGGGTTCCTTAATGTATTCTTTCCAACTCTAGCGCCTTCGCCTCGCCAAATGTACCGGTCATATATGTCTGGTTCTATCCAACAGTTCCACATTAGTGATCACATTGTGCTATCTGTGCCACAATTGAATATTATCGAACAAAGGTAAAAGAAAAATTGTAACATCAGAGAGGAAATACGTGTGAATAATGCTTGGAGTAACAATAATTGGTCGAATCAGAAACGAAGATATTAGGAAACAAGTAGATACAACACCAATGCTGGACTTCATCGTCATCAACATGTCGCTTACAGAACGTCGCTCTCACAGCAATAGATCTGTCGTTTTCTGTCGTTTTTCATCTTCAGGACCTCCGTGATGTCTTGTGTCCATCTTCACCTCGGTGTGCCCCTGCCATGCTTTCCAGGCACCTACCCTCCAGTATCTTTCTCTCCAGGCCATTATGACGTTTGATTTGTCCTACATATTTTAGCTTTTTGGAAAAGATATTGTTAACTAACCAATTTTCATAGATATCCAGATCTTGTCGGATATCTGCATTTTTTTCTTTTCACTATCCATGGTATTTTGAACACTTCCCTGCAGCATTTTAGTTCAAACGATTCAATTCTTTTAAGTGTTTGTGTAAGGGTCCACGTTTCACATCCGTACGTTGCCACCAAGAAGATACAAGTTCGCATGATTTTTATATTCGTCATTTTATTAGAGTTCTGCCATACGTTTATGATTGTATTCAACCTCTTCATTGCCAGTGCCATTCTCAGTCTGACTTCCTTCAGGAAATCTCAATTGTTGCTAATAATTGAATCGAGGTACTGACAACTTGTGACTCTTTAAATTCCCTGTTGATCTACCGTAACTTTAGGTCTGTGCTCATTATTTATATTGACTTCATCAAGAGACAGAAAACCAAATGGTTCGGCCACGTGATATTTTTTTTTTTTTTTTTTCGTTCGCCTTATTTATCTATTCCCCAAGACGTGTGTGCGTTACACTGTGGTTTTTATTTTGCTCCTGTCGGCCCAGTGCATCCGACTTCAGCATGCATTTTATGTAAGGGTCTGCTTCCTCCTGCATTTTCTAAGGGTTTGCTTCCCCGGGGTGATGGGGATCGAACCCAGCACCTTCTGGTTGTGAGCCGTGCCACTTAACCACTAGGCCACGCCGTCCCCGGCCACGTGATATAACTAACACCAGATATTATCACTGAGAAAGCAATGCTATACAGATTCAATGGATACAGAATCAAGGGCCGCACACACAAAATATGGAGAGCAGAAATAACACAAGCAATAAATCCCCCTGTGTACGAAGCATTTACAATGACCAGGCCAATAAATCTATTCATAACCTATAGCTGAATTGCACAAACAGGTCAAAAAGCGAAAAGAAGAAAGATAATAAGATTTGAATCCCTTTATTTTACACAGGAATCCATCTTTGAAAGTTTGCACTTTGAACAGTTGTTGTTTTTAAACGCACTTTTCATTAGAGCTGAATTTTTATGTATGTGTCATTTCTTTTGATCTCAATTAAGTTCTCAAGTACAATTAAAGCTCTTCTCCCCATTTGTAATGTTATGTTGATATCTTTTTCCGTACCTCCTTCTTTGTCAATATTTCAGCAATACAGCACACCAATTCAAGACAATGAGTCAAGAAACTGGTCAGCAAAATTTCCAAACTCTGAGACCTCGTGCATGATCTAACACTTCATCTCTTGCAACAACAGCTATTATGAGTCCACTATTATCCTTACATAATGACTAACATAGTCGACCAAATTCCCCAAGGCTAATAGAGTTGTCTACCAAGGAGGTCTTATTTTCTTTTTTTCTTCTGGCTAAAAATGGTTGACCATCGCAACGAAGATCATAACAGCGTCACACGCGAGTTTTTAGATGTAACCTGATTTGTTCGGATCGGACCGGATGTGACCGGTCAAGCATGGCATAAATGCACAGCGTTAGTAACGGGTCCGTCTTGCATTCTGTCCTTCCGTGTAGCTATCTTTTTCTGCGCTTTTATGATTATTTCCTCGCCGATGCGAGCATCGTGTGTAACAGCAATGCACCATACTGAGCGGTTCGGAACAAGCAGCTCCAACTAAACGACATAAATGAGGAAACTGTTCAGAAATACATCCAGAAGGTGTGTCTCGTTTCCTCTGTTCCCTTCTCTCCTACCCAGACTATCGCTTTCCAGATCTGAGATAACAGTACAACAGCTGCTTAGGGTAGCATCCATTGGCTTTCCAGATCTGAGATCACAATACAGCAGCTGCTTATGTGGCGTCCATCGCTCATGCAAACAACATTCTCTGTCCATCACATCTAGACTGCCTGCAGCAACGAATGGATGCCCAAGGCGTCATCCTAATGACGACCAGAGCTCGGCACTCTTTCTGCCAGCCGATCCTGATCAGTTAGTGAAATTATGTGGAAATGGTTACGTTTCCTGACATATCTGCAATAGACTGTATATTCTTCACATGCGTATAGAAGGGGGGTTAGCACAACCGCACAGTAGATCTATCACTTGATGGCAACACTGATTCCTTGTCGGTTTTGAACATTTTCGCAGTATTCCAAAATCAGCACGCGCATTGACAATTATGTTGCGGACCTCAGAGCCTTTATTCGCTTCTCTACGTTTTCCAACGACGGAGACTGCTTAAAAAAAAATTTAGAAGACGTTTGGCCATGACAATGCAGATGCTAAGCAACATGCACAATTTATGACAATATTAAAAATCAACTAAAACTGAAGATCCTGAGAACATGCATATCCCCTGTAGCAATGTACCGGTCAGAGACATGGACAATGACACAAGCACCAAGGACAAAAATTGGAGCGTTTGACACAAAATGTTACAGAAGAATCCTACAAATTCCTTGGATAAAGAACATGACAAATAAAGCCATCCTGGAAGACCTGAATGTGAAAGAAAACTGGCTCATAAACAATGTTTTGTTTCGGAAATTGAATATTTTCGGCCACGCCGAACGTCATGACGCAGAAGATTGACCACAGACCTGCAAACTCTGACTGCAGATATTCATATCGGCTGGCTGTGATGAAAGCGACGTAAAGGACATGCTACATGATGATGATGATTAACCTGTTGCGAGTTAGAGAGGTTTAGTTATTCTAAGTATCATCCTGTTGTAAATTAGAGGTTTAACTATCGCAGTCAAGCTGTAAACTAGCGACACAACGCATTCCGTTCTCTGGACTACATCCTGCTACTTTGCAAAAGCCATGCTCAGGGCTTGCTAGCGGGAGATTGAGAACGAACGTAGAAGAAGAAGAAGAAGAGGTTTCATTGTTGTGCTCCCAGCGATCGGTTACGGTGGAGACTATCAAAATCACTGGAGGACAAATTGAGTGTGACCCAGACCTCCTATGAGAGACGCTTGGTCGAAAACACTCTCCGGAAATAACGTATAAAAAATCTCCACAATTCTGACATACGAAGATTGTCTATGGGGAATGATGAGACATTTTACGCAGACAAGACAAAACATAGATGGACAGGTCATATGTTACGGGTTCATCCAAGGCGACGGAGGATACAATAAATCAAAGGAAACTTTAAACAAGAACATGGAACAGGCAGGAAGATTTACTGCAGAATGAGATTCCCAGCTGTGATGAGAGCAACGTTTTACAAAGGATATGCTACATTATCTACATGATGACGGGAGAGGGTACTGCCAATGTAGTTAAAGCTTTTAACTGTTTTTGGCTAATTCTCTACCCTACGGGAAAGCCGCTCACAATGACCAACCATCCCTACTCGCCTCCAAGGGCATGCCTGATAGGTCACAGTGTTATTGTTCCCTGCTACCCTTTCACACCCCGATAACGCAAATGGTTTTTATATAATTATTACTAAAATTGTTTATATTAAAAACCTCGCCTCACATAAATCAATTTAATATGCAATACACAATCAAATATCAGTTCATTAACTTTTTTTATTGGTCCTGATCGATCTTCATAATGAGGGCCGATAAATCAAGCAACGTGTCTCATATCGATACTGACCTGATGTCCGGGGTCTGATGACCCAGATTTGAGGATGGTAAACAATTTGTTTCGCATTATTAATCACACGCCATCAATCCAAATCGATTTTTATTAAAGGTCGTGAAGTGATTGGAAATAATTTGATTTCTCTTCATCTTTCCCTTCGTGTTTCTATACTACGAGAAAGGAACAATTGAGTAGAAGAACGGTTATCGCGTTTGATTTTACCAGAAACGATACAGGAATCAATCTCGAAACTCCCCAGTCTGCTCAGCTGTAAATTGGTACCTGACTCACTGTTTTTATTGTTCTTGCTGTTATTGTTTAATTCCCACTGTAAGTAAGTTTACTCTTTTGCGCGTCCCGAGAACGGCGTTAAGTGGTGGGTTGTAATAGTTTTCCTCACATCCCAAGCGTGCTGATGAAGGTGGACAGTGTTCCTCCAGGTGGTTGTGCTCTATGCTTGGCTTCAAATGCGTGACGCTAACTACTACAGGGATCACGTCGATCAACATCTCGTTGGCAAGATCGCCTTGGAAACAGCATGTTTCTAGGGAACGCTACATAGAAGAGAAATAATAGTTTTGGTCAGTATACTGTGCCTGACCCCGACACGACTTCCTCATCAGTGTTTTGTGCCTGACGTTCTGGTCATTATGTTGTACCTGACCCTGACGCGACGTCCTGATCAGTGTTTTGTGCCTGACTCTGACCTGACGTCCTGGTCAGTATGTTGTACCAGACCCTGACACGATGTCCTGGTCAGTATGGTGTGTCTGACCAGACTAGCCTCACAGTTCACCGACCCACTATTATAGAAGAAATAACATCTATGAAGCGAATTGTCAAAACTTAAAAAAACATACTGCCATCTTGTGAAAAAACGTCTCTATCACTTTATCGTCACCGGCAGTTCTAGCTGTTAAACTAATTTTCATCATCATCATGTAGAATGTACTTTGCAGAACTTCTCTCTCATCTCAGCCACTGTGGAAAGCTATCGATCTTTGTCCAATTCTCACGCTTCCGGCATCTTCATCTTGAGAACATATCAAAGGTCGCGTGTCCTCTTCTCCATGGTCTCCCTCAATCTCGTTTTCTAGATGCCATTTTCTCCAGTATCGATGATGCATCTAAACCGTTGTGACGTTTAAAGTAGCAAAAGTACTTTATTTGCCTAGACCTAATGTTGTTTGCTAGGCAATTCTGTTCAATATTCATCTCCTTTAGAACGGCTGTGTTGTTCACTCCAGTCAAACGTTTTGCAAAGTAAAAAAAAAGCTTTCATCAACCCAAATGGAGAAATTCTGAAACAAATGTAAAGTTATTTATACCTTCGCCAACTTATTTCGGCTGATAGCAGAAGGCAAAAGATAGATCATTAGGATAATCGCAATGACCAAGAATACATTAAACAGCAAGAGAGGTACAAGTCTGTCAAATAAGATATCTCACATCTTAAAAAAAGAGAATCATTAAAGGCTATTTGGATTCAGTTTTATTGCATGGAGTAGAAACCTGGACCTTTACAAAGATAAGAGAAAAAAGTTTTGAAATCATTGAAATGTGGATATTCAGAAGCCTTGGACGAGACGAGTTTTTTTTTTTGGGGGGGGGGGGGGGGGGGGGGGGGGGGGGGGGGGGGGGGGGGGGGGGGGGGGGGGGGGGGGGGGGGGGGAAGAGGAAAACCAATAATGAGGTTCTGAAACAAACAACTCCAGGTAGAACAGATACTTCTCAAGGAAATACAAAGCCGAAGAATATAATATTTTGTTCATGTCAAGCAACATGAAAGTCTGCTAAAGGCTATTTTGGAGGGCAGAATAGATCGCAAGAGAGCAAAAGGGCGACAGAGGTACGGATGAACAGACAACATCAGGATGGGATTAGGACACAGTTTGACTGCGTGTACTAGCCTGGCGCGGGACAACGACAGCTGGAGATACATTACCCTCAACCTACGATGCTGAGACAGAATTTGGTGAGGAATATGAGTCTAGCATTGGTATTGTGTTTACGTGTCTCCTAATGTGTTCGTTTCTGATTCGATCCACTATTGTTACTTAGGCATTTCACCTCCGTTGTTACAACGTTTCTTTGTTCGATAATATCCAAATTTGGTACTGGTGGCATAATGGTATAATGAGATCACTAATGTGTTCTGAAAACTTTGCTGTAGCATTTTAACTAGGAGGATTAAATGATCTTCTACAGTGTTAGTGTACTGGTTCATGATGTGTATCTGTACGTTGCCACAAGGAAGATGGATTCCTGAGGCGTTTTGTTTCTTGTTTGTTTCTGCCACACACTCCATAATGTATTCAATCATTGCGCTGTCACAATCATTCGTTTTCCAGTTTCTTTGGTCTACATACTTGTTTATATTGAACGTTTTCAATATGTTCTTCTTCTATGGTAACTTTGTGTGTGTTTTTTGCTTTATCGTCTTCTTAGTTCATTGATCAGTAATTGACACAACAGTCAATTACCTTCACGTCTGCTGGCGTCCCTAAAAATAACAATAAGCTACCTTCCCTTCATCTCGTCTGCAGTATTCTGATTTTTTTTTTGGATTTCCATCTCTATAGTTCTTCGCCAAGTTCTATTAGGTCAGCCTCTCTTTCGCTGTCACTCTAGGGTCCACCCCAGGGCAATTCCTGTGATGGTGCATGTTTCTGTTCTTAGGACATTCCCTTCCCGATTCCCTTCCACCGGTTTCGATGGTATTCATGTCTTCCTGACTGCTCTGGGAAAGTAGCTCACAGTTGATGTTGGTGTTTGATTTGAAAATGTACATGAAGATAAAAATTAGATTCCAACTACTGGAACAGGTAAAAAGTCTCTCCTGTCTATGACATACAATAAGGGAGGAAGGCTGCTATAAAAAAGGAATAAAAAACTGGATAGGTATGGCCAAGATGGTATTCAGCAACATGCGAATCATCTTAATATCAAAACAAATAAATGATTAATTAAAATGAGAGTTCTCAGGTGTTATCTATAATCGTCGTCGGACACTTCATAGAGCGCAAGGCTCTGTAACCGCACTGGGACAGAAACAAAACGAAACCAAATGTACGCCAGAAAGTTATATTCTGGGACAAAGACCATACGAAACAGCAAATAACTAGCAAGATTGGTAGATAATTGGGAGGCCAACCGGTACAATGAGTAGAGGCATTAGCATTTGCCACCACGCACACAGACATAATAATACGCAGACACAGAAACACGCAGACACAGTAATACGCAGACACAGTAACACGCAGGCACAGTAACACGCAGACACAGTAACACGCAGACACAAGTAACACGCAGACACAGTCACATGCAGACACAGTAACACGCAGACACAGTAACACGCAGACACACATGCAGTAACACAAATACACAAACAGACATACAAACACACACACATACTTACATACTTACATATATATATATACATATATACACACATACATACAAACACATACACATATATACGTGCATACATACATATACACATATACACATATATACATATATGCATACTTACACACACATACGTACACAGATACATTCATACACTCATACATACATACACACACACCTACACACAGACACACAAATACACATACATACATACTTACATGCATACATACATACATACATACATACATACATATATACACACATACATGCATACACACATACATGCATACACACATACATACGTACACAAATACATTCATATAGACATACATACTTACATACATAATAATAATAGCTGTCCATCGTTGTCGATGAGGACCGCTGACATAATCCTTGTCACAGATTTCCCTGTTGGGTGTGGGTGCGCATGTGGCTGAACAGGCCAATGCGAGCACGAAAACATCTGCTACATATCGGGCACACGAGTTTTGTAGACGGGGATGGTGTTCCCGCTGCTCGGGATTTCCGCGTCTCGCGTCTGTTCTGGGCTTTCACAACACGGTCATCTTCACCGGCAGCTACACCCGATTTGACTGCGCTTCTCCAGTCAGATCTGTTTTTCGCAAGACATTCCCAGGTGTCGATGTCTATCTGGCAACTTTTTAGTGAGTCCTTCAGACCGTCTTTAAAACGTTTCTTTGAGCGCCCTCTCTCGCACCATCCCTCTCTCAGCTCGTCGTAGAGAAGCTTCTTTGGGAGCCGCTCGTCTGAAATTACGGACGAGGTTCCGGCCCATCCTAGTCGTGCTTTTTCTAGCAGTGCATGGATGCTGGGCATGTTAGCCCTCGAGAGAACCTCGATGTCAGTGACACGATCTTGCCATCGGATGTGGAATATTCGCCTCAGGCAACCTGTGTGGAAGTGGTTTAACCTCCTTGCATGTCCAGAGTATACAGTCCAGCTTTCGCAAGCGTGTAGTAGGGTTGGAATGATGGTTGCACGGTAGACTTTGAGTTTGGTCTTGACGCTGATGCCACGACGTGCCCAGACCATCGAGCGGATTCTACCAAAGGCTGTGCTGGCCTTTGCTATTCTGTTTGCCACCTCATCGTCTAGGCTGACAGATCTCGACAGCGTGCAGCCCAGATATGTGAATTTGTCTACGGCATTCAACGTCTGCCCGCTGACTATAGTCTCTGGTTTTGTGTACGGCATGCCTGGTGCTGGTTGGTACATGACCTCTGTTTTTTTGGTATTTATGGTTAGGCCAAAATTTTCGCATGCGGTAGAGAACTGGTCCATTCCAACCTGCATGTTCAGTTCTGAGTTGCTCATTAGAGCGCAGTCGTCAGCAAATACAAGTTCCCTGATTATGTCGCCAGCCACTTTGGTTTTGGCCTTCATTCTTCTGGAATTGAGTAACTTGCCATCTGTGCGGTACTTTATGGGTATTCCAAGCTCCAATGATCTGAAGGTGTCTGTCATCGTGGCCGCGAACATCATGCTAAACAAAGTCGGAGCGAGTACACATCCTTGTTTTACTCCGTTTGATACTAGAAACGTTTTAGAGATTGCACCGCTGTCCAGTACACGAGCACACATGCCTTCGTGTAGCTGTTTCACCATTGTTATGAACTTGTTGGGGCAGCCAAACTTAGACATTATCATCCACAGCCCTCCTCTGTTTACTGTATCAAATGCCTTTGTCAAATCAATAAATGTGGTGTACAAGGCCTGATTTTGCTCTTGACACTTCTCTTGTACTTGGCGAGCGGCAAAAATCATGTCCACTGTTCCTTTTCCGGCTCTGAATCCACATTGGCTTTCTGGGAGGTGGTGGCTTTGTTCAAGGTGTTTGTTGAGCCTGTTAAGCATTAAGCGCGCTAGGGTCTTGCCTGTTACGGAGAGTAGCGATATTCCACGATGATTGTCGCATTCCTGACGATTGCCTTTTCTTTTGTATAGGTGAACGATTGAGGCGTCCTTTAGCTCCTGCGGAATTTTACCTTCAGCCCACATGTGACAGAAGAGTTCAGTGATCCTTCTGGTGAGGGATACATGCATATATACATACATACATACATATACATACATACATACATATATACACACACACATGCATACACACATGCACACGTACACAAATACATTCATACATACATACATGCTTATATACAACCATACATACATGCATATATATACATACATATATACATACATACATATATACATACATATATACATACATACATGCATACATATATACACACATACATGCATACACACATGCATACGTACAAAAATACATTCATACATACATAGATACATACATACATACATACATGCTTATATACAACCATACATACATACATATACATACATACATATGTCGGAAATATAAACATACATATATATATATATACAAATAAAAACGCATACATACATACATACACACATACATGCATGTATACATACATATATACATACATACATACATATATAAATATAAACACACATACATACACACATACATACATACATACATACATACATACATACATACATACATACATACATACATACATACATACATACATACATACATACATACATACATACATACATACATACATACATACATACATACATACATACATACATACACACATACATACATACGCAGGTACATTTGACACACACTACTTCTGAAGCAAATATATGAGATACTGACAACTGTAGAGGTCTTAAACTCACCCAGAGCTGGTGTAAATGGATTGTCCTGGTCAGGCTGGAGTTTGGGGCCAACAGAAGAGCGACCATTCTGGCTTAATAGTCCCCCATTATGGACACGCTAGATATTGGTGGAAGTGACATTTTGAAGTGTGTCATCTGTTGGATGATGGCGCCGCAAAGGATGAATCAGCAAGCCTCAGACTTCAGAACGTTGACATTAAACACGGATGGACAGAAGTTTGGTGGGGTTGGGGAGGTATGTAAGAGCGATGCAGGAGTGTGTACAAACAACGAACTGCACGAACCATCATTCTCAACACACTTCACCATTTCCTGCGAGAGACTGATCACTTATTGAATCCATTTTCTAACACCTCATATCCGCTGAAACCAACACTCCGTCTCCCCCTCCCATCCATCTTAAATGATTTAATTATTAATTGTGTCACTAACTCAGGACAGGTATGCGATCCTTCTTCTTCTTCTTCTTCTTCTTCTTCTTCTTCTTCTTCTTCTGCTTCTTCTTCTTCTTCTTATTATTATTATTATTATTTTAATTTTTCATATTCTTCTTTTTCTCTTTCTCCTCCTCCTCCTCCTCCTCCTCCTTCTTCTTCTTCTTATTATTCCTTTTCTTCTTGTTCTTCTTTTCTTCTTTTTCTTCTTCATTATTTTATTCTTCTTTTTCTTTTTCTTCTTCGTTTTTTTCTTATGTTTCTTCTTTTCTTCTTTTTCTTCTTTGTTTTCTTCTTTTTCGTTCATTCGTTCTCACACTTCCGCTACCAAGCCATGAAAAGGATTTTGGAAGTAGCAGGATATAGTTCGGAGAGCAAAATGCGTTGTGGTTTAGTTTACAGCTTGACTGCATCCGCCCTCAGCATAACATTTTTTGGTACCGGACTAGCCTTCCCTCTTCGATCCCCTCTCCTTAACCAGGCCGCTCTGTTGCAGCCTGCTATCAAGGATCACCACGTGGGGATGGAGAAGGGTCTTGACAGCTCTAAGCTGCTGACCTGAAGCTAGCAGTCAACTTTGGGTCGCTAACCGTTAAAATGCATGTCCTGCTCAGTATCTTCATCCCATACTCAATTCTAGCACGAAATCAGAACATCCAAGTAATCCGCTTCAACGTCGCCTTCCCCCGTCACCAACCCTTTTTTTCCTTTTCCTAAATAATGTATTTCCGTTCAGGTCTAAATTGTAGTCTGTTAGATCCTTTGAGGCAAACAGGAAATACATACAGAGGTATATTCATTGTTTGTGTGGATACGCGTCTGCAATGTTTGCATTTGGATAGATATAATGTTATTGACCTTTACTCACCGTTATTTGACATTTATTCTTCAACAATTCACCTATATTCTCAGATAGTTCACCTTTATTCTTTGATAGTTCACCTTAATTCTCGATTAGTTCACCTATTTTCTCCGCTAGTTCACCTATATTCTCGGCTAGTTCACCTTTATTCTCCGCTAAATCACTTTTATTCTCCATCTAGTAAATGACCTTAAATATCTGCTAAATAACCTTTATTCTCTGCTAATTTCCCGCTAGTTCACCTTTATTCTCCGCTATTTCGCATATATTTTCCGATAGTTCGCCTTTATTCTTCGCTAGTTCACTTATATTCTCCGCTTTCACCTTTATTCTCAGCTAGTTCACCTATTTTCTCTGATAGTTCATCTTTTATTCTCCACTAGTTCACTTTTTATTATCCGCTAGTACACCTATATTCTCCGCTAGTTCACCTTCATTCTACGCTAGTTCACTTTTATTCTCAGCTAGTTCACCTTTATTGTCCGATTGTTCGTCTTTATTTTTTTATGTTAGTTCACCAATGTTCTCTGTTATTTGACCAATGTTCTCTTTTAGTTAACCTGTTAGTTTACCAATGTTCTCTGTTAGTTGACCTGTTAGTTGACCATTATTCCCAGTTAGTTGACCAATGTTACCTGCTAGTTGACCAACGCTCCCTGTTATTTGACCTATTAATTAACAGATGTTCTATGTTAGTTGACCTGTTAATTTACCAATGGTATCTGTCAGTTGACCAATGTTCTCTGTTAATTGACCAATGTTCTCTGTTAGTTGATATCTCTTCTCAGCTAGTTGATCTATGACTTTTTTGTAGATAACCTCCGCTCTCTATTAGCTCACATTTCGTCTTAGTTAGTTGACTTCTACTAGTTCACCAATGTTCTCTGTTAGTTGACCTCTGGCTTCTGTTAATTCACATCTTGTCTCTGCTAGTGGATCTGTATTTTTTGGCAGTTAACCGCTCTATTAATTTATCTTTGTTCACTGCCGGTATACCTATGTAATTTGTTAGTTGATCTCTGTTTTCTTTCAGATTACCTCTTTTATATGTTAGTTGATATATACATTTTCTGTTAGTTGAGCTCTGTTATGTCTTAGTTGATCTTTGTTTTATATTAGCTGACCTCAGTTCTATGTTAGTTGATCTTAGTTTTATATTAGCTGACCTCTATTCTATGTTAGCTGATCTTTGTTTTATATTAGCTGACCTCTATTCTATGTTAGTTGATCTTAGTTTTATGCGAGCTGACCCCTGTTCTCAGTTAGTTGATCTTTGTTTTATGTTAGTTGACCTCGGTTCTGAGTAAGTTTAACTCTGTTTTCTGTTAGTTGACCTCCGTTCTATGTTAGCTGTTCTTTGTTTTATGTTAGTTGACCTCCATTCTATGTTAGTTGATCTTAGTTTTATACTAGCTGACCCCTGTTCTCAGTTAGTTGATCTTAGTTTTATGCTAGCTGACCCCTGTTCTCAGTTAGTTGATCTTTGTTTTATGTTAGTGTACCGCTGTTGTGTGTTAGTTGGCCTGTACTTTTCGTTAGTTGACATCTGTTACTTGATCGTTCTTCTTATTTGTTGTCCTCAGCACTGTGTAAGTTGACCTATGTTCTCCGTGATTTAACCTTGGATCTTTGTAAGTTGATCCTTATTCTTTGCTTGTAAACCTCCGTTCTCCGCAAATGAACCTTTATTATATGTAACCTACCTTCCGATACTGTTAGCTAAGCTCTGTTCTCGGTGTTGTAGAATCTAGGTTTAGCTGAGTAGTTTACTTATCTAAAGAGTTACGACATGTATCTACACCGCGACACGACTTCACACAGTAAAGGTAAAACACTGTAAGCACAATCCTGACCATAAAACAAAACAATATTATTTATTCGTTGCACAGAATCAACAAAAAGCAAAGTACATCTACACTAAATAATCATAATATGTATGTATTGAACTACAATAGGAGGATTTAAACACTAGCTGTTGTGCTTACTCCTGTTAAATACATAAAACCCATATTCTTGCCGCTGCACTCTCCTATCTGCACACTCAACACACATATCCCAAACTCGTCCTCGCGATAATATGACGTACTCAGACGACTCTGTACGCTCACTAATAATCAGCAAACTCGTCCTAACGATCAGGTTACATAGATCACTTCACGTACTCAGACGACTCTGTACGCTCACTAATAATCAGCAAACTCGTCCTAACGATCAGGTTACGTAGATCACTTCACGTACTCAGACGACTCTGTACGCTCACTAATAATCAGCAAACTCGTCCTAACGATCAGGTTACGTAGATCACTTCACGTACTCAGACGACTCTGTACGCTCACTAATAATCAGCAAACTCGTCCTAACGATCAGGTTACGTAGATCACTTCACGTACTCAGACAACTCTGTACGCTCACTAATAATCAGCAAACTCGTCCTAACGATCAGGTTACGTAGATCACTTCACGTACTCAGACGACTCTGTACGCTCACTAATAATCAGCAAACTCGTCCTAACGATCAGGCTACGTAGATCACTTCACCAACTCAGACGACTCTGTACGCTCACTAATAATCAGCAAACTCGTCCTAACGATCAGGTTACATAGATCACTTCACGAACTCTGACGAATCTGTACATTCCCATACTATCGGATCACTTGCAAACAGGCGATCTGTGCATTTCACAAATACTTATATCACTTCACGTATTCACACGAATCTGTACACTCAAATAACCATTCAGAGCATACATCGTTCCCAAAGTGTCCTACACATACGACACACATTCAGATCTCTTATTTTTCACAGGGTAACCACAAGTACCTATTGAAAGCGACTGACCATCACTCGAGGTGTGTGATGGTGCAGTCACCCTGCAAACCAACTCACTCTCAGCCTTTCTGATAGCCCCTCAGTCAATCTCCTAGCCAGTCTGCTGAGTTCATCTTTGAAGAGTATTTTATAGTCTCAAGCAACAACATGGTTGTCCAATGGTTTTCTGTTGGTTGCCTGACTTAGCCATCACTCTAAATTCTAATTACTCCCAACTAATGGTTATTGCTTGACTATCTACTAATCACTGACCCTCTAAATGTCGTAGCCGGTCGTAGCCGGTCGTGACAGTATCAGACTGTCACCAACCCCCCATCTACGCCAATTCTGAACGCCAGAGTGGTCAGCTCCGAACCTCAACATCAGCTCCGAACACCAATCCCCTGTACCAGACAAAGTCTTCCACCTAAAGCCTTTGTTTCCTTTGTCGACCTAGTGTCAAATCGGTGATTGACCTTGGCCCGCATTCAGTCAACCTTTGTTGACTAACCCTAAACGCCCATGCTCCAGCTAGAACTGTCACATCTCTAAGTAAACTTCCGTTTGATGTTAATTGACCTTACACTGCTAGATCGCTGTCCTGGTAGAGCATATGTATGGTCCTTTGTCCATGACGAAAACCTTTTGGTTGTAACAAAGATTGTTTTTATTATTTGTAATCTAACGAACAGAACTACATTTACTTATCTTCTTCTTCCTCTTCTTCTTCTGCTATTTATTCTTTTTCTTCATCTATCTCGTCTTCTTCCTTTTATTCTTTTGTTTCTTCTTATTTCCTTCTTCAATTTCTTCTTTTTATTATTCTTCTGTTTCTTCTTCTTCTTTCCTTTCTTCTGTTTCTTCTTGTTATTCTTCTTTTTTCTTCTTTGAATGTTGGGCTCATCTGTGATAAATGTTCAGCAGACATTTAATCAGTGCCCCAGACATTTTCGTCTGTATCTTTCTTCGGTTCGTTGAATAGAATCAGTTCGTAGAATCCCGTGTGGAGTCTAACGGTTACCACCTGTTCACCTCCGTTGAACTTGTAATACGCGTCAGACATTTTTATCTGACTATCGATGTTTGGTTTTCCGTTACGCTCCAGTACACTTATTTTTTAATTAGAAGGAAACATGCACACACAAACTCACACACACACACACACACACACACACACACACACACACATAGACACACACACACATACAAGTACTCAAAAAATTGACAACAAACGACACTCGAGACTAAACGGGTTAACATACAGTCAGGGATTCCAAAGTTGTTTTAAGTCGGGACAAACTTGGTTAATGCAAACAGTTATGAGGAAGACTCAGAAAAACTGGCCAACATTGCTCTAGACAAGAGAAGAATTCGAAGTGATTTAATTCAGGTTTAAAAGATAATTTACGTAAATGATAAGTTAGACTACGACACGATTTTTTCAAAGTACAACCGGCTACAAGATCAAGAGGGCATAGCTACAAATGCAATAATGAACGGTCCAAATTACATACCAGGAAGTATTTCTGTAATGACTGACAGGTGAATGCTTGGAATTCATTGCCACAGGAAATAGTGTAGGCAAGGCCAGTTAATGCATTAAAGAATAGATTGGGTACTGAGAGGTCTCGAGGTATGACCTCGGCCTCAAGTGCAGGAAGTCGCAGGTTCAAATCACGACGGAAACCGGAATTTCTGGTATCCTGATCTTTGTGTCATAGAGATCGGACGCCATTGCTCAGTGTCGTGCACATTAAAAGTCGTATCTGCCGCTGCGCGGGCAAAATTCAAAATGATGTTTAAAATCTATAAAATCTATTACGGGATTATAGCTGGTGATACAGAGTTCATGCGTTGTGCTGGGATTCCCCAAAATATGGAGAACACAGATAGGTTAACCCATAACCTACTTTACTATTTATTGAGTTGTCCATGGTTAAACCGTGTGCAATGACGTTGATTCTTTGACTAATCTTAACTAAACTAAACTGAACTAAACTAATCCAAACTAAACTAAACTAAACTAATCTAAACTAAACTATTCTAAACTACACTTACCTAATCTAAGCTAAACTAATCTAAACTAAACTAAATTAAACTAGACTAAACTATACTATACTATACTATACTATACTATACTATACTATACTATACTATACTATACTATACTATACTATACGATACTAAACTAAACTAATCTAAACTAAACTACACTACACTAAACTAAACTAATCTTATCTAATCTTATCTAAACTACTCTAAACTAAACTAAACTAAACTAATCGAATCTAATCTAAACTAAACTAAACTAAACTAAACTAAACTAATCTAATCTAATCTAATCTAATCTAAACTAAATTAAACTAAACTAATCTAGTCTAAACTAAACTAAACTAAACTACACTACACTACACTAAGAAAAGATTGGATGCTAATAGTGATTTTTAGATCAAGTGAATGTAAAAGAAACTGGTTGTGCGCCGACTCTGCAGAGCCTTCTAAACCAGTTTAAAGATGTTAAGATTGGATGCGTCGGTGTCGTAATTATTTAGGTCGTGCTACAGGGACATAGGCCTCTTACACGCCAGTGCAATGTCCACGATATTTAACGTCACTGAATCACGGAGATCTCAAAACCAAATCATGTGAAATGTGAATCATAACAGGGATGAAAGATGGGAGTTAGGGAGGAGAACACGCCCATTGGTGAAATGGACAAAATTACGAACGTATAACCAATGGAGGACAGAAGAGTTAGTAGAAGCCCAACGTCTGATAGACCACCCGACATAGTAAAGTAAAAAAGTAAAGTATCCCATAGCATTACTACCGTAGGGGTGTGAGGGTGTTTGGCGTTCTCACATTTCAAAGGCTCGGCTATATGAGGGCGGTAGCCCTCTCCTATCCCACGCTGCTTTAACTTTCCGGACTGAACCGGTACCCATTTCAGGATGGGTCGACCCGGAAGCCGTTGCGATCTGAAAAAAAGACTACCTCCTCAAACCCAGGACCACTCAGATGCGAAGCCAGCTCGCTAACTACTGCGCTACGCGGCTCCCAATTTACCAGAGAGTTTAGAAGGACAAAGCTCTCACGCGGAACAACTTTGTCAGTGACAGAAATGTGGAGAAGATGTCACATAAATGACACATCACAGATTAAGCGTATGCCCACTACACACATGATTCCCACCTGGAGAAAACAGCGCCTGCCAGAGCTGATTGAAAACACTTCCGGTATTGGAAAAGAAAAGCAAACAGAAACAGAAAGAGCCCTAACTGTAGAAGACATAGAGCATCACAACTCAAGCTACACCCGGTCTCATGTACACAAATGGATCAAAATCAAACGCAACAGAGAATGGAGGTGGGGGATCTTTCTAAGTCTAAAAACAGTGCACAAAGACAGCAACGTCTTTTTTTTAATATGCTTTTCAGGTTAAACGATTTTGACCTTGATTTTCCCAGGTTGAAATTTCTTTTTGATGGTGTTGTTGTTGAATGCCCACACTGTGTATGATTACTATTTTGTGCGCCCTAAAAAGGACGTTAAGTGGCGGGTTGAGGTAGCTTACCTCACATCCCTAACGTGCTGATGAGGATGAACCGGGGTCCTCCAGACGGTTATGCTAAGCTTGGTCTCATCTTCCTAACGCTCACTACTATATGGATCACGTCGATCCCTCAGTTTGTTAGACTGCCATAAAAACATCCCGTTTCCACGGAGGGCTACAGGTAAGCCGAGGTGAGAGTCTTGTCCGTTATATTTTGCCTGACCCTGACTAGCATGGCTGATCAGTATCTTCTTCTTCTGCATTTCGTTTTCAATCTTCCGTTACCAAGCCCTGATCAGGACTTTGCAGGTAACAGGATGTAGTCCAGAGAACGGAATACGTAGTGTCGCTAGTTTACAGTTTGACTGTGATATTTGCCCCTTTCGGTCAAACACGTCCGTCTTCGGCTAGTGGTCAGTATATTCCGCATGACCCTGACTAACATGTCTGATCATTATATTTTGCCTGACTCTGACTAACATGTCTGATCAGTGTGTTTCGCCTGACTAGACGTTAGTCTTGCTTCCCCATTTCTGTTTGATGGTATCTAAGGAGCTCCTTCAGACTTTTCTTGAAACGATTTTTCAATGTCCTCGAAACTATTTGTCTTCCCTCAGTTCTATACAGAAGCGTATTTCGGTGCCTTTCGTTTGAGAATCGAGTGAGGTGGTCAGTCATCTCAGTTGCACTATCTAAAAAAGTGCACGAATACCTGGCATGTTGGTTCTGAATAGAACTTCATTATTTGTGACATGGTCCTGCCATCGAATATACAGTTCGTGTCTCATACAAGTTGCAAGGACGAGATTTAGCGTCATGACGTCTAAAGCGTAGATAGACCAGCTCTCACGCGGGTAGAGCAGGATGGAGAGAATGACGACACGGAAGACCTTCACCTTATTCATTATGTTGATTCCTCGATGTTCTCACACATTCGAGTTTTAAACCAAAAGCTATGCTGTCCTTTATTATTATATTTTATATTTTATATTATATTTGATCAGCAGTAATCACTTATCTGGATAGCGTTCTCCCGAATTTTCCCAGTATGGGTTAGCTAGCCCAGTGATAAACCATTGTGTATCGCTTCTGACAACAGTGTAACTGGACACCCACCAACAAAAACAAGAAGACATAGCTACAAATTAACTAAACAGAGGTCCAGATTAGATATTAGGAAGTATTATTTTAGTTAGAGAGTAGTGAATGCTTGGAATGCATTGCCACAGGAGGTAGTGGAGACAGGGACAATTAATGCATTTAAGAATCAATTGGATACACATAGCTTTTAGAGCAAGGTAATGTAAATGAAACTGGTTGTATACAGACTCTGCAGAGTCTTCTAAACCAGTATAAAGATGTTAAGTTAAGTTAAGCTTGACTTGGTCTCTCCTCTTCTGCAAAAGGAGTGAAGAGTCCTCTACCATTATGTGTAGTCTTTTACCCTTAGGATGTAGAGGTATTCTTGTATTGTATGTCTTGTGGCCCCTAGGTTCTACAGAATGGAGTAACAGGTGGCATGTCTAATTCTTCTTAACAATGTTTCTATTTTGTATGCCTCTTTCAGACGAAAGTAAAAACAACTAATCTGATAATGATCACGATAATAACTTAACTTAACTTCTTTATACTCGTTCAGAAAACTGTGCAGTCTGTATGTAACCAGTTTCATTTGCATTTCCTCGATTTTAAAACTATGCGCATCCAATATATTCTTGAATGCATTAATTGAACCACCCTCCACTATTTCCCGTGGCAATGCATTCTAAGCAATAACCACTCTCTGACTAAAAAATATTTCTTTATATTTAATCTGGTCTTTTTAAAAATTAATTTGGAGCTTTGCTCTCTTATTCTTGAAGGAGGTTGTATTTTGAAAAACAAACTAGTTACAATCGAATTTATCATTTCCGTTGATTATCTTATAAATCGATATTAAATTATCTCAAATTCACTATAGGCAGGAGTATTTCTGTGTCTTTCCTCATTATAATTTTGTAATCCCACTATCAGTTCTGTCGCTCCACTTTGTATCCTTCCCAGCATGCTTATATCACCTCTTCAATAAGGACTCTACACATGTACACAGTACTCCAACCTAAGTCTAACTAATGCTTTATACAGTTTGACTATTCCTTTCTCTCTCCTATGTATAATAATCGACGGTTGACTAAAACTTCCTCTACCTTTTGTTTGACCGGTTCAGTCCAAGAGACTGGCTTTAATCGATATCTCGACGTTGTCTTACCCAATATAGGGCTGTTTCTCTATTTTCTGCCTGCCCTCAGTAAACTGCCAAGAGTTTACAAAATCCATTTGAGAATCCCTGAAATAGAATTTCACAAAGTATTCTCAGAATATATACAATTTTTGATTCGTTTATTGTTACTCGATACCTAATCTAACTATTAATTCAGTTCAATCTTGTGACACAAATACAACATCGACTTTACGGCTTCACAAACATCGAAACATGGCTGCAAACCACTCCTGTACAACCCATTGTACTCGTTGCCTTTGAACATAAATTCGACTTTTATTCCCCACGTGACGTTCGCTAGGTCTCTACGATAGAAGGACAAGCGTTATCGATCTTTGGTACACGGGAGGAAATACATGATAGCATGTTCGACAAGAGGGCTATGAGATTTCCTTTCAAACATTTGCGCGCGAGAGCTCAATCAGAGTGACGCATGTTTATATTGCGTAACGGGTTTAACGAGTCATTTTGTTTATTTCAGTGATTGGGAGCCATCAAAAATTGTAGGCATAAATGCGTTAACTCTTGTGAACTGCTGAAATCATATCTCTAGAAAGGGCTGCAGTCAAATTAAAAAGCAGGATTGGGAACGTTGTAACCATCTAGTCGATTGCTACCATGCTCGAAAAGTCGAAGTACCAAAGTGGTCAGTGTATTGACTTCCTAGCCGATATTATCCAGGTTCAATCCCCAGTTACCCAGTGGTCTCGAGGTAAGGTGTACGCCTCAGGTGCCGGAGGTCGCGGGTTCAAATCACGGTGGAGACTGGGATTTTTCAATGTGGATCATCCGGTAAATATTTCCCGTGATCTCTGAGTAGAGAGATCAGACACCCGTGTGCAGTGGCACGCACGTTAAAAATATCTTAGTAGTTGGAAATTGAAAAGAGTAGGCCTAACGGCCGCTGCTTGGGCAAAATTTGAGTTTGAAACCTAATTAATTTAGGGATTCTCGCCTCACAGAGAATATGTCGCAAAAAAGCGAATCTGTGGCTATAACATTAGGTCTTGGTTATATGGTTAGCGCAGCGGCTGAAATCGTGCCTGAAAGGGATGCAGGTCTTTCTTGCTCTAATTTACGCTTCCACTTCCACCAATCCCAAAAATAGGCGATCGTAAATTCCAGGGCCTAAGAGATGCTGGGATTGACCTGGTAAGTCACCAGTGGATTTTCACCTGCAAAAATATATATAAATTAAGAAGATCACACCTCACCACAACGTCTAACGACATAAGTGGACTGATGATAGAAAGTTAGAATCCCCATTTGATGTGAAATAATTTTTTGATCGACAGCGCACACCGGATCGACCCAGCCTTAAACATGGGTTCAAGAGCAATTCTGGAATAGAAAAGCGGCAACTGATATGAGGCTAGACCACGTCGCTTCTAGCGGGAACGTTGGGGACAGAAAAATATGGACCAAACACAAAGTTACCTTCATCATCTTCATCGTTGTTCGATCTCAAACTTCCCCTGCAAAGTAGCAGGATCCTGTCTTGAGAACGAAATGTGTTTTGTCGTAGTTTACAGCTTGACTTTGATATGTGTACCTTTCGGTCCGACACATCCGACTTCAACAATCATTTTTGGGTACCGATTTAGCTCTACTTCCTTGATCCATTTAGCCAGTCTTCCAATGTTGCGGCCTGTTATCCAGTATCACTAAGAGGAGGGGAAGAAGGGTATTGGAAGCTCTGGGTCGCTGGCCCTGACGCTAGCACTCAGTTGTGGGTCGCTGGCCCTGACGCTAGCACTCAGTTGTGGGTCGCTGGCCCTGACGCTAGCACTCAGTTGTGGGTCGCTGATCGCTGCAGCTCTTGCAATGCGCAGCATCTTGATCCCGCATTGATATTCAAAAGAGGAGATACTACTTCATGAAAACCTCAGAACTCGTTTGTGAACTCTGTGCCTCTTCATTCATAATTTTGCTCTAATGTGAAGCATGAACAACCAGTGTATCTCTTCTTTACTGTGCTGATATTTGCGTTGATAATACCACTTGTACTGGGGTAACATACTCTTGACGAATTTATTTGGAGATGGAGAATGGTAGCTCTGGGTCACTGGCCTTTACCATAGCTGACCGGCTGCAGCTCCTGCACTGCTCAGCATGTAATAATTTTTTTCCGGATCTGTAATTAGAGTTTTCCCATCTGCATGAAGGACGGGTAGTGAACTTGAGGAGGTTGGGCCATAGACCACCCTGAGCGCAAGATATAAATTTCTCATCTCAGATTGTCAGCAAATCCCTGTATCTCATCAGCTTTATTGCTCAGTCAGGAGTCCTGCAACTGACGCAGTTTGCATTGGACAGTCCTGCGCGCGTTTAGGAAAGCTGCTTTCTTGTATGTTGACTCTGGGTCATTGGAATATATTTTGTGGAGACGGTGTTTGTCAGCTAGCATCGGTTTTATGGCCTTTAAGTTCTCTTCAAACCAGTCGTTCTGTTTACTAATAGCGTGGCCCAAGATTTCGGTAGACGTGTTATAGACCTGTGCACTAAGTGCATCCAATTGGTATCTACACTTTTGTTCGTCTAGTGAGACAGTCTAGAGATGGTTTTCCAGGGTAGCAGCAAACGACTTTTGGAGCGACACGTTCTGTAGCTTAAAAACAAACATCTAGCTTTTTATTGGTCGTCTTTCATTGAAGAAGTCTGGATAAATTAATACGAATTGTTAGATTAGATTCAATGAGTCGGTGGTCTGTCCAGCACTCGACACCACACATAGACTTAGTCACCAGAACACAGGTTAGTCTCGTCCCAGCAGTGAGATCTCATCACACAGGTTAGTCTCGTCCCACCAGTGAGGTCTCATTACACAGGTTCCGCTATAAAACAACATTGAGCCTCGTCCCAGCAGTGAGGTCTCATCCCACAGGTCCCACTATGAAACAACATTGAGCCTCGTCCCAGCAGTCAGGTCACATCCCACAGGTCCCGTTATGAAACAACATTGAGCCTCGTCCCAGCAGTGAGGTCTCATCCCACAGATCCCGTTATGAAACAACATTGAGCCTCGTCCCAGCAGTCAGGTCTCATCCCACAGGTCCCGCTATGAAACAACATTGAGCCTCGTCCCAGCAGTCAGGTCTCATCCCACAGGTCCCGCTATGAAATAACATTGAGCCTCGTCCTAGCAGTGAGGTCTCATCCCACAGGTCCCGCTATGAAACAACATTGAGCCTCGTCCCAGCAGTGAGGTCTCATCCCACAGGTCTGGCTATGAAACAACATTGAGCCTCGTCCCAGCAGTGAGGTCTCATCCCACAGGTCCCGCTATGAAACAACATCGAGTCTCGTTCCAGCAGTAAGGTCTCATCATGACTCTCCCCACGCATAAAAAACTCATCGCTATATGCGACATAATCATTATCCAGAGTATTATTGCAGCCTCGTTTATTCGATGGCTTGCTAGGGCTGGAATCTTTCTTTAGGTGAGGTGAATCGCTGTTTAGCTATGTGGAAATGTGTGTAAATGGGTGCAGAATATATTTTTACAGCTATAATATAACCAAACAGACTGTGTGTGTAGTTTAAGCGAAAGTTGAAACATTAACCAATAACATCCGAGTATTATGACATTAACATCATTAAAACATGTTAAGCTCCAAGAGGAGCATGTGTCCAACAAATACACGTGAATAATCAAATATTGGGGTATCCAAATATGCAGACGTGTGTGTGGCTCAAAGTTATTGCAGGACGAAGTTGTTGTACTGAGCTAATCAATGCAACTCTTATAAACGCCAGCATGTACACTTCGCGAAATATTCCATTGGTTTATCTCTAGTTCGTTCCATCAGTTCTACATTAGTAATCTTGTCATACCATTTCAATGTCGCTATAAAATTCAGCAGCTTTTTCGTTGTTGGTTTTGTTGTTATTCATGTTTCAAAAAAAGCCATTCAATAGAACAGATTTTTAGAAATTAGAGCAAAACTAGGAAAACTTCAGAGATCCTCAGCAATGACACTACAATGGCTACTCTCTCACCGATGAATCACAGGAAACGAGAGAGCTGACCCTCAAGTAAAAGATGACAGTAAAAATGGCACAATTTAATCAACGAATGACACGCAGAGAGATCAAGAACATCATCAAAAATCAGTATATACACCATTGGAGTAAAGATGTGAACATAAGCAGTAGATCAGATGTGGCAGAGTCTAGGTTTCGCTGAGTTGCTACTTATCTAAAGTGTTACAACATTATCCACACAACGTTACAACTTCACACAGTAAATAACACAGTAAACACTGTCTAACAAAATGTTACATGTTTAATAACAATCTCCTGACATCGAAGTTCTCTCGAAAGCTAACATGCCCAGCATCCATGCACTGCTAGAAAAATAACGACTAGGATGGGCCGGACACCTCGTCTGTATGTCAGACGAGCGGCTCCCAAAGAAGCTTCTCTACGGCGAGCTGAGAGAGGGATGGCGCGAGAGAGGGCGCCCAAAGAAACGTTTTAAAGACGGTCTGAAGGACTCACTGAAAAGTTGCCAGATAGACATCGACACCTGGGAATGTCTTGCGCAAAACAGATCTGACTGGATAAGCGCAGACAAAGCGGGTGTAGCTACCTGTTAAGACGACCGTGTTGTGAAAGCCCAGAGCAGACGCGAGAACCGGAAATCCCGAAGAGCGGGAACACCATCACCTTCTTCAAATCTCGTGTGCCCGATATGTAGCAGATGTTTTCGTGCCCGCATTGGCCTGTTTCTGCCACATGCGCACCTACACCCAACAGGGAAATATGTGACAAGGATGATGTCGGCGGTCCTCATCGACAACGATGGACAGCTATTATTACATCGGACGTTTCAAGCACTAGCTTTTGAATATGCCCTTCAACTAGTCGACTTAGTGTCAAGACTGTGAATGACCTTGGTACGTAGCCAGGCAACCTTTGTTCCCAGTGTCGCCAGCCCAATCCTCCCTGCCCTAAACGCCCATGCAAAGATCTCACACACTTTTGAGTGTTCACGATGCGAGCACTCTGTGCAATGACAGTGCCACAGGTTAAGCGGTTCAGGGTTAGTGTGTCAAGTAGACGACTTCAATTTAGGTAACTGTTCAGAGATACTTGTAGATATTCATTGGTATGTTTTGCTTCTGTCCATCGACGAGGGGCTTGACCATCCTGAGCTAACTGTACAACTCTTTAGATAGGTATATCAGGCATGAATGGGGATAAACGAACTTGCACCAAACATGATTTGCTATATACTACGTTGAGATCTCTGAACGTTAAGAACAGGTGTTGTCCAGATGTGGGTCTAACCTGAAAAAGTGGGGATTTGCAGACGATGAATATTGTGAATGTGGGACCGTCTGGGACCCGGAATACTTGATTGTATGTCCTATGTTGCAGAAATCCTGTGCAGTGGAAGATTGATGGTAGCAAATGAAAAAACACTGACAGTGGCTGGTTTTTGGGCGAAGACTATGTGAGGTTGCTGGACACAGAAAGTAAGTAAATATCAGGCATACAAACAACATAACCAGCCAATCTGATGTGAACAGTTTTTTTGTTTTTTTTGCGTTCGCCTTATTTTTCTATTCCCCATGGCGGTGTGCGTTGCACTGTGGTTTTTATTTTGTGCCTGTCGGCCCTGTGCATCCGACTTCAGCATGTATTTTATGTAAGGGTCTGCTTCCTCCTGCATTTTCTAAGGGTTTGCTTCTCCGGAGTAACGGCCGGTGTTGTGATGGGGATCCCAAGGATCGAACCCAGCCCCTTCTGGTTGTGAGCCGTGTCACTTAACCACTAGCCCACGCCATCCCCTATGTGAACAGTTTGAAGCAGCTCACGGTTGTCCAAGAACCTCGCCCTGTTAAGGACTTCAGAGCTGAGCACTACATCCAGATCACATGAAAGGGGCAGGATGTTCGCGATCACGATGGACGCCCCTTTAAGCTGCTGCTGTATGGTGAGCTTAAGAGAGGCAGAAAGTGGCAGAAAAATGGATGGGTCAGGAGAAATATACTGGTCAAGACCCTCACCTATTCTCCTCGTTGGTTGTTCTGGAAGGGGGCTTTTGTAGAAGACAACAGTTTGGCTAACAAGATGAGGTTCGACGTAATCCCCGTAATAGTGAGCGACACGAAGATGAAGCCAAGCATAGTACAACCGCCTGGAGGACCCCAGTCCACCTTCATCAGCATGGTCGGGATGTGAGGAAAGATACGACAACCTGCCACTAAACGCTCTTATTAGGGCGCACAAAAGAGTAACCTGCTCATTGTGGGCATTCGCAAAGAACAACAACAACCTAATTGCCTGTTGAAAACTGTTTGCTCCGAACTGCACATTGCGCATCGGCGTCACACACGTGTGCTCACGTCGCCCAGAAGAGAATCATTACTGACATGCAAAAAGAAACGAGCTGATCGAAGCGACAAAATGCAAGACAAAATGGTCCATTTTCTAACGCTGTCATTGCGTGACCCACGTGCGGTAGAGTTTGTACCGCTTGGATTGCAATTACATTCATGTCGGTCACATCTGAATCCACACACGTGACGCTGTCGCCATCTTTGTTGGAGATGGGCAACTATTATTACTATTACTCCATTCTGCTCGCCGATCTTGAGCAGCCTGGGCAGCAAGATCATGAGAAAATTGTTGAGTCTCCTGGCATGTCTGCTGCAGTTTTTTATTGTTATCGCTGCATCTCGAAGTCGCCCCCTCGTCGTCTTGTGTCCTTGACTTGCCACTGGGATCGGGCGGCACGAGACGAGAGAGTGAGGATAAAAAGTAGCGCAGTTAATCCTTACTGAAATTATCGCTAGCAAAACAAATTATACCATCATCGTCTACGAAAGGCGGCGGCCTTAGCATTTTTCTTTACAAAAACGTGGTTAGCGCCAAGACACTATATTTTTTTCATTTTCGTGGCAACATTGAAGCAAACACTTCATCAGCACTGACAGCACGACGCCTAACTATCTGAATCCGTGGATACATGACTTATTTTTCTGAATTCACACGTGACAATTCTTACAAATGGAACCAAAGTATAAATGGCACAGATGTAATAAAGTGCAGGAGATAACACGATCTTGGTTTGTCTGACTTCCAGGCCAAAGAACAAATATTGACTCTACAGATCGGCATTAAGATACTTACAATTAATTTTCTGAACTATTTTAATTAGTTTATGATATGTCAGCTAACACCAGAACTTGAAGATTGCCTGTTTCCGGTATGGGATAGAATGCGTCAACCTGGCTACCGTATTTTCCTTAAGGATACATCCGTTAAACATTTATAGCTGGACAAACTGTGGCATGTCATGACTGGATTGAACTATTATCTATCACGCCTGAGTGGCGTGCGGGTAGAGTACTTGCTTGTCATGGCACTGGTACTGGGTTCGACCTCCATTATCGACACACTCCAGTCAACCCAGGTGTACGTAGTAGACGGACTTAATTTTAGGATAGGGAAGGCAGTGAAGAAGGGAACTCGTCACTTCACCCCATAACCATGTTAGATATATTCACTTAACGACGTCAACACTTCATCCCTGACATCATGGTCACCTGTAAATTACCTAGATTTGACCTAAGCTATTAAGTCAAAAATACGACACGCATTGACATCCACAGAAATAACTCACAAATTAAAAATGAGATTATCAGCGTGTAATATATACTCGTCTTTACTGTACAGAGTGTAGTAAACAAACGGTTAGAAATGAGTATTCATGCCACTGAAATGTGGTTATAGAAGAATAAATTAAAGCAAATAAAGAAGACTTGGAAAAATAAGAGGCACAAAGACAGTTGATGAATTAAGTCATAGATAAGCGGGTACTTGTCGGTTTATTAACCTGAATTAAAATGTAACCCTAATAGTACCCCTACTGCACCGCAGTAAAATTGTTTCTTTAACCCGATTTGACGTCTTTTTGGCGGCCGATGTAAAAACATTTGAATAGTGAATATGTGATTGACGCCAAAACTGTTGCGAAAATATGTAATATATGGTATGTTAAATATTTGAATTGGTAATTTATGTTTAAAACATTGAATAATTTTGGTCTCAACTTTCCTTTGATGATTTCTATTATGTTTTTTAATGTTACATATCTTGCAATATGATTAATAATTACCTATTTCTGTTTTTACTGCGGTCCGGCAGGGGTACGGGTAGGAAAACATTTTAATTCAGTTGAATAAACCGACAAGTACCGATAAATGTATTCGGGCCACACATCACTTTGCTGGAAACAATAATGGAAGCCAAGATGAAGGGCAGACTTACCAGCTAGACAACGCTATAAGTGGGAGCATAACATCAAAAGATAGGACAAGGAACTGCATGGAAGAACGTAACGTAGAAACAATAGTCAACAGAACAGTGGAGATATGTGAATCTGACACTTAAAATGGTCGGATCAGCAGACCTTCAATGCGGAGATGACTACTGATCTATTCAGATCTATCAATCTTTGACCTGGAAATGTCAATTGATTTTATTTTATTTGATCAGCCTACCTTTGATTTAGAGATGTCAATTGATTTGATCTGATCAGCGTACCAGTCATCTGGATATGTCAATTTGATTTGATCGTATTCCCCTACTTTTGATCTGAAGATGGCAATTGATTTGATCTGATTAGCCTACCTTTGACCTAGATATGTCATGTGATTTGATCTTATCCCCTTACTTTGATCCAAGGTAACAATTAATTTGATCTTATTCCCTTACCTTTGATCTAGATATGTCAATTGATTTGATCTTATTCTTCTAGCTTTGATCTATATATGTCAATTGATTTGATCTGATCAGCCTGCCTTTGATCTAGAGATGTTATTTGATTTGATTTGATGGGCCGACCCATAATCAGAGATGTAAACTGGTTTAATCTGATCAGTCCACATTTGATCTGGAAAGGACAACTGCTCTGATCTAATCAGCCGACCCTTTGATCTGCAGATGTGATCCGCCTACGTTTGATCTGGAAAGGACAACTGCTCTGATCTAATCAGCCGACCCTTTGATCTGCAGATGTGATCCGCCTACGTTTGATCTGGAAAGGACAACTGCTTTGATCTGACCAGCCGACTTTTGATCTAGGGATGTGAAATGATCAGTTGACCTTTCATCTGGAGATGTTAACTGAACTGATATGATAAACCGACCTTCGAGGTCAAGATGACAACTGAACTGAAAAACAGAGCAGACTGGCTAAGGAGAATGGATCGAAGAGGGAATACTAACCCAAAAATACCATGCTGAATTCGGATGTGTCGGACCGAAAGGCCACAAAAGACTGAGGTACCACCTATTCAACAAACTGAAGATAGGTGGCACTGATGAATGCAGTTGTGGTACCGGAAAAATGACCGCTGAACATCTGCTGCAAAACTGCCCGAAATACGAGGACCAGAGAAAGCACATGTGGCCATCACCAGTGGCAACACGAGACAAGCTATATGGCAGTGTCGACAGCCTCAGGATGACCGCTGCTTTAAAAAAAAAATACAGGTTGACGTCTGACAGCGTACGAAGAAGAAGAAGGACCAAAAGGTGCAAATATCGCAGTCAAGCTGCAAACTACGACACACCGCATTCAGTCCTCTGCACTTAATCCTGCTACTCGCAACATCTTCAAGGCTCAGTAACGGGGGTTTGAGAACGAACAACAAAGAAAAGAAGAAGAAGAAGAAGATGGCCTTCTGAACTGAACGAAGAAGCAAACCATTTGTTCATTCTTCTACTGAAACACCTCGCACATTTGCTGCGTGATCTACGTTATCGAGTCAGTGAATACCATGTCATTACTGGAAGATTGATGTGATGGAGGGGTGAAAGCTACTTTCCCGTGTAATCACTCCGCACTGCATAGTCTAGGTTTTAAACGCTTTTATTTAAGTTCACATCTCAGTTATGATCAAATCATGAATTTGAACATTCAGACATTTCCCGACTAGCTAGGGAGTTGAAACTTTTAGAACAGGTACAAACATGATGACAATAAACGTATATTATATTTTTAGTGCAACATTGGGATAACTTTGGGATAATTTGTAATCAATAAAGCGAGGACATTTTTGTACGAAACGTATGTCCACATGACCAAATAAAACAAACATTATATACTTCTTTAGCGCAAAACCTAATTTTTAATCTAGAAATATGATCCTCGCCTAAGGTGACTAAGGTTCAGTGTTCAAATCCTTGACGAGACCTTTGATTTTTTTTTCCTTCTAGCTATTTAAAATCTGATTTAAATTTGTATCGATACATTCCATTTGATTAGGACGTCTTTTCAGATTACTTTCAGTATGTATGAATTTGTATGTGTGTGTGTGTGTGTGTGTGTATATATATATATATATATATATATATATATATATATATATTTATATGCCTGTGCGTGCATATGAATGTATATGCGTATGTTTGTTTGCATTAGACGGCGCAAGATACGCGTGTAAGTAATATACTTTTATTATATTTAACAATTTTTATATACGTAGTATAAGAGAGATTTCACTTTACGAAAATTCACAAAAGGATAAAATAAAATAAATGACAATTTTAAAATGACGCTTTTATTGCCAAATAGAAAAAAAAACTAAATAATAATTAAGTTCGATTAACTAAGTTAGCCTTACTTTCGCGTCTAACGTCGATAACTCCTTATTTTTCATACCAAATATGGAATAAAAGCGTGAGGCCCTGAATAGTTGCACACAACTAAATACTACTGAATACTTGTCAGCGCCCCACGCTAGTGTACTACTTTAGCCGATACTGACGTCGTGTTTAACTATAGGTCAATCTATGGTACACGCTATTTGTGGTCCCCAATTGGGAAGTCGGTAAATCGTGAATCAGAGGTAGGGATCAAGGTGCTGAGCAGTGCATGAGCTGTAGAGATCAAGGTGCTGAGCAGTGCATGAGCTGTAGAGGTCAGCCACCCGAAGCTGACTGCTAGGTTCAGGGCTAGCGAACCTGAGATATCAAGACGCTTCTCCACCTCCACGTAGTGATCATGGATAACAAACAGCAACAGGAGAGACTGACTAAGAAGAAGGGAACGAATAGGGAAGGCTAATCCGGTACCCACAAATTTCATGCTGAAGTCGGATGTATCAGACCGAAAGTTTAAATATCGCATTCAAGCAGTAAACTGCCATACATTTCGTTCTATTGACTACATCTGTTGCTTGCAAAGCACTTTTCGGGACTTGGTAGCGGGAGTTTGAGAACGAAAAAGAAGAAGAAGAAGAAGACGAAGAAGAAGAAGAAGAAGAAGAAGAAGACGAAGAAGAAGTAGAAGAAGAAGTAACCTTTCAGCTCCCTGTGAAGCACATGTTGTCAACACATACACGCCGAACCCTTTACGTCAAGTGTCATCTGTTCACGTCCTTTCTATTTTCTTCATGTTTGTATCGAGCTCTCACTCTATGTACGTTTTGATCTATCTCTACTCCCTTGTATTGAATATTCCAGAACAGTGACTGTTTTGAAATGCTATTGGACTGATATACTTTTGTTATAGCTGCAAGATTTATTTTATGAGTTACTTACTTAACCTGTCTTGAGTACCACTAATTACTTTCCCTGGCCTTGGTCACAACGACTTACTTCCCCTGTCCTGGAAACTAAGTTCTGAGAAAGACCATTTTGTATGCTACCTGCATGAGTTATAACAATACTCTCACCCCTGCTACTTGTAATTTGCATTCTCGTGCTTAAGTGATTGTCATTCTTTCTCGTATGTATGGTGAGCCTTTACCCACGATTCGTTCAAATATATTATGTCCTAGCCTTCCATCATGCCTTCACGAATCTGTCGAAGGTGTTTGCCCTGTTGGGCGTAAGGGGGGGGGGGGGGCGGGGTGCGGGGGAGGGTAAGCTAGGTCTGGGCTGGACGTCCCGCGTGTTAAAAGAAAGTGAAGAGTCTGATATAGCCTGTCATTTCCAGGTGTAGATCGCCGCTAGATTCACTGTTCGGCTTGCCGTTCAGGAGTTTCCGTGCCAATGGCCTCTCCTACAGTATTGTGTCCACAGCAGCACCTTCATGAGGGTACGCTGTTTCTTGCAGAGCCTGCTATGGGGCGCGACCGAGTACCCGGAGGAATAACTGGGCGGGCAGATTGGGCTCAGTAGCCTTGGTTGGCAGCCAATCTAAGAGAAGGTAAACTCTAAACCCGGATATACGAAGCTCGTTAGCCTCTTCAGGCAGTTTGCCTAGGAGACGAGGAACTCTAATTTTAAACTCACAACTCACAGAGAGTGCTGGCTAGTCTTCGGAGAGTATCATCGGATGTCTCGATAACTAGCAACTGCGGGCAACGACTCCACTGCCTTGTGGAAACCTCGGGAGTGGGTAGGGCTACGGGAGTAAACCGAGATAGAAAATCCGGAGTCGTAGCACCTCAGGCGAGAGTTTCAAAATTGCGAACTCATTCTGGCAGCTCTTGCAGCTGAGCTAGTGCCAAATTGCCATGTTTTGCATTCCTTTGGATTATACCAGCTAGACCGAGAGGGGAAACCTGCAGTTTGGGCAGCCCAAGGTCTCCATATTCAACGCTCAGGTTTGTAACATGAGAGACTACTCACCGGGTGCCACGCGCATTGTCTGCAAAAACTGAGACGCCTATGATGATGATTTCCACAGTTGTGCAATGAGGTGCCGTTTTCCATTACCTATGCTCCTGCCACTCATAGTTTTCCGAACAGTGAAACTGCTGCATCTACCAAGCGGTTTCTTAAATTTCAACATCGCAATGACTTACTTTGCTGCCGAACCTTTAGTTTAGCAAGTGTAACAAGTTCCTTTTCCTTAAGTATTTTCACAATCTCACGTCCAATAACATCTTTGTTGAAATCAACAGTTTTCCTTTTCTTGTATTGTTCCATTGTATTATGTACAGATTTTAAGTCACGTTTTATCCAACGGAAAATATATATTCTATATATGCCTAGCACATGTAGTGTTCTCTTACTAGGATCTTGTCAGTCGAGATATAAACATCCCCTTTTTCCTTCTCTGCAGAAGTAATTTTACAAAAGCAGGCACCTTCTGCATCGTCATGAATTTGCATTTCGAACTCATTACTAAATCGATAAGAAAGTAGCTCGTTAAACCTCTCAAACAAATGACGTGTAGATACGCTACATACATAAGTGCAAAAGAAGTGTGTACGACTTGCTTGAAATGTTTTTCACGAAATTCCCGATTTCTCACTGCAAATAATTTAGCTTTTGGAGAGGATAGCACACATTAAAGGAACTACTGTCATGTTTTACTGTAAAACTTGTGTAGGTATACCTAATATTCTCTAGCTATTTTACTAGTCCCAAATAAGTAATTACTTGTAGGAGAACAGTTTTAGATGGCCAAAAAATAGTCTCTTAAGGTCGTAACTATTATTAATACCCACACAACATTTCATTACATTCTGTCAATGGAATTATTTAATATAAATCGGATAAGTTATTCAGCAATTTTGCAACGAACTATAGTACAACTGCATTCCAAGCAAATGGATTAAGGATTCCTATACAGTTAGTAAACCAAATCCACTGTTGTACGTATATTCTGCCTTCTGAAGTCACTGGTAAATAATTAGAATGACGAGTTTGTGACAATTGTTTTCTGAGTTATCGGTCACGTCAAGTAATTAATCTTGAGATGTCTGCCTCATTACGGTCATTGACAGAATCTTTCTTGCAGTGGCTTTATTAGTCTAGGTCTGTTGTGTGTGTTTGAAGTTACTATATTGTACAGAGGTTCTTAAACTGGGACATAGGAAAGGGCAAGGGGGCTTTTGTTTGATCAGTGGTGTGGGGACTTTCTCTTCTTCTTATTATTATTATTATTATTATTATTATTATTTTTATTATTATTATTTTTCTTGTTCTTCCTGTTCTTCTTGTCCTTTTTCTTCTCCTTCATCTTTTTCTTCTTCTTATTCTTCTTATTCTTCTCCTTCCTCTTCTTCTTTTCTTTGTTCTTTTTTTGTTCAAGGACGAGGTTGCTCGTTCCATGCACAATCCACTTTAGTCACCTATTAATAACATGAATTGTGGTGCAGTACACCTGTACTTTCCTTCACAGACCTTTTCATTGAGATCTTCATAGGGGCTCCTGAACATGGAGATTCTGCGTATTTGAAAGCACTATTCTGAGAAGGGTTCCTGGACTTCACTAAACTGCTAAACGTGTTCAAACGGCCTTTATTATGCTATCAAATTGGCTCACAGACTTTCTTACACTATCATATGGGCCCACAACCTTATTAAACTATCATAGGGCTCCACCGACTTATTACACTATCATAATGGTCCACAGACGTATTACACTATCATAGGGCTCCACCGACTTATTACACTATCATAAGGGTCCACAGACGTATTACACTATCATAAGGGTCCACAGACGTATTACACTATCATAAGGGTCCACAGACGTATTACACTATCATAAGGGTCCACAGACGTATTACACTATCATAAGGGTCCACAGACGTATTACACTATCATAAGGGTCCACAGATGTATTACACTATCATAAGGGTCCACAGACGTATTACACTATCATAAGGGTCCACAGACGTTTTACACTATCATAAGGGTCCACAGACGTATTACACTATCATAAGGGTCCACAGACGTATTACACTATCATAAGGGTCCACAGACGTATTACACTATCATAAGGGTCCACAGACGTATTACACTATCATAAGGGTCCACAGACGTATTACACTATCATAAGGGTCCACAGACGTATTACACTATCATAAGGGTCCACAGATGTATTACACTATCATAAGGGTCCACAGACGTATTACACTATCATAAGGGTCCACAGACGTATTACACTATCATAAGGGTCCACAGACGTATTACACTATCATAAGGGTCCACAGACGTATTACACTATCATAAGGGTCCACAGACGTATTACACTATCATAAGGGTCCACAGACGTATTACACTATCATAAGGGTCCACAGACGTATTACACTATCATAAGGGTCCACAGACGTATTACACTATCATAAGGGTCCACAGACGTATTACACTATCATAAGGGTCCACAGACGTATTACACTATAAAAGGCGTCTACTGCCTGATGATGTCGTTATCATTGCTTGAGATGGGCAGATCCCTAATTATGTCACGTTCACTGACTCAAAAGTGTAACTGATGTAACAGAGTTACAAGGATTCACGAGCCATCGCCAGGGAAGCATTGAAAATACCGCTGGTGGTACCCACACATAACTTGAGAACCCTGCCCGAGAGGTTCAGTTCATTGAACGGGGCATTGTCCTTAACTCTTAAACAATGCAGTTTAAAACTGTTCAGCCAAAATGGTTCTCGTTCCCACGATTTGAACTGGAAATCCCACGACCTATAGGTCATTCAATAGTTTGAAAAACAAGGCAGCCTTTCACTGGGACATGCCAGTTCAAATAAAGTTTGAGGGAAATGAACTCAAGAAAGGAGAAATCATTGACCAAAACAGGGAGCTTAGCATATAAGCTGGTGGAGACAAATCAGAAGTACAGATCAGAAGCAGCAGGAAAAAAAAAAGTATTCTACCGTGCAGTTTAGTAGGTAGCATATTAGGCAAGAACAAGTAGATAGATAAAACTACAGAACTTAACCAGTGAGTGATCAGAATAAAGAGGTAGAATTAGAAGTCACCAAAGCAAATCAACACTGAAAGGCAACGAGAGACCACACACGTGTAAGAATATGTCTGTGTGTTACATTTAGTTCGAGTTGTCGTGGCTAACCCCTTGCTCTCGTGACCAAAATTCATTCTCGTCAGACAGAGACGTGTTGCTTCAACACGAAGCTGTCGTCCTGGACGACCCGTTGTGACTTGTGTGCTTCCTCGTTCTGACAACCACAGTACTACAGCCACTGTCGTCTGTCATAGACACAAGCACAGCTACAGTCGGAGTACAGCTGCAGTCGGAGCACAGATTCAGTCGCCGACCTTCTGAAGTTGAGACGAGACAAGAGGTTCAGTAGACATCTGTCTTAAGTTGAGACGAGACAAGTCTCTGTAGGCATCCATATTTTTGTGTAAGCTGAGAGGTGGTCATCAGACGAGCGAGGACAGAAAGATGAGGACTGAGAAATTGTAGAAAGACAGCATTATATCAACGCACAGAGATAGATTCCGACCACGTGATTAGAACCCTGGATAAAGTTTAGTGCTAGAGTAAGTCATGTGCTATTTGCACGAACCTCTAGAAGCAATCATAGTCAGTTAGAAAAGTGATGATAACAAACTTTTTGAAACATTAGAATTAATTAATAATTGATGAACAATATAATATGATCTATGAGCCTAGTGTTTTGATATGATGTGTATGATGTTGGTGAAATAAACATTCTTTTTTTTTCATTTTGGAAAAATAATTTTTCGTGGTAAAATTAAAGTGTGAGTTAAGGAGTGATAGTGGTAAGGAAGATAGGATACAAATAACGTTAGACCTGTTACACGTATTACACTATGATATGGGCCCAAGCCTTTTTAAACTTTCATAGGGGTCCACAGACTTATTAAACTATCATAAAGGTCCACAAACTTTTAAACTATCATAGGGGTCCACATACGTATTACACTATCATAAGGGTCCACAGACTTATTAAACTACCATGAAGGTCAACAGGCTTATTACACTATCATAAGTGGCCAATAAGCTTATTAGACTACCAAAGTGTCTTATTGGCTTAAATTTACTATAAAAGTGGTCCACTTGCTTATTAGCTTATCAAAGTGGCCGATAGGCTTAATAGACTATCAAATTGGCTCATAGACATGATTATTCTATCAGTGGCCCATAAGCTATATTCGACTATCAAAGTGGCCCATAGGCTTGTTAGACTATAAAATTGACTCTTGATTTTACTATAAAAGTGGTCCATAGGCTTTAATAAACTCTCAAAGTGGTCCTTAGGACTTATTAAACTCTCAAAGTTGTCCAGATGCTTTATTAAACTTTCAAAGGAGCCCACATATTTTATTAGTCTATCAAAGGAGTCCACTGACTTTATTAGACTATCGAAGAAGTCCACATATTTTATTAGACTATCAAAGGAGCCCACATACTTTATCACTCCAAATGAGTTCCACAAGTTTTAACAGACCATCAATGGGGCCCAAAAGGTTACTCAAGTATGGAAGAGGTTCATGAAGTACAATGAACTACCAAATGAACCAATATCAATCACTAGACTATCAAATGTGCCATTACTTTTGAGCACACCAACAGGCCAATAGGTTTCTAATTTCAAAGGTGTCAACAAGTTTCACAAGACTATCAAAGGATCACATAAACTTGACCAGACTATCACAGGATCACATGGACTTCACAAGACTATCAAAGGATCACATAGACTTCACAAGACTATCAAATGATCATATTAACTTCACAAGAGTATCAAAGGATCACATAGACTTCACAAGACTATCAAATGATCACATAGACTTCACAAGACTACCAAAGGATCACATAAACTTCACAAGACTCTCAAGTGATCACATAGACTTCATAACACTATCAAAGAATCACATAGACTTCACAGGACTATCAAATGATCACATAGACTTCACAAGACTATCAAAGGATCACATAGACTTCACAAGACTATCAAAGGATCACATACACTTCACAAGACTCTCAAGTGATCACATAAACTTCACAAGGCTATCAAAGGTGTCACCATGTTACACAAGACCATCAGAGTTGAATGGATTCCACTAGACTTTCATAGGTCAAAGAGTTCCCCTAGACTTTCATAGGTCAAAGAGTTCCCCTAGGCTTTCATAGGTAAAAGAGTTCCACTAGACTTTCATAGGTCAAAGGGTTCCACTAGACTTTCATAGGTCAAAGAGTTCCACTAGATTTCATAAGTCAAAGAGTTCCACTAGACTTTCATAGGTCAAACGGTTCCACTAGACTTTCATTGGTCAAAGGGTTCCACTAGACTTTCATAGGTCATAGGGTTCCACTAGACTATCAGATGCCAATGGGTTTCACCAGACTATCAGAGTGAGAATATAGGCTCTACAAGAATGTCCAAAGGTTCATTAGTTTTGCAAGTCGATCAATGGGATCATTATGATTCACCAGAATATCAAAGGTGTCCATATGTTTCACTAGACTATCAAATTGGTCAACAGGTCCACCAAAATATCAAAGGGGTCCATATGTTTCACTAGACTATTAAATTGGTCAACAGGTCCACCAGAATATCAAAGTGGTCTATATGTTTCACTAGACTATCAAATTTGTCAAAAGGTCCATCAGAATACCAAAGAGGTTAAAAGGTTTAATCGATCTTTCAAACGGGTCAGTTTGTTTCACCATACTACTAAAGGGATCAATGGGTTTAATCGAACTTTCAAACGGGTCAATTTGTTTTACCATATTACTAAAGGAATCAATAGGTGTCATCGAACTTTCAAACGGGTCGATTTGTTTCACCATTACAATAAAGGAATCAATGGGTTTAATCGAACTTTTAAACGGGTTAATTTGTTACATCATTCTACTAAAGGGATCAATATGTTTAATCAAGCTTTCAAAGTGATCAATTTGTTTCAATATCCTACTAAAGAAATCAATAGGTTTCATCGAACTATCAAAGGGGTCAATTTATTTCACCGTGTTACTGAAGGGATCAATATGTTTAAACAAGCTTTGAAAGATAACAATTTGTTTCGCCATCCTACTGAAGGAATTAATATGTTTTATCGAGCTATTAAAGGTGTCAATTTGTCTCACGATACCAATAAAGTGATCAATAGGTTTCATCGAACTATCAAAGGGGTCAATTTGTTTCACGACACTACTAAAGTGATCAATAAGTTTCATCGATCTATCAAAGGTGTCAAATTGTCTCACTATGCTATCAAAGAGATCCATGTCACAGAAGTTAAGAGCCACAAATTGTTTCAGTTCAGTTCAGTTCATCCGGTAACCCATCAGGTCGTTGGGCACACACGAAGACACTCCCAAAATCCCACTCCATCCCTCTCTGTCTGTCGCCGCCTGACGTATCTCACCGGGACGAAGGCCTGACCACTCAGTGATGTTGTCCATCCATCTCTTCCTTGGACGTCCTCACCCTCTCTGTCCTGGTACGGAACCAAAGAGTGTCGAGTTGGTAATTCCGTTGGACCAGGCCATCTTTCGTCTTTTGATAGCTGTGAACAGATCTTCAAAAGGACCAATAGCGTCTTCAACTCTCTGACGTATTACTACGTTCGTGACACGATCTTTATATGTAACATTTAGGATTTTTCTATAGCACCTCATTTCCATTGCATGTATTCTGCCCTGGATATCTGCTGTAATGGTCCAGGTCTCGCTGGCACACAGAAATATTGATAGCACCAAAGAGCGCATTAGTCTAACTTTTATGCCGAGGGCGAGCCACTTGTCTTGCCATATAGGTTTCAGCCGAGTCAGCGCCGCTGTTGTTTGTGCTATTCTTGCAATTACCTCTGGCTTAGATCCTCTTCGCTGATCAACGATCCCAGATATTTGAAACGTTTTACCACCTCAAGTTCCTGCCCATTTGCCTCTATTACAGATTTAAACCCTGTTATGTTATTGGTCATGAGCTTTGTTTTATCTGCATTTATTTCCATACCAAAACTCAGGGCAGCTCTATCCAATCTACCAATCAACTCCTGGAGTTCCCTTTCTGTGCCTGTCAATACATCAATATCATCAGCAAATCGGAAGTTTGTGATAAGCCTGTCACCTATTTTAACCGTGTCAACATGTCCGTTTTAGGACATGAAATTTAATCCTGTACACCTTTGCGATACGAAATAGTACAGCATTCTTAAAGAGATTGCGTCACATCAGTATCTGGTTAGTCTAACAGTTGATGATTACGTCATTTCATTGTTGAACTTTTTAATTAATGTTATCAGTACTCGTTAATTCCCTGCTTCCATTAATGATGGTCTGGGAACAACGAACAGACGTATTGTGAACGGAGTTAGTAATATCATTATGCATGCAAAATACATACACACACCTCCACAACAAGAACACAGTGTTTGTCGCTGGTATCCGCTGCTTTGCTTTTATTAACAATAAGTCAAGAATTACTTTAACGAAACTGAGATTAACGTCTTTATATTGGTTTAGAAGACTCTGCAAAGTGGATACAACCAGTTTCATTTACATTTCCTTGCTCTAAAAAGGTGTAGACTAAAGCAAATTTTTGCTTTCAGGAAGACTGTGTTCGGAACAGACATGACGGTAAGAAAGACTAACGTCTGATCAGGCAAAATATTCTGATTAGACATGTTAGTTACCGTCAGGCACAGAAAAACTGTTCAAGACTCTCACCTTAACGTTTCGTAGCCCTTCTTAAAAACGGGCTATTTTCATGACAGCTTAGCTAACAAGATGAGGGATCGACGCGATCCCTGCAGTAGTGAGCGAAACGAAGTAGAAGCCAGGCATATTACAACCGCTTGAAACAACTCCGATCCACCTTCATCAGCACGCTCGGGATGTGAGGGAAGCTACGACAACCCGCCACTTAACATCCTTTTTAGGGCGCACAAAAGAGTAATCCTACAAAAGTGTGTCGAAGACAACAGTGAAGAACTGGACAACAATGTTTAAAGAAGGACAGGAGTTAACAAAAGATCTTCCGAGACCAGGTCAGGCGCAAATTATTGCGTCAGAAGATGCCCTTGCCAAAATTGATGTAGAAATTCGAGTGGACAGTCGCCGGACCTTACGTTCGCCACACTTTTGTCATCATTTACTGCCTGTATTCTTGCGATAAATATCAACTGGTCGACATCCTTCAGCTGTTAGAAACCGAATCACCGCTTGCTGATCAACTCTGGACGGATTACGTATCACACCAGCCATGTTTTCAATTAAAACGTTGAGTCGGAGTAAAATTAAATTTTGCAAACTTGATAGTTGGTATGTTCTGTTTACCGCAGAAGTGACGTCATCATGCGCATCGTACGTATGTTCACTTCTTGCAGTTTGGTCCGGTTTCATTTGAACACGCCTCGAACTTGTAGCTAAAGCGTTTCATTCGAACAAGAGCTACAGAAATTAGGGACGCAAGTTAAGAACAAATCAGATGTTAACACTGGACTGGACGTTAAAACTGAGAAAATGAAACTATGAAAGTTAGTAGAAGTGACTCTGAATTTGCTCTGCAGATTAAAAAGGACGGTACAATAAAAATGAATTACAATTGAAGATCCTCAGAACATTCGTATTCCCGGTGGCAATGTACGGCTGCGAGACATGGACAATCACACAAATATTAAGAAAAAGGATCGTGGTGTTCGAGACAAAATGTTCAATCCTCAAAATATCTTTGGTAAAGAACATAACAAATAAAACTATCCTACAAGATCTGGGTGTCGAAGAGAACTGACTTAAATCTCGGAAACATGTTATTCGGCCACATCAAACGCCAGGCCGGACTAGAAAAAGCAGTTCTGATGGAAATTGTTCCGGGAAGACGAGGCAGAGATCGACTAAGGCATAAAAGGAAGCAAGACATCAAGGTCACCATAAAGACGAGCAGAGAGCAGGCGGGTAGACTGACTGCTGATCGAAATTCCTTTCGAATAGCTGTGATAAGAGCGACGTTCTGCCAAAGACATGCTACATGATGACGATAATAGTAAAATATTGGGTGTAGCGAGGTCTGGGCTAGACGTCCCGCTCTTTAAAGGAAAGTGAAGTGTCTGATATAGCCAATCCTTTCCAGGTGTAGAGATCGCTGCTGGATTCACTGTTCGGATTGCCTGATAGGAGTTTCCATGCCAACGGCCTCTCCTACATAATTGTGTCCCCAGCAGCACCTTCATGAGGGGCCCCCTGTTTCGGACAGAGCCGGCTGTGGGGCGTGACTGAATACCCGGCGGTATAACTCGGCGGGCAGATTGGGCTCATTAGCCTTGGTTGGCAGCCAATCTAAGAGAAGGTAAACTCTTGACTCTAAACCTGGGTAGACGAAGCTCGTTAGCCTGTTCAGGCAGTTCGTCTAGGAGAGGTAGAACTGATTTTAAATCCACAAGTCCCAGGGAGGGCTGGCTAGTCTTGTGAGTATCATCGAATGTCTCGAGTAACTAGCATCTGCGGGCAGCGACTACACTGCTATGTGGAAACCTCGAAAGAGGGTAGGCCTTTGGGAGTAAACCCCCAGACAGTAAATCCGTAGTGGTAGCACCTAAGGGGGGGGGGTGGTTTTAAAATTTCAAGCTCCTGCAGCTGAGTTGGTGCCAAATTGTCATGCTTTGCACTCCTTTGGATTACACCAGTGAGGCCGAGAGGGCGATCCTGCAGTTTGGGCAGTCCAGGGTCTCCATATTTAGCGCCCAGGATTGTGTCCTGATAGGGTACTCATAGTGTGCCACGCGCATGGTCTACAGAGACGCCTATGAATGATGAAAATGGAATGGAATTACTTCTCTTATATTAAAATTATAAAACGGAAAACAGAGAATGGGAAATGAAAATTAAGAGGAGAATAGAGATAGTGAAATCATTTGTCACCAACATAAGGAACATATTGACATCCAAAAAAGTTACTCACAAATTAAACATTAGAGTGATCAGGTGTTATGTATACTCGTCTTTATTGCATGTCACAGAACAAACGATTAGAGAGCAGATTCGTCCATTTGAAATGGGGGATAGACAAGAGAATAGGACGCATCTCCTGAAAAGAAAACAAATAAGGATTTTTTGGGAAATTAGGAGTTAAAAGAGAATTGTGAACGAAATCAACAGTTGGACGCTAGGGTGTTTTGGTCACATGAAAACAATACTGGAAGGAACGGTGGAAGGCAAACGTACCAGAGAGAAAAAACGGTAGAAGTGGGAGGATTATCTTATACACTGGACAAGGAAATGCCTGACAGATGGTATGCTCTAGACAAGAGACAAAGGGTGTTGGACTTCCCAGATTCAGAAACAGAAGCGAATAAGTGGATTTCCTCAGACTGTACATATCACAAATAACACCAAGATATAGAAGTGAATAAGTGGTCATTCTTAGACTCTGGACATCACAGATAACAGAAACAGAAATAAGTGAATAAGTGGTCATTCTTAGACTCTGGACATCACAGATAACAGAAACAGAAATAAGTGAATAAGTGATCATTCTTAGACTCTGGACATCACAAATAACAGAAACAGAAATAAGTGAATAAGTGGTCATTCTTAGACTCTGGACATCACAGATAACAGAAACAGAAATAAGTGAATAAGTGATCATTCGTAGACGCTGGACATCACAAATAACAGAAACAGAAATAAGTGAATAAGTGGTCATTCTTAGACTCTGGACATCACAGATAACAGAAACAGAAATAAGTGAATAAGTGGTCATTCTTAGACTCTGGACATCACAGATAACAGAAACAGAAATAAGTGAATAAGTGATCATTCTTAGACTCTGGATAGATCACAATTGACTGAGAGTCATAAATAGAAATGATAAGTGGTCATTCTTAGACTCTGGACAAATCACAACAGACTGAGATAAACGGACCCTCATTGTGGAGATAAGCAACTTCATTAAAGTGAATTGTTGTTGCCATAACAATATTTATTGATAACAATTGTTGCATCCAATTCAATTGTTGTTTCCACAAGGAAAGTTGGCTGCAATGGATCTCCAACATTCTCTATTTCTCGCCCTGACGGAACGTACACACAGGCAGAATGCCTCTCGTCCACCCTTTCATGTTATCTTCTCACTTGTAACGCAGTCTACCTCGACTATTCTCATAGCGTATTTATCGTTTTTAATTAATAGCGTAGGGTCGATGATTTACCGTAAACGAAATCAGTGTGCAACCTTTGACTAGACTTCACTATGACAATCTTGCCCCAGTGATTCTCATTCATGTTGTGTGACATCAAACTAACCAAGACGTCACCGTATCGCGGTAAACATCACGTGGTACATAAGGGAGTTTTCTCAGGTCTGACAGATAAGATCTCGGTTGATCGACTGAAGTGCCAGAACTGTTACAGGTTCTTTGTGTGATCTTGAGTCACTGGTCCTGTATGAAATGTAGGGCAGACTTGTTGATATTTTTAGTAAGCTGATATTTATGTTCTACTGTGTTACTTTTGGCATTTATCTGATGCTGTGTAGTGTCGTTTAATGTTATGTAATGTTATAGCGTGTTCTGTGATGTCGTGTTATGTTTTGGTTTTATTTTTTTAGGTTATGTAGGATTATATTACGGTATGTCTCACCATGGTATGTTGTGTTGTATGATGTAAAGTTGCCTTAGGTCATGTCATGCCCTATAACGTTATGGTGTGTATTATGATGTGTTAGGGCATATTATCTTATGTTGTGTTGAGGTATATTATGTTATGTTGTGTTAGGGCATATTATGTTATGTTGTGTTGGGTCATATTATGTTATGTTGGATTGGGTCATCTTATATCATTTATGCTGGGTCATATTATGTTATATTGTGTTGGGTAATATTGTTATGTTAGGTTTGGAAATGTTATTTGATGTTGTGTTGGGTCATGTTATGTTATGTTGTGTGATTGGTCATATTATGTTATTTTGCGTGGTGGGTCATATTATGATATATTGTGTTGGGTCATATTATGTTATGTTGTATGTCGGGTAATAGTATTTTATGTTGTGTGATGGGTCATTTTACGTTATGTTGTGATGGGTCATATTATGTTATGTTGTGTGGTGGGTTCTATTATGTTATGTTGTGTTGGGTCATATTATGTTATGTTGTTTTGGGTCATATTATGTTATGTTGTGTGTTGTGTCATATTATGTTGTGTTGCGTCATATTATGTTATGCTGTATCATCTTGTGATGCATGTTATGTTGCATGTTGTTATGTTGCGTTGGGTCATATTACAATGTTGTCGTATTATATTATGCGGTATTATGTTATGTCGCCTCACGCATCCGGAAAATAACAAAAAAACGTATAGCTTTCCTAATGTCTGAACCCATGTATCTTTGATAAGAAGACGATAATCCAATCTGCACAGCCACCCATTCCTTTGTAACCCAACTTACAGCTTTATTAAATTAAGTTGATGCTCCATCTTAGGTACGCTGTGTTGAGTAGGCCCCAAAGCGATAATTACTCTTTGATTAGCTAGCCTTAGTCACGTGTCCCGGGTAGTCTACCCTGTGTTCAACAAAGGTTAAGCAAATTACAAGGGCAGGGAGTTTGCCTAACTTGGAATAAATCTGGTAGTCCACGAGTATTTCTGCACCCAGTAACACACCATAGAATGTGTAGCTTGATCGACACACAGTCCGTGTTATATGTGAGGGCTTTGTGTATTTGAAGCTATATTCGCGAGTGGCTCTCTCGAAGATCTGTTCAGTTGTTTAAGTGGTCTGAGAGGTAAGTAAGTCGCAGGAAACCTGTACGTATTATTCATGGATAAATTCGGGAATTTTGTGTGTTGATAAATTCTGGGTTTTGTTTGTTGATAAATTCATTATGTTGTGTTTTGACAAATCGGGAGTTTGTGTGTTGTATTGACAAATTCATGATTTACTGAGTTCATAAATCGGGAGTTTGTGTGTTGTGTTGACAAATTCATGATTTCCTGCTTTCATAAATCGGGAGTTTGTGTGTTATGTTGACAAATTAATGATTTACTGCGTTCATAAATCGGGAGTTTGTGTGTTGTGTTGACAAATTCATGATTTCCTGCTTTCATAAATCGGGAGTTTGTGTGTTATGTTGACAAATTAATGATTTACTGCGTTCATAAATCGGGAGTTTGTGTGTTTATAAATTTGGGATTGTTATGTCAACCATTTAGATTTTGTTTATTGATAAATTCTGGATTTTGTTTGTTGATAAATTCTGGATTGACTTTGTTGATTAATTCAGGATTTTGTTTGTTGATGAATTCTGGATTTTGTTTGTTGATAAATTCAGGATTTTGTGTGTTGATAAATTCGGGATTATGTGTGTTGACAAAATCAGAATTGTGTGTGCTGACAAATTTAGGATTTTGTGTGTTCAGAAATTCTGGATTTTGTTTGAAAATAAATTCGGGATTGTGTCTCGAAAATTCGGGATTTTGTGTATTGATAAATTCAGGAGTTTGTGTGTGGATAAATTCAGGATTTTGTGCTTTGATAAACTCAGGATTTTGTGTGTTGATACAGAATTTTGTGTGTTGATAAATTCAGGATTTTGTGTGTTGATACTTCCAGATCAATATGTGATTTTACTTCTTTGTTAACGATTGACGTTATTTGTTTGTTGAAGGTAGGGCTCTTTCAACCTTAGACACATACTTTTAGATTAAATAAGACCGTTTCACCCATTGTACGGATGAGTGTGTGTGTATGTTTTTGCTTGACTGTAGTGCTTCCATTGCCGAATGTCCGCTCCGACGATTGTCTCGAGACTGTGAGATCCAACCAGTTAGCCAAGACTTTAAGGATCCATTTTTGTCCTGTTCAGGACTTACTTTTGTCCCGTTCAGCACCCACTTTTGACCCACTCTGATGTTCTTTCTAGCAGTTCCATATTGACAACTTCAACGTTGCATATTAATCCCTATATTTTGCGCATCCATCTGTTTGATGAATGTCTGAATCTTTTTCCATCGGTAAAAAGTCATGTATTAGGACATACTTTAAATTGGAGATGAAGATCTGAATTTTTGTAGTGGTGGTTTAATTTCTTTTGATTTCCATAAATTTCCTAAAGAAATAAAAGCCCTTCTCGAATATTATATTCTTAATTTGATATCTCTATCTTTACCCCATTGTTCGTCAATATTTATACAAAGATATACAAGCGATTCCAGCTCTTATTCTATTTTATCCCGTCCTGGACCTACTTGTTCTCCTGTATATAACCCCTTTTTGGACGAAGAACTGAACAATAAAGACGAGAAAGACTATGTGGAATAAGTACATTCAGTCAATCAATAAATCTATAAATATATCGATATCAATAAATCAATCAAAGCATTTCAGCTCCACATGGAGCACACGTTTTCATCAAATACATCCCAAGTCTTCCTGCTCTGAGCCATTTTTTGTTTGTTGGTCGTCTCACTTTCTACCGGGTTGTAGCCAAGTGTCGTCGTATGTATTTGTCTTTCGCCTCTCTCGTGGCTCGAGTAACATTTTTCCCTATGTTACGACTGGTCTCTTTTACGCTGTCTATCCACCTTGGTCTATCTTAGGCCGTCTTCCTGATGTTCTCCTGTAGAAGTTTGCATTAACAATATGGTCGGGTTACATTCTCACAATGTGCCAAACCAATTCATTCTCTCTTACGTTATGTACTGGAGGCAGGGAATTATTCCAACGTTCTCCCAAATACTCATATTTGTGATTCTGTCTCTGCTGGTGTGGTTAGTGACCTTTCGTAGGCACTGCATTTCGCAGGCTGCTAACTTTCGTTCCTGTGCCTTATTCAATGCCCATGTCTGGCACTGGTAGCACAGGGTTAGAATGAAGATACTATTGATCATCTGATTTTTTGTTTGGAGGGAAATCTTGAGGTGCCTTGGTAGTTTAAACAGCTGGTATGGGACAGCGTTCGTCCTCTGCACTCTCGTCACTATCTCTTTATCGAGTCTGCCATTCTTAGCAAAAACAGCTGTCATCATCATGTAGCATGTCCTTTGTAGAACGTCGCTCCCATCACAGACTGTCTGAAAGAAACTCGTTCCCTTGCCAAAACACCAGATTCCGCCACTGTCATACTCAGGCACTCCTGGATATCTTGGTGCCATCGTCTTCTTGGTCTACCCCTTTCTCTTTTGCCTGGCACCATACCTTCCATCCCCGTTCTCTCAAGACCGTTGTGTCTCTTGATTTGACCAAAGTATTTGCATTTTCTAGCCAAAATGGAATTGATAAACCAGTTCTCTATGCTCAACTCTTGCAGAATGTCTACATTTGTTCCCTTCTCTGTCCAGGGTATTTTGAGGATCTTTCTGTAACATTTTGACTCGAAGGATTCGATTCTTTGTCTAGAAGTTTTGGTAATCGTCCATGCTTCACAGCCATAAGCTGCCACAGGAAAAACACAGGCTCTCAAGACTTTTACTTATTTCGTTTTGTTGGTGCCCTGCCATAATTTCTTCAGGATGTTCAGTCTCTGCATTGCATAGCTAGTCTTCTTCTGATTTCTTTCGAGCAGTCGCCATTTTTGTCAATTCTGGAGCCCAGATATTCAAAATGTGTAACCTGATCTATTTCCTCACCACCCGCTGTAAATTTATGCTGACATTGTGTTTTATCGGTGGTCATTATCTTTGTTGTGTTTATGTTTATGAACAGATTTTGATCTATACTGTGTCCATTGACGGCTGAAAGTAGCTGCTCTAGCCCTTCCGCACTTCTTGATAGTATCACTGTGTCATCTGCGTATCGTAACTCTGGAATCTCGTACCCCCCAATCGTAAATGGGTCGAAACTTTCAATGTTCTCATCTTCTCGTACATTTCTCATTTTACATTCCGCATACATGTTGTACAGATAAGGTGAGAGGATACATCCCTGTCGGACTCCCTTTTGTACTGCAAACCAATCTGATGTTTGCCCAGATACTCGGACAGCGGCTTGTTGATCTTGGTATAATGTTTCAATGAGATGGACTATATTCTAAGGAAACCCCATTTCCTTCATGATTCTCCACAGATTTTGATGTTTTACCGTGTCGAAGGCCTTAGTGTAATCAATGAAACATGTGTACAGGTCTACATTAAACTCTCTACATTTTTCATAGATATTCCATAAATTGAATATGTGGTCCCGGGTCCCTCTGTCTTTCCTGCATGGACTACGTGAATTTCAGATTCACACCTTGTCTCTATCCTTCTTAATAGGATTCGCAAGAGTATCTTGCAAGCATGACTGATCAGTGCGATAGTTCGGTAGTTCGTGCACAGTTTCAGGTTGCCTTTTTGGGGGAGGGGAATTTAATTGATTTCTTCCATGCTTCTGGCCACTCTGCACTGTGCCATATCTGTTTACACAGCTTGTGATAGACTCGAGCACATGCCTCTCCTCCTGTTTGTATTAGCTCTGCTGGGATATCATCGCATCCTGGGGACTTTCCCTTTTTCAGGCTTTTAATTGCAGAGCGTACTTCTTCCAATGTTGGTTCAGGTTCTTTCTCATCCTTTGGTAGGATTGTAACTGAGCGCTTTGTGCTATCTCCATACATGGTTCTGCAGTATTCTCTCCATCTATTCAGTATGTCTTTGGTTTCTGTTAATGTGTTATCCTCTTTGTCATTTATGACATGTGGAACCGGGCGGAATTCCCTTGTCAGTGTTCTTATTGCTTTAAATGCATCTCTTTCTCTGCCTTGTTGTTGTAGGTTTTCTATATCCTTACACGTTTCCACTATGTATCTTCTTTTATCTTTTCTTCTTTCTCTTCTAACTTTTCTTGCGCAGTTTTTATATGCTGTGTTGGTCCCCTTACTTCCCATTTGTTTTAATTGTTGCCTTTCTGCAATGAGTTTCTGTGTTTCCTCTGTTATATAGCTCTGTGTCTTGTGCAATATCTTTAGAATCATTTCTTTTGCTGTCGAGATTAAAATATCCCTTGCGTACGATGTCAACTCATCAGATGTCATCTCTTCCTGTATAGCAAGCAACGCCTCAAATTTGTTTTCTACTTTGATGTTGTATTCAGTAGGTATTGCTGATACATCGAAGCGTATTGGCTGGCAACCTTTGTTGATCCTACGCAGTCTTGTTTGGATAACTGCAAACAGTAATTCGTGGTCCGTATCGCAGTCTGCTCCTGGCAGCGTTTTTGTCGCCAGCACATTTGATCTCCATCTTTGTTGCACAAGGATGTAAAAACAGCTCTAAACTACCTAAATTCTTGTACCTGCTTTATTTTTGTTTCATTCACATGAATGTCAAGTGTGGTGTGCTTTCTACCTATATCCATTGCCTCTGTTGTTGATGTATTGATATTCCTGTCGTAATTTTGACAGTTGAAGTAGAGTGAGTAAATATGACTTTGTAGGTTTCGTTTATTCGAGTGGAACAAACATTGGTCGCCTGCAAAGAGAAATTCGTTGGTACTTTCCTGTTTTATATTTGCCTCCTGTGTGATTTTATTCATTAAGTGACAAAGAGGAGTGGGGACAGAACACAAACCTCTGTGACGCTTGATGAAATGGGGAACCCCTCCGATATACCTTCTGTTGTTCTTACTACACTCTGGCTGTCCTGATATAGGGGGCTTTGATATTACTAAGGAGAGGACCTTGTAGTCTATAATCTGCCAGGATCTCCCAAAGTTTACTTCTGTTGACTCTATCGAACACCTTTTCTTGATCTATGAATATAAGGCTGTTGTTTCCATATGAGCCCTTGGTTCCAGCTTTGTCTACGTCTTCCCTGTTTGTTTATGTTTGTCTCGGGTTTCTCTTTATGTGTATCTATGCCTCTACTTCTCTTGCCTTGGGTATTCCATAAAAGAGATTGTCTTGTAATGTTAACAACTAATTTCTATGTTGTGTGTTCTATCCTATGCCAGCGCCTTCTGCTCACGTAATGTTTCACTGATCTATGTCTGGTTCTCTCCAACGTTTCCATATTAGTGATCTTATCATTTAATGGCATTCTCGCCCGGCATCCATTTATGAATGTCAAATATTTAGTGTCAATATTTCTTCTGTTATTTGTATTGTTGCTTGATCGTTATTGTTCTTGTTGACTTCAATATATTCGAAATTATCAGTCTTCCTTACACATTTAATTTCTCCTCTACTTAGAACGACGACAAGTCTACACATGCACCATTCCTATCGGCTTTTCACGTATTCATCTCGTCTTCCGTGATGTGTTAGCTTGCATGTGTAATGTCCATTGTCTCCGAAGAAGGTCTTTTGGTAGCAACTTAACTTAATTTAACGTCTTAACCAGCTTCATTTACATTTCTTTGTTCGAAAAGCTATGCGCATCCAATTTATTCGCTAACTATTTCTAAATGAATTAATTGATGAAGGTTTTGTTCTAGTCTTAGTTCCAGCGCGGTACTTATTCATGTTATTTACATGTTATCTTAGTCGGCATGACATCCACAGCCTCGGCTGATTTTTAATGTAAGGCAAAGTAACAAGGCAGCAAGAAAGGTACATTGTCATTCAAACTTAGAAACAAGTCTTTAATACTTCATCAACAAGGCAAATGTGTCCTTCTGACAATGTGTCCTTTTGACAATGTGTCGTTTGGACAATGTATCCTTTCAACAATTTGTCTTTTTAGCAATGTGTCTTTTTGGACACCCATTGTCTGTTGAAGATGAAGCAGATGAGGAGATCGACGTGAACCATAATGATTTTCGAAGATGAAAAACGATAATGAATTTTGATTAACTTGATCTCTTCAATTTCATTGCGAGAAATTTACGTCATCAAGTGATGAAAGGGTCAGATGAACGCTTCAAACTTGTCATAACTGGTGGCGTCTGAACTGGAAAGACATTCACTTTAGAAGTGGTTGAGGAACAGATCGCATTTTGCTATAGAAGTAATAGAATATCAATGAAGGTCTGTGAACTTACTGAAGTTGCTGCACGACTAATCAACGATTCAAATCTTCATTCGACATGACCGTTGTCCGCTTGCGTAGACTTCTACAAGATGTTCCATTCGCTACTGACCCATGTTGTTCCTGTATAACTTTCAAAGCAATGAACGTAATTCAATAACATTTGACATGGACATGCCTTGATGTGTGAGAGGCATGATAATGGACGAATAAGAGTGACAGTGTGTATCGCGAGAAGCCATTCGGAGGGAATTTGAGTTTGTGACTCATGTTGTATTGTTGAATGCCTTCCATCTCATGGAGAGGCGTATCAGTCACGCCTCGATGCTAATGGCGACAACTTTCAACATTTAATATGAGCTCACTATCCTTCCCACACACTAAAGTATGCCCAATTATAATTTTATTGAACTCTGTTTCTTGGTTTAAAAGTTCAATAGGAAATTCAAGGGTCAGTAGCGAGTTCGGCACCCTGTATTTCTACTATTTTAACCAACTTCCCAACAACCCAGAGAGTTGGAATCTTGTGCACATCTTCTTCTAGTGAGATCTGTTAAGTTGACATATTTTGAGGGATGCTTGAGTTTTTTTTTTTTTTAAAAGAGAAAACCAGAAACGCCAGCACACCAATTTACCAAAAGAAGAACCAAAAATAAAGTGAACTGCATTCCTGTACTTCCAAAACCAGAACAAAACGTATCTAAGTATAAATAAAAGCTTGCACCAAAGGACGTAGTCCTTTATGTTTGCTTGTTATATGATCAAGTTGACAGCCCCATTCACAGCCCTCTTTCGTCACCTCTCACGAAACGCTAAGAGAATGACATTCCAGTGAGTAGCTTCTTATATAGTCCGATGTTCTGATGGACTGTTCTTCTCCTTCCTTGCTTTCAGAATCTTTGGTCGTGCTATATCTGCAGGTCAGTCGCCATGATGAGCTCTGTAGTCTTCACCAGGTTGAAGCGGCAGTCCCACAGCTTGTCTCAGCTCCTCGCCCTCTGGCCAGGTCTGGTATCCCATTTCCCTATAGAGTGGGCATTCCTGTAGAACTTGTTCAGGATTCTGACATCATGTTACATATGGGCAATCATCGTGTGTCAGGTCTTTAGTCGGTATAAATGTTCTAATAGTCTGTAGAGACCAGTTCTTGGGCGAAATAAGGCTGTTTGTTGTTGGTTTCTTATGGGCTATATTTAGTTTCTTGACATCACACATATGATCTTTGTTTAAAGTCCAAACATTTTGTATAAAGCATCTAATCTCCACTCATTGTATTTTCTTTTTTATTTCTGCATTAATGTCGATGTTTTACACGCACATATGTATATATTATGTTAGTGTACTAGATGTTGCCTTTTATCAATTTATTACTAATTTACCTTTCCCACGGGGGTGGGGGGGGGGAGGAGACTAACGTCTGGTCAGACAAAAAATACTGATAAGATAATGTTAGTCAGACTCAGGTAAAACATACTTTTCAGACAATATTTGTCAGGGTCAGGTAAAAAATACTGATCTGACAATATTTGTCAGGGTCAGGTAAACCGTACTAATCAGACAATGTTAGTCAGGGTCAGATAAACATGCTGACCAAGACCCTACCTCACTTTTATGTTGTTCTCCATAGAAACAGAATTGTTTCTGTCTGGCTATAGAAATAAGGATCGACGAAATCATCGTAGTAGTGAGCGTCACATAGATGGAGTCAAGCGTAGCACAACAACTCGGAATGTAAAGAAAGCTACTGCAACCTGCCACTCAACGGCGCATGAAATAGTAAACTTAATCATTTATGGGCATTTAACAAGAACAACAAAACTTTTTCTAAGGCTGAAAAATTTGCAGGAAGTAAAATTGCAAAACGAACTTCCTACATGTGGCTTCGGCTACCTGGCAGCAATCATACACCTGGCTGTTTGAATACGAGAATTCAATATATTACAAGTTATACAAATATTTTGGTCATATAAAAATACCCGATACTTTAATTAAAACAATACTGGAAGGAAAGATTGAAGGTCTACAGGCAAGAGACGAGTAATGCTATAAGAGGGTGAGCAACATCAAAAGACGGACTAATATCAGTCTGGCATAGACAAGAAACAGAGACTACTAGAAGAACATTGCAGCCAACCTTTGTTTTGAAGACGGCACTTAGATTGAAAATTTAAATTTGAAGAACTAAATTAAAGTTTTCATATTGAATGTGTTTTTCTTAAAGATGATTGTTCGCCTAAATTGTAGCGATGTAAACTAACTTCGTTTTAAAATGATTTTGTTGAATTATTTTCAGTGTTTATGTAGAGACGATCACATTATCTAATGCTACTCACCATTGCCAAAAAGAACACATTGTCAAGAGCAAATTGTGTTAAAAGCATTCTGTCAAGAACACTTTGTAAAGAACACATTGCAAAAGAGGCAGTGTCAAGAGCATCAGTCTGAAAAAAACACACAATTCTGTGAAGAAAGATCGCTGTCAAGTACACCATATTCTGTTAAGTGTGCCTATCTTTGTCAAGATCACAAATATCTGTCAAGAACATCAGATTTTGTCAAGAACACAATTTGTTGTCAAGAACATCAATCTTTGTTAAGAACGCCAAACTACATCAAGAACACAAATCACTGCAAAGAATACTATAATTTAATCGAAAACCAACAATTGACATGAACACTAGACATTGTCAAAAACACTAGACATTGTCAAGAACACTAGATTGTCAAGAACACCAACCACTGACAAGAACATTGGCCACTTGTCAAGAACACGAACCATTTCTATCAGAACAATACCAACCAACTCCCAGAATACAAACCACTGTCAAGAACACCGCCCACAAACAAACATCCACCATGAATTTAGCAGACATTCTCAAGGACATCGGCAACGAGGGAGTTTTCCAAATAATTGCACTCCTGACCCTAGCGATGCCGAAGATGCCCATGCAATGGAGCATGACAATGATGTCGTACGCCGCATACGAGCCTGAATGGTGCTGTGTTCCAGAAGGTGTGGAAGTGGATAGCAACTGTGAAATTCGCTTGCTGAGAGCTTCATCAAATGTAACGGCATTTTCTTACAGAGGAACTTACGGTCAGTGTGACCTCAACTCGACTGTGTGTAATCGCCACCTTTATTTGGCTAGTGACGGGGCATCAACCGCTGTTACTGAGGTAGGCTCCTGATAGTGTTTGAATGTCTGTGTGGATAAGTTTATTTGAGTTAATCTTCGTCAATCACGTTTGTCTGTCTGTCTGTATGTATGTATGTATGTCTGTCAGCCAGCCAGCCAGTCAGTCAGTCAGTCAGTTAGTTAGTTAGTTAGTTAGCTAGCTAGTCAGCCAGTCAGTCAAGTCAGTCGTCGGATCATCTTCATCGCACTCGTGACAACTTCAAGCGTGCTCAGATCTCATCCTCAGCACGTCTGCCAGCACGTGATGACTGACCGTTCATGTCTTGTGCTGGTTAACCAGACGTCTTTAGATCCCCGCGTGGTATTCCTTCCACGCTGCCCCTCGTTTCACATCAATTCAACCAGTCGCGCCAAGGACGTAGATATGGACCAACTTCCGAATCTTCCTTCCAGCCAATTCTCCTAACGGTGTTAAGGATAGCGGCTACTTTCATTGATCTCCCGCCCTCCACTATACTCGCCCTCTATCTATCTATGTATTTATCTATGTATTTATCTATCTATCTATCTGTCTGTCTGTCTGTCTGTCTGTCGGTCGGTCGGTCGGTCGGTCGGTCGGTCGGTCGGTCGGTCGGTCGGTCGGTCGGTCGGTCGGTCGGTCGGTCGGTCGGTCGGTCGGTCGGTCGGTCGGTCGGTCGGTCGGTCGGTCGGTCGGTCGGTCGGTCGGTCGGTCGGTCGGTCGGTCGGTCGGTCGGTCGGTCGGTCGGTCGGTCGGTCGGTCGGTCGGTCGGTCGGTCGGTCGGTCGGTCGGTCGGTCGGTCGGTCGGTCGGTCGGTCGGTCGGTCGGTCGGTCGGTCGGTCGGTCGGTCGGTCGGTCGGTCGGTCGGTCGGTCGGTCGGTCGGTCGGTCGGTCGGTCGGTCGGTCGGTCGGTCGGTCGGTCGGTCGGTCGGTCGGTCGGTCGGTCGGTCGGTCGGTCGGTCGGTCGGTCGGTCGGTCGGTCGGTCGGTCGGTCGGTCGGTCGGTCGGTCGGTCGGTCGGTCGGTCGGTCGGTCGGTCGGTCGGTCGGTCGGTCGGTCGGTCGGTCGGTCGGTCGGTCGGTCGGTCGGTCGGTCGGTCGGTCGGTCGGTCGGTCGGTCGGTCGGTCGGTCGGTCGGTCGGTCGGTCGGTCGGTCGGTCGGTCGGTCGGTCGGTCGGTCGGTCGGTCGGTCGGTCGGTCGGTCGGTCGGTCGGTCGGTCGGTCGGTCGGTCGGTCGGTCGGTCGGTCGGTCGGTCGGTCGGTCGGTCGGTCGGTCGGTCGGTCGGTCGGTCGGTCGGTCGGTCGGTCGGTCGGTCGGTCGGTCGGTCGGTCGGTCGGTCGGTCGGTCGGTCGGTCGGTCGGTCGGTCGGTCGGTCGGTCGGTCGGTCGGTCGGTCGGTCGGTCGGTCGGTCGGTCGGTCGGTCGGTCGGTCGGTCGGTCGGTCGGTCGGTCGGTCGGTCGGTCGGTCGGTCGGTCGGTCGGTCGGTCGGTCGGTCGGTCGGTCGGTCGGTCGGTCGGTCGGTCGGTCGGTCGGTCGGTCGGTCGGTCGGTCGGTCGGTCGGTCGGTCGGTCGGTCGGTCGGTCGGTCGGTCGGTCGGTCGGTCGGTCGGTCGGTCGGTCGGTCGGTCGGTCGGTCGGTCGGTCGGTCGGTCGGTCGGTCGGTCGGTCGGTCGGTCGGTCGGTCGGTCGGTCGGTCGGTCGGTCGGTCGGTCGGTCGGTCGGTCGGTCGGTCGGTCGGTCGGTCGGTCGGTCGGTCGGTCGGTCGGTCGGTCGGTCGGTCGGTCGGTCGGTCGGTCGGTCGGTCGGTCGGTCGGTCGGTCGGTCGGTCGGTCGGTCGGTCGGTCGGTCGGTCGGTCGGTCGGTCGGTCGGTCGGTCGGTCGGTCGGTCGGTCGGTCGGTCGGTCGGTCGGTCGGTCGGTCGGTCGGTCGGTCGGTCGGTCGGTCGGTCGGTCGGTCGGTCGGTCGGTCGGTCGGTCGGTCGGTCGGTCGGTCGGTCGGTCGGTCGGTCGGTCGGTCGGTCGGTCGGTCGGTCGGTCGGTCGGTCGGTCGGTCGGTCGGTCGGTCGGTCGGTCGGTCGGTCGGTCGGTCGGTCGGTCGGTCGGTCGGTCGGTCGGTCTATTTGTCTGTCCGTCCGTCTATTTGTCTGTCCGTCCGTCTATTTGTCTGTCCGTCCGTCTATTTGTCTGTCCGTCCGTCTATTTGTCTGTCCGTCCGTCTATTTGTCTGTCCGTCCGTCTATTTGTCTGTCCGTCCGTCTATTTGTCTGTCCGTCCGTCTATTTGTCTGTCCGTCCGTCTATTTGTCTGTCCGTCCGTCTATTTGTCTGTCCGTCCGTCTATTTGTCTGTCCGTCCGTCTATTTGTCTGTCCGTCCGTCTATTTGTCTGTCCGTCGGTCTATTTGTCTGTCCGTCGGTCTATTTGTCTGTCCGTCGGTCTATTTGTCTGTCCGTCGGTCTATTTGTCTGTCCGTCGGTCTATTTGTCTGTCCGTCGGTCTATTTGTCTGTCCGTCGGTCTATTTGTCTGTCCGTCGGTCTATTTGTCTGTCCGTCCGTCTATTTGTCTGTCCGTCCGTCTATTTGTCTGTCCGTCCGTCTATTTGTCTGTCCGTCCGTCTATTTGTCTGTCCGTCCGTCTATTTGTCTGTCCGTCCGTCTATTTGTCTGTCCGTCCGTCTATTTGTCTGTCCGTCCGTTTGTCCGTCTATTTGTCTGTCCGTCCGTTTGTCCGTCTATTTGTCTGTCCGTCCGTTTGTCCGTCTATTTGTCTGTCCGTCCGTTTGTCCGTCTATTTGTCTGTCCGTCCGTTTGTCCGTCTATTTGTCTGTCCGTCTGTCTGTCCATCCGTTCGTCCGTCTATTTGTCTGTCCATCCGTTCGTCCGTCTATTTGTCTGTCCATCCGTTCGTCCGTCTATTTGTCTGTCCATCCGTTCGTCCGTCTATTTGTCTGTCCATCCGTTCGTCCGTCTATTTGTCTGTCCATCCGTTCGTCCGTCTATTTGTCTGTCCATCCGTTCGTCCGTCTATTTGTCTGTCCATCCGTTCGTCCGTCTATTTGTCTGTCCATCCGTTCGTCCGTCTATTTGTCTGTCCATCCGTTCGTCCGTCTATTTGTCTGTCCATCCGTTCGTCCGTCTATTTGTCTGTCCATCCGTTCGTCCGTCTATTTGTCTGTCGATCCGTTCGTCCGTCTATTTGTCTGTCGATCCGTTCGTCCGTCTATTTGTCTGTCGATCCGTTCGTCCGTCTATTTGTCTGTCCATCCGTTCGTCCGTCTGTCTGTCCATCCGTTCGTCCGTCTATTTGTCTGTCCGTCCGTTCGTCCGTCTATTTGTCTGTCCGTCCGTTCGTCCGTCTATTTGTCTGTCCGTCCGTTCGTCCGTCTATTTGTCTGTCCGTCCGTTCGTCCGTCTATTTGTCTGTCCGTTCGTCCGTCCGGTTGGCTGGCTGGCTGGCTGGATGTATATCTGTCCAGTAAACCGCATGAAGGACACTACATAGACAGTTACTACTAATAGCCTTATAAAAGTCCAAAAGACATATAAGCAATTATGCAGGACGGTGTCTTTCAAAGAACAACCAAATTGACTTACCTGACAAAAAATGTGGCAACTTCTGACTACCTGGTATCAGTTACAAGATATCTGTATGCTTGCATACAGGACTCCAGTATCTTCTTCTTAGTCACTCCCTTTCTATCCCTGGTTATGTTGAGATCGCTTTTGTATATTTGTAATCATGTGTGCAGACGAAACGGTCAGTCCGTGGCAACAATTGCCGTCGGGAATGAAGATAACTCTTCATGTACTTTGCCATAGCCTATGTGAGGTGGGGTGTTCTTGCCTTTTTTACCTTCCCCATCTCTTACATCAGGTACCCATTTACAGCTCGGCTGACTAAAGGAGCTGTCGTACGATGCACGAATCCCGTCCCTGATTTTTGTTCTGTACGTCGGTGATTTCGAACCCTAGCATGCTGTAAACACAGTCAAGCAAGCCAGCTCACTTTCGCCTAGTCTACACTCTCCATATGATAGCAAACAGGACATTTGTCTTTTGTGGCTTTTGCATGATACATTTTCAGCCTCATGTTTAAATTCTGGCTATAAATTTGGTTACTTTCATTATTGTTGCTCGCAAAGCGGCTAACAGCCTGCGCTTCTCTATTATCATCTGCCAATTGTTATTTTATGTGCACATTGTGTACAAGGGACCACAGACCTCATCGTCCATCTCCGATAGGTTAAGGGGTCGATCTCACCTCACTTGAAACTAGGAGACACTTGAAAAATTGTTTTGAGCTTTAGTTTCTATTTTTAGAGGCGAACGCCATTTCTCTCCACTATAGCAGACAGGTGCAGGTAGTATAGGGACATCAATCCGTCGGTCCCATCGGAGCATAGTTTATTGACCGGTCCCATCGGAGCATAGTTTATTGACAACCATTCTCCAGCAAGTTCAATCTTGAGTTCAGCTTATGACTCTATCTTCAATTGAGGTCCAGAGACCGAAGTTTATTTCCACAGTCTCTTCTTCTGGTTTTTAAAATTTTTTTTTATCTACATCGCTTTCTAATTCCCTGTTGATTTTATGTGAGGGTCTGTCTGGCCTTGTTTGAAGGTGCTTTCTGTAGCGGGTAACCAATCCAACCTAATTTTCTTTGGCCTGTTGCTTCACTGGTTGTTGTTGGCTCCTTTTCCATAGGTCTTCGTTCTTCACCATGTCTTGCCAGTCAATGCCCATAATATAATTTTCATGCCCGATGAGCGCCTCCCAAAGCAGCTGCTATAAAGTGAGATCAGTACAGACGGACACTCATCGGGAGGATAGGAGAAACGCTAGAGGAACTCCTTGAGAGTGTCTCTGAAAAGCTTCAACATTGATTTCACTTCATGAAAATATTTACAGAGAACCGTTCCACCTGGCGCGCTATCCTCACACAAGGTGTTCAGATCGCAGAGCAAAACTCCATTACCAAGGCTTAGATTAAAGCGAGCTTTCCAAGAGAACAATACGCTAAACGACTCCACAGCCGACTCCTGACATATGTTTCCGTGCCAGGGCTTCAATCTTATGAGAATACATCTCACAGCATAAGCATGATGATGTTGCCATCTTTGCTTGTGATGGGCTACTATTATTATTGCTGCTATTATATCCACAATCCTCTTTAGACACGTCTGGGCATATATTGGGCAATTAAAGGTTGAAGGTTAGGTTACGTTAATGGCAAAGGTCTCTCCCCACATGTTTCGGTCTCTCCCCACATGTCTCGGTCTCTCCCCACATGTCTCTGTCTCTCTCCACATGTCTCGGTCTCTCCCAACATGTCTCGGTCTCTCCCCACATGTCTCGGTCTCTCCCCACATGTCTCGGTCTCTCCCCACATGTCTCGGTCTCTCCCCACATGTCTCGGTCTCTCCCCGCAGGACGGTATGCCGAATGCCTAGATCATCGCACAAAGCACGAACTTCGTAGTTCCATCGATGAACCCAGGGATCTCCATCGATGAACCCAGAGATCTCCGGAAAAAATTGCCATCATGAACCAACCTTCGCAGTTCGAATTCGAACCCCTACCGTCTGAACACGAAGCAAACGGCTTTACCACTTCGTAACGGAGCATATGCAATTAATAGAAGTGAGGAGTCTGATTTCGTAAAAAGATATAATAACCCCTAATCTCTAACTTAAACACTCTTTAAAGATGATAGTGGGATTCCAGAATTACAGTTATGAGGAACGGCTCAGAAAAACTGGCCTACAGTGTCTCGAAGAGAGAAGAATTCGTGGTGACTTAATACAGGCTTATAAGATGATCAGAGGAATGGATAAATTAGACTATAACAAGTTTTTTAAAAATACAGCCACCCACAATAACACGAGGGCATAGCTACAAGCTGACTAAAGAGAGGTCCAGATTAGATATTAGGAAATATTTTTTTAGTCAGAGAGTGGTGTCTGCTTGGAATGCATTGCCAGGGGAGGTAGTGGAGGCAGGGACAATTAATGCATTTAAGAATAGATTGGATGCGCATAGCTTTTAGAGCAAGGTGGTGTAAATGTAACTGGTTGTATATATACTCTGCAGGGTCTTCTAAACCAGTATAAAGACGTTAAGTTAAGTTATATCCTTATTTTATGTTTTCTTCCCTTTTTCTATGATTCGCAAATTCATTTATTTTGTTATTCGTTGTCGCTGCTGAAAGCTTAATTTTCGTTTGTGTTTTCATCTTTGCACGATATCTGACCATATAGATTTGTTTTTCACACTTTCGTTTTACACAGCTCTCCGCAACCTCGCTTTATTTAAATGTCTAAGCAGCGTTATACTTTGTTGTCCGCAGTGGGACCTGGTTTGCGATCAGCAGTGGATCGTCTCCTCGCTGTCCGCCATACAGATGGGTGGTGTGATGATCGGAGCCCTCAGCAGCGGTTTCCTTTCTGATGTCTTTGGAAGGAAGAAAGTCCACTTTGCTTCCATCCTTGCCCACGCACTACTCAACGTGGGAGCAGGGTTTTCCGTCTCCTGGATCATGTTTGCCGTCTTCAGGTTTGTATAGACTAGCTGGAGTTCCTGGGGTGCCTTGAGATAATTATGCTACGTATTGAATTTGTATTGTACTGATCATAAGATCATACTTTTAAACGTCACGTACAAAGATCGAGTTACAAATGAGGAAATACGAGATAGAATTACAAAATCAATACGACCTTTTGAAGACCTCTTGGCAACTGTCAAAAGAAGGAAACTCGCTTGGTACGGTCACATTTTGAGATCAAATGGTCTTGCAAATACGATCCTTCACGGAAAGATGCAAGGCAGACGATGAAGAGGCCGTCCCCAAAAGAGGTGGGAGGACAACATAAAAGAATGGACCAATCTCCGACCAGAAGAGGCACAGGCAGCGGCCGCTGACAGAGAAGGGTGGCGTGGTATTGTGAGGATGTCTTCACGTGTGCCCCAACTACCGCACCAGTTACGGGATGACCTATCCTGGCCTGATCTTAAGTACCGACTTCACTGCACACAGGACAACCCCGTAGGTGCTCAGTTTCTCTCATCAGAAGGATGTGGATTCTGGGTCACACGTGCCGTTAGATCGTTGTTTGATTCCCAAGAGCTGCAGTCTGTACATTGCTAATTTATCTATTAACGTTCCATCATCCAACATGTGGTTCTTGATCATCTGTCTATTCTCTTTTTGTTCTGCGTGTGCCTCTGAACGTCATGTTATGAACAGGTTTCTTGACCACCAGGCTCAAGTATGTGCTTCGTACACGGGGAGTTTTACTGCTTTTTTAAAAATTTCCATCCATCTTTTCCGTGGTTGTTTTACTAACAAATAAGATAGCTTAATTTGCCACTGTGTAGCATGAATCACATTTGGATTACCTCTTTTCCTCGCTTTGAAACAAACCCCAGAACACCAAAATAAGTCTTAACGGCAAATATCTGCGGCCAAACGACAACCCAAACAACCTGGGAGTCACATTTGATCGACGCATGACATGGAAAAGTCAGATCGAGAGAAACCGAATTAGAGCCAGACAAAGAATGGCAATCATGAGGAAACTTGCTGGCACAAGCTGGGGAGCAGACAAAAGTATACTAAAGACACTGTACACTGGAAAAGTGAGACCAGTTCTCGAGTATGGCATTGCGGCATGGACAACAGCAGCAAAGGCATGAAGTCAACGCCAATTGTAGAACTTGAAAAGATTACAAATCTGCAATCCATTACCGACAGAAGAGAAGGCAGAGCTCAGCAGCAAGCAGAGAAACTCAGAAGACTGACAGACTACCCAATGCATCAGAGACTAAATAGATTTGGAAATGGGAAACTAAAGCGGAGAAACTTTGTAGTAATAGCCAAAGCAAAGATGAGCGAAGATCCTATGAACACATTAACACCAAAGCCCATCCCTACTGTACGCAAACCTACCTGGAAGCAGCATATCATTCCGGAGGTCGTAGAAAATATACCAGGTATTGGAAACAAGAACAGCTAGACTGAAAAATTCATAACGAACAACCACCCAAGCAGGGACTGGACCCATGCATTCACCGACAGTTCTGTAACAAACACAACACAGAACGGAGGGGAAGGGGTATTCCTGAGCCTACCAAATGGTAAAAAAAATAACACTGTCAGTAGCAACTGGAAAATACTCAAGCAATTTCAGAGCGGAGGCAGAGGCACTGAGGGCTGACAGGCAAAAGAAATGAAAGCCACATAGTCCTGTTTACAGATACCCTGGTCGCAGTCACAGCACTAAAAAGCCAGAAAAATACTGAACTTAATTATTTAAGAGCAGTACTCTGTCAACTATGCCAGCAGTCCGCACCAAAAAAGAGTAGTGGTACAGTGGGTTCCATCCCACTGTAACATCCAAGGTAACGAAGAGGCAGACAGACTGGCAAAAGAAGGTGCAAGACTACCACAACCAGATTCTAGTGTGACCTATGAAGAGTCCAAAAGGCTTATTAGAGCCAGATACATGGCCAAATGAGAAACAGAACATACTGGCTACACAAAAAACGATGCTTATTACCAGTTGAACAGAAGAGAAGGTCGTGGTCTTCAGACTTCGTACAAGCCACAACAGACTGAGGTACCACCTTTTCAATAAACTGAATATAGGTGGCACTGACGAATGCACTTTGTGGTACCGGGAAAATGACCTCTGAACATCTGCTGCAAAATTGCCCGACATACGAGGACCAGAGAAAGCACATGTGGCCATCACCAGTGGCAACACTAGACAAGCTCTATGGCAGTGTCGACAGCCTCAGAATGACCGCTGCTTTTTTCGAAAAAATCAAGGTTGACGAAGGCATACGAAGAAGAAGAGGATTACCTCTTTTCAATTAATGGATACATTCTCTTGGAAGTAATCGTGATTAATGACTTGTTTGCTCCCATGTGAAGCATAGATAACAACGGCAGCTCACCCATTTACAGGAAGCCTGTATCCAACACTTAGCAATCAATCAATCATTAACCTCAACGAGATAAACTAGGGCACGACCCAAGGCGCCCAACGTTTGTACATCAGGTACATATCACACACCTCTATTCCAGACATAGTTTCCTAGAATCAATAAAGTCGATATAGACAAACCCAGAGACCAGCTGTATCGAGAGATAGCATAAAATGATGCAGGCCCCAGAGATGGAACTTCTGGAGGAACATGCCCCCTGGATATCATCTATCATACACAACATGAAAGTCGCTGAACAGACTCCGAACTGGTGTATCACGGTGCAAGAGGAATATGAAACGATGAGGATACACAGATGATGACACATGACATGTGACTGTGGCGCATTACATGACCCAGTCCACCTGATGGCGTGCCCAACCTCTAGGAAACATGAAATACGTGCAACATGCTGGAGGCAAATAGCCAGGCAATCCATGTCGCTGGATACTGGATGCATACTGTATGACGTGGTGTTTGGGCACGGAAAGTGAAGTGATCCCCCTCCCCCTCAATCGCTCTCTATCTCCCAAACTCTTTCTATCTTCCATATTCCTCTCTTTACTTCCATCTCTCTTTCATAACATCCTTATCTTATTCTTCTCCTATCAGTCTTCAACCTCCTGTCACTCACTCCTTCTCTCTCCGTTTCTCCATCCACTCACTCCACCCTGCCATTTACTTTAATTAACTTAACGCATTTCCTTACAAAAATCCACAGATTCTTCATCGGGGGCGCCATCGGATCCTACCTAGTCGTACATGTGCCTTACATTCTGGAGTTTGTGTCTCCCAGGTGGAGAGTTGTTCCGGCTTCTCTCCCTTTTTCTGCTATTGGGGCCTCATTACTTCCCCTTGCATCATGGCTGCTTCCTGACTGGCGTTGGATGCATTTCATATGTGCCATCCTCTGTACGCCTTTCTTGCTTGGATATTTGTGAGTCAGTTTACCTCTAATATATCCATTATTCATCTAACCGTTCACCAATTCATCGATTAACACATTCATTTATCCATTCACACGCTCATTTACTTATCCGTTAATGCATGTAGCCATCCATCTACACATTTACTTATCCGTCTATCCATGCCACCCATCCACTCTTCCATCATCTACAAATGCAATTCATCCATCAATCCATCCGTTAATTAAATTGATCCGCCTATCAATCCATATATTCATAAATCTATCCAACAATCCATCATATGTATGTCCAACCATCAAATCAAGCCATCCTTTAATTAAATTCATCATCATCATCAGTCCCATATCCTAGAAGGTCGTTGAGTCAACGTTATTGCAATTTGAAGTACCAGCTCACGCCATACAACAACGGTGTGTCTTGGGCCGCTACACACCTGACGGAGCCCATCTCTCTCCAGGTGGCAGTTCACTATAATTGTGCTTACATTTCATACAACAAAGCTGACACTGTCTTCAGCTAGGGCAAAGGGCGCCAATCTCATGAAGTTTAGCCGTGTGAACTAGACCGTGAAATAATACACATGTTTAAGCGTTTTGCTTTTTATATAGCCGATGTCCATACCAGAAAACACACAAAAACGAACGAATTAACCAGTCCAAATGGAAAACAACAACACTTTTCCGACAACACAGGTGTAAGTCGTCGACTAGTGTGAACTGTCGGCAAATCCATGGTCTGGCTGCATCTATAATGAACTAAACAGAGAGCAATGTAGACCCGCAGCCAGTTATGGCGCCATCTTGGCTGTTAATTAAATTCGTTCATTAATCAATATATTTAATCATGTATCCAAAATTCTATTTGTTCATCTATCTATCCATCAAACAGTATATGTATCCCTCCATCCAGAAGTCAATAATTTCAACCATTTATCCAGCAACCCATCGTATCTATCAATGCACCCATTAATTTAATCCATCCATCCACTCATTACTAAAATTTATCAATCTAACGGAACGACTAGTTAAATGCATACACCCATCCTTTAATGTATCTCTCCATTCATCTGTCTGCCAATCTATCTTTCGTTGCCTTTGTTTATTTGTCAAATACTTTTCCGTGTCTAGCTGTATGACTGCTAATGCTAACCTCTCTGCTTTGCCAAATGGTCAGTCTGTCTACCTGCCTGCATGTTTCAGTAAATGAATCATTCTGCATGCTGGTCTTCCTGTCAATGTGTCTGCCAAACTGCATACCTCTAATTCTGTCGCTCTCTCTCTGCATGTCTGTCAACATGTATATCAACAGGCCTGTCTCTCCGAATCATGCATGTCTGCTATAATACATGTTTCTCTATCTATCTTTCTCTCTCTCTCTCTCTCTATCTTTCTCTCTCTCTCTTTATCTCTCTTTTTATCTATCTATCTATCTATCTATCTATCTATCCATCCATCCATCCATCCATCCATCCATCCATCCATCCATCCATCCATCCATCCATCCATCCATCCCTATCCCTATCCCTATCCCTATCCCTATCTCTATCTCTATCTCTATCTCTATCTCTATCTCTATCTATCTATCTATCTATCTATCTATCTCCGTCTGCTTGCGTGTCTGTCAATTTGTCTGTCAACCTCTCTATTATTAAAACAAATTAGAGACGACACATTGATTGCAACTGCTAACACCTCCTTGAAAACCTTGACTTCTCTCGTTGGTCTCAGCTATCTCCCTGAGAGTATGCGATGGCTGACGGTCAAGGGCAAGGTCGACCAGGCTGCGAAGGTTGTTAACCAGATAGCCGTAATAAACAAAAGGAAATATGACCATGAGAAGTGCTTGAAGCAGATACAGGTAAGGAGATACTGTGAGTGGATGGAAAGGGGCACTGTGAGTGGTTGAGGGGGCACTGTGAGTGGGTGAGGGGGCACTGTGAGTGGGTGAGGGGGCACTGTGAGTGGGTGGAAGGGGGTACTGTGAGTGGTTGAGGGGGCACTGTGAGTGGGTGGAAGGGGGTACTGTGAGTGGGTGGAAAGGGGCACTGTGAGTGGTTGAGGGGGCACTGTGAGTGGGTGAGGGGGCACTGTGAGTGGTTGAGGGGGCACTGTGAGTGGGTGAGGGGGCACTGTGAGTGGGTGGAAGGGGGTACTGTGAGTGGTTGAGGGGGCACTGTGAGTGGGTGAGGGGGCACTGTGAGGGGGCACTGTGAGTGGGTGAGGGGGCACTGTGAGTGGGTGGAAGGGGGTACTGTGAGTGGTTGAGGGGGCACTGTGAGTGGGTGGAAGGGGGTACTGTGAGTGGGTGGAAGGGGGTACTGTGAGTGGGTGGAAAGGGGCACTGTGTGTGGTTGAGGGGGCACTGTGAGTGGGTGAGGGGGCACTGTGAGTGGGTGAGGGGGCACTGTGAGTGGTTGAGTGGGCACTGTGAGTGGTTGAGGGGGCACTGTGAGTGGGTGAGGGGGCACTGTGAGTGGGTGGAAGGGGGTACTGTGAGTGGTTGAGGGGGCACTGTGAGTGGGTGAGGGGGCACTGTGAGTGGGTGAGGGGGCACTGTGAGTGGGTGGAAGGGGGTACTGTGAGTGGTTGAGGGGGCACTGTGAGTGGGTGGAAGGGGGTACTGTGAGTGGGTGGAAAGGGACACTGTGAGTGGTTGAGGGGGCACTGTGAGTGGGTGAGGGGGCACTGTGAGTGGGTGAGGGGGCACTGTGAGTGGTTGAGGGGGCACTGTGAGTGGTTAAGGGGGCACTGTGAGTGGGTGAGGGGGCACTGTGAGTGGGTGGAAGGGGGTACTTTGAGTGGTTGAGGGGGCACTGTGAGTGGGTGAGGGGGCACTGTGAGTGGGTGAGGGGGCACTGTGAGTGGTTGAGGGGGCACTGTGAGTGGTTGAGGGGGCACTGTGAGTGGGTGAGGGGGCACTGTGAGTGGGTGGAAGGGGGTACTGTGAGTGGTTGAGGGGGCACTGTGAGTGGTTGAGGGGGCACTGTGAGTGGTTGAGGGGGCACTGTGAGTGGGTGGAAGGGGGTACTGTGAGTGGTTGAGGGGGCACTGTGAGTGGATGGAAAGGGGCACTGTGAGTGGTTGAGGGGGGCTGTGAGTGGGTGAGGGGGCACTGTGAGTGGTTGAGGGGGCACTGTGAGTGGTTGAGGGGGCACTGTGAGTGGGTGGAAGGGGGTACTGTGAGTGGTTGAGGGGGCACTGTGAGTGGATGGAAAGGGGCACTATGAGTGGTTGAGGGGGCACTGTGAGTGGGTGAGGGGGCACTCTGAGTGGTTGAGGGGGCACTGTGAGTGGGTGAGGGGGCACTGTGAGTGGTTTAGGGGGCACTGTGAGTGGATGGAAAGGGGCACTGTGAGTGGTTGAGGGGGCACTGTGAGTGGTTGAGGGGGCACTGTGAGTGGTTGAGGGGGCACTGTGAGTGGTTGAGGGGGCACTGTGAGTGGGTGAGGGGGCACTGTGAGTGGTTGAGGGGGCACTGTGAGTGGGTGAGGGGGCACTGTGAGTGGTTTAGGGGGCACTGTGAGTGGGTGGAGGGGGTACTGTGAGTGGGTGGAAGGGGGCACTGTGAATGGTTGAATGGGCACTGTGAGTGTGTGGAAGGGGGCACTGTGAGTGGTTGGGGGGGCACTGTAAGTGGTTGAGGGGGCACTGTGAGTGGGTGGAAGGGGGCACTGTAAGTGGTTGAGGGGGCACTGTGAGTGGGTGAAAGCGGGCACTGTGAGTGGGTGGAAGGGGGCACTGTGAGTGGTTTAGGGGCACTGTGAGTGGTTGAGGGGGCACTGTGAGTGGGTGGAAGGGGGCACTGTGAGTGGGTGGAAGGGGGCACTGTGAGTGGGTGGAAGGGGGCACTGTGAGTGGGTGAAAGGGAGCACTGTGAGTGGGTGGAAGGGGGCACTGTGAGTAGGGGGAGGCTGTAGATACTAGGGGTGTTGGGGGAGGGGGTAATGTCCATGTGTGGAAGGGGGCACTGTGTGGGTTGAAGGGAGAACTATGAGTAGGTGGAAGAGGGCATTGAGAGTGGGTGGAAGGAGGCACTGTGAGTGGGTGGAAGGGAGAACTATGAGTAGGTGGAAGAGGGCATTGTGAGTGGATGGAAGGAGGCCCTGTGAGTGGGTGGAAGGGGGCACTGTGTGTGGTTGAGGGGGCACTGTGAGTTGGTGGAAGGGGGTACTGTGAGTTGGTGGAAGGGGGCACTGTGAGTAAGTGGAGGGTGTAGATACTGGGAGTGTTGGGTGAGGGGGTAACGCGAGTGGGTGGAAGGGGGTACTGTGAGTGGGGGAAGGGGGCACTGTGAGTGGTTGGAAGGGGGCACTGTGAGTAGGAGGAGGGTGTAGATACTAGGAGTGTTGGGTGAGGGGGCACTGTGCGTGTGCGGAAGGGGGAACTATGAGTGGGTGGAAGGGGGCACTGTGAGTGTGCGGATGAAGGAACTATGAGTGGGTGGAAGGGGGCATTGTGAGTGGGTGGAAGGGGGAACTTTGAGTGGGTGGAAGGCGGCACTCTGAGTGGTTGAGGGGGCACAGTGAGTGGTTGAGGGGGCACTGTGAGTGGGTGGAAGGGGGCACTGTGAGTGGGTGGAAGGGGGCACTGTGAAAGGTGGCACTGTGAGTGGGTGGAAGGGGGCACTGTGAGTAGGGGGAGGCTGTAGATACTTTGGATGTTGGGGGAGGGGGTAATGTTAGTGTGTGGAAGGGGGCACTGTGAGTGGGTTGAAGGGAGCACTATGAGTGGGTGGAAGGGAGAACTATGAGTAGGTGGAAGAGGGCATTGTGAGTGGGTGGAAGGGGGCACTGTGAGTGGGTGATAGTGGGCACTGTGTGTGGTTGAGGGGGCACTGTTAGTGGGTGGAAGGAGGTACTGTGAGTGGGTGGAAGGGGGCACTGTGAGTAAGTAGAGGGTGTAGATACTGGGAGTGTTGGGTGAGGCGATAACGCGAGTGGGTGGAAGGGGGCAATGTGAGTAGGTAGAAGGGGGCACTGTGAGTGGGTGGAAGGGGGCACTGTGAGTGGGTGGAAGGGGGCACTGTGAGTGGGTTGAAGGGAGCATTGTGAGTTGGTGGAAGGGGGCACTGCGAGTGGTTGAGGGGGCACTGTGAGTGGGTGTAAGGGGGTACTGTGAGTGGTTGGAAGGGGGCACTGTGAGTAGGGGGAGGGTGTAGATACTGGGAGTGTTGGGTGAGGGGGCACTGTGAGTAAGTGGAGGGTGTAGATACTGGGAGTGTTGGGTGAGGCGATAACGAGAGTGGGTGGAAGGGGGCAATGTGAGTAGGTAGAAGGGGGCACTGTGAGTTGGTGGAAGGGGGCACTGTGAGTGGGTGGAAGGGGGCACTGTGAGTGGGTTGAAGGGAGCATTGTGAGTTTGTGGAAGGGGGCACTGCGAGTGGTTGAGGGGGCACTGTGAGTGGGTGTAAGGGGGTACTGTGAGTGGTTGGAAGGGGGCACTGTGAGTAGGGGGAGGGTGTAGATACTGGGAGTGTTGGGTGAGGGGGCACTGTGAGTGTGCGGAAGGGGGAACTATGAGTGGGTGGAAGGGGGCATTGTGAGTGGGTGGAAAGGGGAACTATGAGTGGGTGGAAGGGGGCATTATGAGTGGGTGGAAGGAGGCACTGTGAGTGGGTGGAAGGGGGCACTGTGAGTGGGTGGAAGGGGGCATTGTGAGTGGGTGGAAGGATGAACTATGAGTGGGTGGAAGGGGGCATTGTGAGTGGGTGGAAGCAGGCACTGTGAGTTGGTGGAAGGGGGCACTGTGAGTGGGTGGAAGGGGGCATTGTGAGTGGGTGGAAGGGGGAACTATGAGTGGGTGGAAGGGGGCATTGTGAGTGGGTGGAAGCAGGCACTGTGAGTTGGTGGAAGGGGGCACTGTGAGTGGGTGGAAGGGGGCCCTGTGAGTGGGTGGAAGGGGGCCCTGTGAGTGGGTGGAAGGGGGCATTGTGAGTGGGTGGAAGGAGGCACTGTGAGTGGGTGGAAGGGGGCACTGTGAGTGGGTGGAAGGGGGCACTGTGAGTGGGTGGAAGGGGGCACTGTGAGTGATTTAGGGGGCACTGTGAGTGGGTGGAAGGGAGAACTATGAGTGGGTGGAGGGGGGCACTGTGAGTGGGTGGAGGGGGGCACTGTGAGTGGGTGGAAGGGGGCACTGTGAGTGGGTGGAGGGGGGCACTGTGAGTGGGTGGAAGAGGTCACTGTGAGTCGGTGGAAGAGGTCACTGTGAGTAGGGGGAGGGTGTAGATACTGGGAGTGTTGGGGGTGGGGGTAATGTGAGTGTGTGGAAGGAGGATGTGAGTGGGGGCGGGGTGGTACTCTGAGCGTGGGGGAAAGAGGTACTGTAGATGTGAAGTTGGGGGGGGGGAGGGAGAGCGGGATGTCTGGTGTTAGATGGGTGTTTCTGTGAATGTTGGAAGGAGGTCATTGGAGTGTTTGAGAGAGGGGGTACTGTGAATGTGTCGGAGGAGGAGGAGGGGGGGGTGCTGTCGCGGAGGGTTCTGTGTGTGGGGGAGAAGTGGGGGAGGATTCCTGCTATATAAATATGTGCATGACTGGAAGGTCGCTCACAACAGGGTTTGGTTGCGACTGACACATAACGCCACCTCATCACAGGGTTAGGGGAAAAATACTGACTAAGAACCCCATCTCACGTTAGCATTAGGTGGTGTATACGGATCAAGAGCCTCACGCCTCATCAGGATCAGGTGAAACATATTGACCAAGACCCCACCATAAGTCAGGGTCAGGTGAAACATATTGATCAAGACCCCATCTTAAGTCAGGGTCAGGTGAAGCATATTGACCAAGACCCCACCTTAAGTCAGGGTCAGGTGAAACATATTGACCAAGACCCCCCCCTTAAGTCAGGATCAGGTGAAACATATTGACCAAGACCCCCCCCCCCCCCTTAAGTCAGGATCAGGTGAAACATATTGACCAAGACCCCACCTTAAGTCAGGGTCAGGTGAAACATATTGACCAAGACCCCACCTTAAGTCAGGATCAGGTGAAACATATTGACCAAGCCCCCACCTTAAGTCAGGGTCAGGTGAAACATATTGATCCAGACATCACCTTAAGTCAGGATCAGATGAAACCTAGTGATACGTTTATGATGGATGAATGTTGTTTTTGTTTGTTATTTTTTTTCCCCCGTTCGCCTTATTTCTCTAATCCCCAAGGCGGTGTGCGTTGCACTGTGGTTTTTATATTGCGCCTGTCGGCCCAGTGCATCCGACTTCAGCATGCATTTTATGTAAGGGTCTGCTTCCTCCTGCATTTTCTAAGGGTTTGCTTCCCCGGGGTAACGGCCGGTACTGTGATGGGGATCGAACCCAGCAACTTCGGGTTGTCAGCCGTGCCACTCAACAACTAGGCCACGCTGTCCCCTGGATGAATGGATTTGAGTGGTAGATAGATAGATAGATAAATTGACATACATACAGACAGGCAAGAGACAAACAGACAGGCAGGCAGATAGACAGACGGATGGATGAACTGGCGGATAAAACAAACAATCATATACACAGACAGACACACGGCCAGACAGGTTGACAGACAGAAAGACAAACATAAAGACAGACATAAAGTGTGCATGTGTGTGTATATGTTCCCAAGAATAAGTGTTTCATGTGTGTGTGTTTATATTTACGCCAATCTTAGCGACTATAAATGCAAAAGCCTTAAATCTCTATTATAAAACCCAAAAATTCAGAGAACGACCATTTTGTAAAAAAACAAAAACCACTTTTCTCCAGTCAGTGTCGACTCATAGTAATTATAAAAAATTACCCAAAAGTAATTATAATGGTTCCGCTCGCCCCTGCTGCGTTCTCTCAGATGTCACTCTCTCTTTCACTCTCTCTCACTCTCACTCTCTCACTCTCACTCTCTCGCTCTCAGCACAACCTGACGTCTGATTTCATGTTTCTGCAATATCTAAATCGTCATTGATCACCTTTAGGATGTCTTGATTATCAATAGCCAACATTTCCACAATTGGTGCTTTCAAGCCAAGAGGTTTCTCATTTCTGCAAATCCCAACATTACCAGGACAGTAGATCATCTAATCCCATGAAGGCCTAAGGCTTCTATGTCGTCTGCTATCGCCTCTCTCATTGTCTCACTCCCAGCATAACCAAGCCTAGATCACCAAGCCCACAAATTCCTGAGGCTGTTATGTCTGCTATCACTTCTCTCATTGTCCAAAACCCCATCAAAACCAAGTATAGATTCGCCAAGCCTACGAAGGCTTAGCCTTCGACATCTTATATCGCCTCTCTCAGTGCCCCAGTCTCCCACAAGACCAGGACAGCTGAGTTCGATGAGCTAAATGGTAATTACGATATAGAAAGAGATTGAACAGATACAGTACACAATGACTTGTGGTGTGTATGTGTATGGCTTACACTACACATTAAGCTGATATGCTTTGAATAACATCATAATTATCATGAGCGTCATCAGTATCCCCTTAGTTACTCAGAAGATGGACGCATATGTCTTCTGATCATGTCACGCCACTGTACTATATTAGTTAGTCTGGAGATTGGTGTTGAAGTCAGCAGATCATGTCACGCCACTGTTCTCTGTTAGTCAGTCTGGAGATTGTTGTTGAAGTCAGCAGATCATGTCACGCCACTGTACTCTATTAGGTGGTCTGGAGACTGGTGTTGCAGTCATCTGATCATCTGACATCCCTGTCCTCTGTAAGTAAGTCCAGAGATTAGTATTCAATTCTGCAGATCATCTCACACTTCTGTCCTCTTAGTCAGTCTGGAGACTGGTGTTGAAATCAGCAGATCATGCCATGTCACATAATAACTCATTAGCTCAGCTTAAGCATGCACACTGTTGTCTTGTACGCCTGTTTGATGTAACTGTATTTCGTGATGTAACTGTTTCGTGTGTGATGTAGCTGTTTCTTGTGTGATGTAACTGTTTCTTGTATGATGTAACTGTTTCTTGTATGATGTAACTGTTTCTTGTGTGATGTAACTGTTTCTTGTGTGATGTAACTGTTTGTTGTGTGATGTAACTGTTTCTTGTGGGATGTAACTGTTTGTTGTGTGATGTAACTGTTTCTTGTGTGATGTAACTGTATCTTGTGTGAAGTAACTGTTTCTTGTGTGATGTAACTGTTTCTTGTGTGATGTAACTGTATCTTGTGTGATGTAACTGTTTCTTGTGTGATGTAACTGTTTCTTGTGTGATGTAACTGTTTCTTGTGTGATGTAACTGTATCTTGTGTGATGTAACTGTTTCTTGTGTGATGTAACTGTTTCTTGTGTGATATAACTGTTTCTTGTGTGATGTAACTGTTTCTTGTGTGATGTAACTGTATCTTGTGTGATGTAACTGTTTCTTGTGTGATGTAACTGTTTCTTGTGTGATGTAACCTCTTCTTCTTTTCCACTGAATTTTGCTTTCTAATATTTCAAATATTTGGCCTCCATGTTTCCTATTGTTACCAATTGACCTTTTTGGTACACTTTTCGTGATGACTAAATAAAACAAAATATAATTGTGTACGGTATTGCCCAGTGGAAGAAAATTGTAAGATAATTAATGTAATACATTGAGTGCCTAACATTAAATTAGTCAAGCACTGCCAACATAGCGGCTGGCTGATTGGCGCAGCGGTACAGCCCTCGCATACCATGGCAAAGATAGAGGATTCAACTCCCGCTACCGGCAGCTCCAGTCAACCTAGCTGTAAATGGGTACCTGTCTGACGGCTTGGGAAGAAAAAAGACAGCGAGGAAGGGAACTGGCCACCGCACCTCATAAAGCTTTGCCTTAGTACAGTAAAACGTCAAACACTTCACCCACCACGGCAGTGTCTACTTTGGGACTAGCTTTATCTATACAACCAACATAGTACAATCAGGCCCAAAATTTACCAAGGCTGTCCTAGGCAGTGACTTAATGTGTTTACATAATAAATATATAGATATCGTTTGACTGTCCTCAGAAAATAGCAGAGAGAGAGAAAGATCTTCTCGAGAAAGGAAAGAAATATTCTTATCTAGATGTATACAGAGGCTGGAAGATGGCAAGACTCACACTAACCCTGCAGTATGTATGGTACGTGCGTTTCTCCTTTTTCATCATTTATCGTTAGGCACTTTTATCTTAGTTCGTTTTGTTTTTTCTTGGTTCTCTTTGTATCTTCAGCTTCGATTGTTGTGACCCTGCATTCTTTAAGTATAATCTATCTAATCTAATCTAATCTAATCTAATCTAATCTAATCTAATCTAATCTAATCTAATCTAATCTAATCTAATCTAATCTAATCTAATCTAATCTAATCTAATCTAATCTAATCTAATCTAATCTAATCTAATCTAATCTAATCTAATCTAATCTAATCTAATCTAATCTAATCTAATCTAATCTAATCTAATCTAATCTAATCTAATCTAATCTAATCTAATCTAATCTAATCTAATCTAATCTAATCTATCTATAGTCCTATCTATAGTCCTATCTATAGTCCTATCTATCTATCCATCTATCTATCCATCTATCTATCCATCCATCCATCCCCATCCTCATCCCCAATTCCAATCCAATCCACCCCAATCCAATCCACCCCAATCCAATCCATCTTATGTGTGTTAGACGTCGTGTGTAAATGCGACCTCCTTTGTTTCATATTTTTTGACTGGTGAAAATCCACTGGTGACTTGATAGGTCAATCCCAGCATCTGTTAGCCCCTGGAATATACGATCGCCTATTTTTGAGACTGATGGAGGTAGAGGCGTAAATTAGAGCAAGGTAGATCCGCAGCCTTTCAGGCACCATCTAAGCCGCTCCGCTAACCACATAACCAAGACCTATTGTTATGGCCACACAGTCCTCTTTCTTTTTTGCGACATATCCTCTGTGGGGCGAGAATTCCTAGAGTAATTTGAGTAGACTTTTTACTTGAATTTTTTTCCGAGCATCGGCCGTTAGGCCTACTTATTTCAATTTCTAATTGCTGATGTATTTTTAACGTGCGCGCCACTGCACACTGGTGTCTGATCTCAATACTCGGAGATCAGAGGAACTATTTACGGAATTATGCCACGTTAAAAAATCCCGGTCTCTACCGGGTGTGAACCCGCGACCTCCATCACCCGAGACGAACACCTTACATAGAGACCACTGGGTCTCGAGGTAAGTATCCTCCTCATGCAGTATGTCCTTCTCAGAACGTCGCTCCCATAACAGCCCGTCTGAAAGACATTCTTTCCAAATCTCCAGCCTGCTCCAGATTCATGCCCGAGCAGTCCTTGACATCTTGGTGCCATCGACTTCTTGGTCTGCCTCTGCTTCTCTAGCCCGGCACCATACATTCCATAATCGTTCCCTCAAAATTTTGTTTTTTTATGTGACCAAAGTATTTCAATGTTCTGTTCATGATGAAATTGATGAGCCAGTTCTCCTCTATGCCTAAATCTATCATAGTCAAGAATGAACAACCCGTCCAATCAGTAGACAACTTCACCTACCGTGGCAACGCTCTCTCACTGGAAACTATCGACACTTCAACAACATAATTTTCAAGGACAGTGCTGTATTTTACAGACTGCCCAACAGAGTGTGGTAGTGGACGGGTCTTAGCCTTTTTCCAAAATTAAACTCTACCGAGCTGTACTGCTCACCATATTTGTGTATGCCTGTAAGACGTGGATTGTGTGCAGCAGGCGTGCTAGAAAAAAAACCCACTTCCGTACAAGCTGTCTCCGTAGATTGTTGAGAATACAGTGGTAGGATAGGGAACCAGGCACCGAGATCCTCGAGATAGAGTACCAGACACCGAGATCCTCAGGATAGGGTACCAGACACCGAGATCCTCGGGATAGAGTACCAGACACCGAGATCCTCAGGATAGAGCACCAGACACCGAGATCCTCAGGAAAGGGTACCAGACACCGCGATCCTCAGGATAGGTTACCAGACACCGAGATCCTCGGGATAGGGAACCAGACACCGAGATCCTCAGGATAGGGTACCAGACACCGAGATCCTCAGGATAGGGTACCAGACACCGAGATCCTCAGGATAGGGTACCAGACACCGAGATCCTCATGAAGGGCACAAGGACGGACATCCACACATTGTTGCAGAAGACCCAGATCAATCTGGCTGGCCACGTCGTGCCCATATCAGGCAACCACATCCCGGAACAACTAATGTATGGTAAGTTGAAAGAAGGCCTACATCTGGTCGATGGACAAAAGAAGCGTTTAAAAGACTTTCTCAAAATATCTCTGACAAGCTTCAGCATCGATGTAAAGTCATGGTAATGCATGACACAGAACCGCTAGGCATGGCATAGAACTTCTATCAGAGGCGTCTCCATCGCCGGTGAACGCCGGACTTTCGAGGCACGGAGAAAACGTCTATACAAAAGGACAAAACAACTGACACTCAAATATCAAACGATTGATCTTAAATGCTGAATATGTGAATGGAGTTTATGTACCAGAATCGAACTATACAGTCACCTCCGTACTCATCGGTGAGGTGCAAAACAACATGTCTGACTGCTTTTGTCATCATCGCTTGCGATTAACGACTATTATTATAATTGTGCCAAACACCTGTCGAATGTCTGCATTCTTCTTTTTTTCGGTCCATGATATTCTGAGGACCGTTCTATGTCATTTCAACTCGAAGGGCTCGAACAGTTTGTGCTGCTGTAGTAGTGGTTTCTTCGCCACATAGTTTTTCATGAGGAGGTTGCTAACCTCGACACTATCCATACTTAGTTGCCGTTTAATGGTCCCTTTAAGGCAAATGACTCTTCAACGCATGCCGATGCACATCCCAACCATTCGCACGGGTGAAACTACTTTTGAGTACAGAATAGCCAAATGGGTAGAAAGAAGATCCTAGTAGCAACACTGCATACAAACGGGAAGTCTTACACACACAAAAGTCCTTGATATCACATATTATGACAATATAACGTAATGTATACGTCTTTGAACTCACCTCGTTTGAAAAAAAAAATGAAAAAAAAAAAAAGACATAGTCTCTTAAATTATAAGGGTCTTGTCATAGGTCTTTACCCTGACCATGAAGGAGTAGGAGGAGAAAGTTTACATTTGGTACACATATACAGCTTATTTAAATTGTACTGGACCTGAGAAGTATGAATTTCTTTCCTCGACGGGTTTATCCGGTATGGTGCATGATGCAGCACCTCTTATTAACCAGATCTGCTACTATAACGGTTTCACAGAACAATGGAAAAATCAGAGACCAGAACTGTGATAAAATTCTTGATGTTGCAGGGAAAAACTTACACAGGGAAATGGAACCAGTGTTTGAGGAATTCTGTCTTTCGTATGCTTCTGTAAAATACTGGTGTAGGCAGTTTAGGTGTAGCCGTTCTCATGTTGCTGATCTTCCAAAATCAGGAAGACTGTTCTCAGTGCAGCGATGAAAATGCTACAAGAGTGAAGAAAATCATTGACCAGGATACGAAAATGACAATTGCAGTAGAGATTTCTAGGTCAGCAAAACTGAATGAAAGTACAGTTTTTAGAATTTTATACAACAGACTGAACATGAGAAACGTGTGTGTCCGCTGAGTTCTGCGACTGCTGACACGTGAACAGAAACAAATGAGGGTTGATTGCTGTGGCCAGTTGCTCAAAATGTGTCGGTCGAAAAACATGTTGCCGAACAAGGCGACAGTAAATAAGATTTCACCATTATGACCTAGAATCCAACATTTTTAGAAAACTCCTGGCTCACCAACCTATGTCAAGGCAAGAGCACCGAAATCTGCAAGAAAAGTGATGTTGGCTGTTCTTTGGGACGTCAAAGGTGTCATATTGAAAGATTACCTGCCTCATAGAAACACGGTTAATGGGCAATACTATGCAGATCTCCTTACCAAACTAAGAAAGACTAACCAGAAAACGAGGGATAGCGCGCACTCAAATTCAGCCTTTGCTTAAAGATAACGCGCCCTCCCATAAAGCAAGGCTTGTGCTGCAAACAGCCAACGATTTGAATATTGAAATTCTTCCACACCCACCATATTCTCCGGATTTAGCTCAATCAGACTTTTTCTTTTCCCAAAACTTAAAAAACAGCTGAAAGGAAATCATGTTGACAGTGACGAAGATGTCTGGCTTGTGATAACTGGTTTACTTTAAAAAATAGGTTATTTTATTCTGAAGGTCTTTTCAAGATCACGCAGAGATGGCAGAAATTTATAAATTCAGGGGGTGGCTACATTGAGAAGGAATAAGCACTGTACCAAATTTCAACTTTTTCCTCCTACTCCTTCATGGTCAGGGTAAAGATTTATGACAAACCCCTTGTATATCAAGGCGTGTCACCCGTTGTATGGATGCGTGTGTGTGTCTGTATGTGTTTTCTATAGTCGCCATATCCACTCTGTCGATAGTTCAGTCAGGCCTCCCTCATCAGATCACTGTCCTTCTCAAGAGAATATAAGACGAAGTTGAGTGCGTAGTAGGATTGCCTTTCACATTGAAGGGATCGAGTCGCAAAATGTTCTATTTTAACCATCTTTAATAAGGGTGGGGGGGGGGGGGGGGAGGGAGGAGGACTAACGTCTGGTCAAGCAAAATATACTGGCCAAATCCCTCATCTTAGCTTTTTCGTAGCCCTCCCCGGAAACGGGCTGTTTTCATGGCAGCCTGGCTAACGAGGTTAGTAAATAAGATAACGTGGTCCCCATAGTAGTGAATGAGACGCAGATGAAGCCAAGCATAGCACAACCGCCTGGAGGATCCCTATCCACCTTCATCAACACGCTCGGGAGGAAAGGAAAGCTAATGCAACCCGCCACTTAACGTTTTTTTCAGGCCGCACAAAAGAGTAGACCTACCTACTCACTGTGGGCATTCGAAACAACATCCATCTTTAATTTAAATTAGAACCTGACTAGAACTTAAGGAAGACATAACAATGAGTAAAAAAACGGCTCACCTCCGTCTCAGACTAAACTGAGACTTCGTAGAATGAATCCTCTACATTTTCTTTCCTATCGAAAGTATCTGCTGTTTAACTGCATTTTTGTACTTGAATGTATGTGCAGTAGCAGTCCGATATACGAGCAGTCGTTTTACGGACATCTGCCAGTTTGCTCTTTCTGAACATGGTTTTTGTACTTGAATGTATGTGCAGTAGCAGTCCGATATACGAGCAGTCGTTTTACGGACATCTGCCAGTTTGCTCTTTCTGAACATGGTTTTTGTACTTGAATGTATGTGCAGTAGCAGTCCGATATACGAGCAGTCGTTTTACGGACATCTGCCAGTTTGCTCTTTCTGAACATGGTTTTTGTACTTGAATGTATGTGCAGTAGCAGTCCGATATACGAGCAGTCGTTTTACGGACATCTGCCAGTTTGCTCTTTCTGAACATGGTTTTTAATTGTACATTCTTCTTCCACTTGAGCAAGAATCGAAATAATGATGGTGGGATTTTGTTTATTTTTAATTAGTTTTCTTTTTCTTCTACTTTATCTTCTTCTTCTTTTTCTTCTTTTTCTTCTTCTTCTTCGTCTTCTTCTTCTTCTTCTTCTTCTTCTTCTTATTCTTCTTCATCATTTTCATCTGCTTCCTCTGCTACTGCTACTATTACTACTACTATTACTTCTACTACTACTATTACTACTACTACTACTACTATTACTACTACTACTACTATTATTATTATTACTACTACTTCTGCTACTGCCACCACTACTACTACTACCGCTACTACTACTACTACTATTATTACCACTACCACTACTACCACTACTACTACTACCACCACTACTACCGCCACTACTTCCGCCACTACTACTACTACTACTACTACCCCTACTACTACTACTACCACCACTACTGCTACTACTACTACTACAATTACTAGTACTACTAATATTATTATTACTACTACTATTACTACTATTACTACTACTATCACTACTACTATCACTATTACTACTAATACTACAACTACTACTACTATCACTACTACTACTACTTTTTTTTTTCTTTTTTTTGTAGTAGTTTGTCCATCACAAGTGATGAAGACCACTCTCTTTGTTCAGCCGTGTGGACAGTCGTATCTCTTGCTGTGTCCGCTGAAATGGGTGACTTGCGCGGAGATTTGGATTAAAGTGAGGAAGAAACTGCGCCTTTTGTCAACCTCACTCACAGAGCCTAAGCTACCTTTTGCCAGTGGCAAGACATTCATCGAGACGACTGGAGATAGCATAGGATGCAGATTTTGCCTCAGGGTTACCACCGAAGCCTTTCCGTAAACATGTAACCCGCAGGGTAGAAAGGTGGGATGGCATCTAACGCAGTTTGTCGTGCCTTTTCGATAACCACAAGAGGTCGTATGGACAACACTCAGCGTGTAAGTGAGTCTGGCATCTCTCCCCAGCTATATTCAGTTCATCATAGTAGCATCTAAAATTCCCACACGCCATGTTAGCGAAGGTGAACCGGCAGAACTAACCCGTGAGATACGACACACTGTGTCACACAGGTATAACTAGTTTAAGCGTAGCGCCATTCAGCCGGCGCCAGACCAGGATAAACGGATGGAAGAAATCACAAAAAAAGAACGAAATAACAAGTCCAGACGGAAAACAACTCCACGTATCCGTGAACACAAGTGTAAGTCGTCGACTAGTGTGAATTCCAGGCAAATCCGTGGTCTGGCGGCATCCAGAATGATCCAAAACAGTAGAGAAATGTAGACTTGCTACCAGTTACGGCGCCATCTTTGCCAGATACTACTACTACTACTACTACTATTACTACTGTTACTATTAGTATTACTACTACTACCACCACTAGTATTACTACTACCAATAATACTATCACCACCACCACCAACAGTAAGAAAAGTAGGTCGGGACGGGGAGAAGGTCGAACAATTTGTAGGGTTTTCCTGAGAAAACTCCAGACTATTCTATCAACTGGTCTCCCTTCCTGTGGTTGATTTGCGAACAAGTAGAACATTCGATTTTCATGGCAAAGGTGCGGGGTTCATCTCCCCCTACCGATAGCTCTAGTTGACCCAGCTGTAAATGTGTACCTGGCTGAGGATTTTGGAAGAAAAAAAGGCAGTGAGGAAGGGAACTGGCCATAGGGAGAATAAGAAGATGAGAAGAAGAAGCATAAGACATCCTCTCATATACTGCGACTCTTTTCTTCTTCTGCTTGTTCTTGTTCTTCCTCCTCCTCCTCTTCCTCCTCCTCCTCTTCTTCTTCTTCATGTTCTTCTCCCACCTGAAAATGATGTTTGTTACGTTGCATCGTAGTTAACAGCAAAGCTGTTACATCGGCGCGATTTGGCCCAATACATTTGATTTCAGCACCTCATCTTTGGAACCGGGTTTGCCTTCCCTCTTTGATCCCTGACCTCTGTCCCTGACTGCAGTATTGCAGCTTGTATCCAGGGCCACCACTTGGAGGCGGAATAAGGTCATGGCCAGTTATGGTTCACTGACCACGATGCACGCAACCGGCTGTGAGTCGCTGGCTGCTATAACCTCATTTACTGCTGAATCTTCTTACAGCTTCGCGACTACCTTTTGAAATCCCCTCACCCAGTTTGTGACTACCTTTTGAAATCCCCTCACCCACTTTGTGATTACCTTTTGAAATCCCCTCACCAGCCTCGCGACTACCTTTTGAAATCCCCTAACCAGTTTTGCGACTACCTTTTGAAATCCCCTCACCAGTTTCGCGACTACCTTTTGAAATCCCCTCACCAGTTTCGCGACTACCTTTTGAAATCCCCTCACCAGTTTCGCGACTACCTTTTGAAATCCACTCGCCCACTTCGTGATTACCTTTTGAAATTCCCTCACCCACTTTGTGATTACCTTTTGAAATCCCCTCGCCCACTTTGTGATTACCTTTTGAAATCCCCTCGCCCACTTTGTGATTACCTTTTGAAATCCCCTCGCCCACTTTGTGATTACCTTTTGAAATCCCCTCGCCCACTTTGTGATTACCTTTTGAAATCTCCTCGCCCACTTTGTGATTACCTTTTGAAATACTCTCACAACAGGTTCACAACCTCCCTGGTTGGGTATGGAATCATCTTGGGGATCTCAAACCTCTCAGGGAACGTCTATCTGAATATGTTCCTGGTGGAAGCAGTTGAGATTCCATTCATCATGGCAACCTATTTCTTCAGCAATCGGTAGGTAGATTACTTGTGTGCATCTTCAAGCCAATTAAATCACAGTTGATTAGATTTCATCTAAACGGAAAAAAATACGATATAAAAACTGTGAGCTGTAAGTGTCAAATATGTTATAACAAAGGAAATAATATAAGCAACATGGGCGAAGATAAATATTTCATTTTTAGCTGCCATTGACAGAATTATTAATTATTATATCTGAATACTTTCACAACTAACTTTCAGGAATTGTCAACATGGGGTAGTACTGAAGCTAGTTATTGTCGTGCAGTCTCGATGCGACATTTGACATTTAGCTTGCAATAAGCTAATTGGTTCCATATGATCTTTAAACATGTGTGAACCTGACGTTTTTTGAGACATAAAAATCTGAACAATTTTATTCTTGGGAATTTTATCCACAGAACATAAATATTAATTTGTAAGTATTTATTTGTGTCTTCAATGCAGTGCTTGATTGCATCTTCAGTACGAAATTATATTTATTATTATGGAGAATCGAAATGATAAGAATGCTCCAAAAAGAGTTGCAAGTGATATACGTAAGTGGGATCAAGATGACCATGACCGATAGAAGAGACAGCAGAGCCCAGCAGCAAGCAAGGAAACTAAGAAGACTGACAGACCATCCAATGCATCAGAGACTAAATAGATTTAGAACACACTCATATAGAGAAGTCGGACAGACTTGTACTGGATTGGAGCCAACAGGGAAAGAGACTAGGAGAGAGCTAAGATGCACTCGGTGAAGAACATTTGATGAAAAGCAAGTTCAATCCGGGTCTTATGAGCGGAATTGATTAAGATGGCTCAGAATAGAAACAAATGGAGAGCATTTGTTGTCGCCCTTTGTTCCAGGGGAACCATACAGAATAACGATGATGATGGAGAAGTATTATTCATGGACCTGCTACCTCAATCAGTACAGACAATCAAACCCAAGAAAAATTAGGGTTGTTCTTGTACCTGCTACCTCAGTCAGTAGAGACAATCAAACCCAAGAAAAGTGAGGATTGTTCATAGACCTGCTACCTCAGTAAGTAGAGGTAATCGAAGCCAAGAAAAGGGAGTGTTGTTCATGGACCTGCTACCTCAGTCACTAGAGGCAATCAATCACATAAAAAGTGAGAATTGGTAACGATGCCTGCTACATAGATCGACAGACACAATGAATCGAAAGAAAGGAAAAGTCGATCTCTAAACATCCTGCAACTTCTTCCTGCCAATAATAGATTATTCTTATTGGAAGCGAAAAAGTTAAGAAAATTTAAGATGGATGTATATCACTCCCATATATGTATCAGTTTCGACATATAGATGTGAATGATGGGCAATGATCACAATCCTTCAATGATCGCAATCCTGCAATGATCAATAAGGCAGTTCAAAGTTCTAAGGGTATCCAATCAGGAGAGGCCGTCTCCGAAAAACGTTGCTCCAACAGATATCAAACTCCCACCTCCGCTGCTATAGACGTGGTCTGGCAGAGCGCCGTTTCGGCCGGTGATGGTGGCGTTCGACCGAAGCAACGGACCTCAGATGCCCAGGGAACATTACATCACAATACAGAACATCCGGATTCGAGCCTCTGAAATGATATATTTAAGATATGTGGTCCAGGTAACAAGAATCACCTTAAACGAAATCCAGACCGGAGGCAGAGGCACTGAGGGCGGTAGTGGAAGAAATGGTGACAGGTAAAAGGAATGAAAGCCAAATAGTCCTGCTTGCAGATGCCCTGGCCGTAGTCACAGCACTAAAAAGCCAGAAAAATACTGAACTTAATGATCTAAGAGCAGTACTCTGTCAACTATGCCAGCAGTCCGCACCAAAAAGAGTAGTGGTACAGTGGGTTCCATCCCACTGCAACATCCAAGGCAACGAGGAGGCAGACAGACTGGCAAAAGAAGGTGCAAGACTATCACAACCAGACCCTAGTGTGACATACGAAAGAGTCAAAACGGCTTATCAAAGCCAGATACATGACCAAATGGGAAACAGAACATACTGGCTACACAAAAACGATGCCTATTACCAGTTAAACAGAAAAGAGCAGGTCGTGGTCTTCAGACTTCGCACTGGCCACAATAGACTGAGTGACCACCTATTCAACAAATTGAAGATATGTGGCACTGACGAATGCTCGTGTGGTACAGGGAAAATGACCACTGAGCATTTGCTGCAAAACTGCCCGACATACGAGGACCAGAGAGAGCAGATGTGGCCATCACCAGTGGCAACACTAGACAAGCTCTATGGCAGTGTGGACAGCCTCAGGTCGACGTCTGACAGTGTAAGAAGAAGAAGAAGAAGAAGAAGAAATCCCAGTAAAACTCAGGTATGTGACTACCACCTCAGAAACAGAGAGGCAAAAACAGAACTTCAGATCAGGTGGCAAGGGTAGGAGCTTAAACACTGCACGGCTCTCAAATATCTAGGCGTGAAGTTAGACCACACTGTCTTACATAACGCACTGACAGGAAACAATGCGTAAGATACACGCAAGAAATAACATCATCCAAAAACTGATCTGCACAACATGGGGGTACAGTCATCAGTCCTTGGTACATCTGCACTTGCCTTGTGTTTTTTCCGTAGCTGATTACGCGTTGCTCAAATCTGGAAAAACTCTGCCGATACGAAATTAGTTGATACAGTAATAAATGGGGCGGGTCTGATAGTATCAGGGTTCTTAAAACCCACCCATATTGAGCCTAAAACCCACCCATATTGATAAAATATGCCCATAATTGGAATAACTCCACCCACAATTCGAAAAGTGTCGCAGCAGAAATCAAACCAGAAAGACAGAAGCACAACGTAAAGGCACCCAATGTTTGGACATCAGGTACAGAGCACAACATTCAAATCCAGACATAGTTTTCTAAAATCAACACATCCCATACAGACGAACCCTGAAAGTCGCCGTATCAAGAGATTGCACGAGCTGATGCATGCCCAAGAGATGAAACTTCAGGAGGAACCTGCCCCCGGACATCATCTACCATACACAACATGGAAGTCGCTGGACAGACTCTGAACTGGTGTATCAAAATGCAAGAGGACATTGAAGTGATGGGGATACACATATGATGACACATGTGACCGTGGCGCAATACAGGACCTAGACCACCTGATGACCTACAAATCTCAGGAAACATGCAATAGGTGCGACATGCTGGAGGCAAATGATAAGCCAATCCACGTCGTTGAATACTGGATGCATACTGTATAATGTGGTGCTTGGACAGGGGAAGTAAGTAAGTAGGTAACAAGATGAGACAAGGTCCATAATTGTCTACAACGGTGTTCGTGTGAAGCATCGAATCATGAATCTAGACCCCCAAGGACGACCCACAATCCTCTAGGGTGACAATATAAGGCAGTCTAAGATAGACCGAAGCTAAGACTGCAACCATCTTAGGAGACAGACCTCAGATAGTTTAGCCTAGCTCTCTTTCTGATAAATCTCTATACCACAGGTTAGAAATGGAGTGACTAAGTAAGATAGAGGGCTCTACACCCAGGGTAGAAGAGGAGCGACTAAGTAAGATAGAAGGCTCTACACCCCAGGGTAGAAGAGGAGCGACTAAGTAAGGTAGAAGGATCTACACCACAGGGTAGAAGAGGAGCGACTAAGTAAGGTAGATGACTCTATACTCCAGGGATAGAAGAGGAGCAGCTAACTAAGGTAGGTAGATGACTCTAAACCCCGAGATAGAAGATGAGCGAATAAGTAAGGTAGAAGACTATACACCAGGGTAGACGAGAAGCGACGAAGTAAGGTAGAAGGATCTACACCACAGGGTAGAAGAGGAGCGACTAAGTAAGGTAGAAGGATCTACACCCCAGGGTAGAAGAGGAGCGACTAAGTAAGGTAGAAGGATCTACACCACAGGGTAGAAGAGGAGCGACTAAGTAAGGTAGAAGGATCTACACCACAGGGTAGAAGAGGAGCGACTAAGTAAGGTAGAAGGATCTACACCCCAGGGTAGAAGAGGAGCGACTAAATAAGGTAGAAGAGGAGCGACTAAGTAAAATAGAAGGATCTACACCTCAGGGAAGAAGAAGAGCAACTGTGTAAGTAAGTTAGGAGGCTCTACATCCCAAGGTAGAAGAGAAGTGGCTGTCAGGTAGAAGGATCTACACCCAAGGAGAGAAGAGATGTGGTTAAGTAAACAAGGTACAAGACTCTACACCTCAGAGTAAAAGAGGAATGACTAAGTAAGGTAGAAGGCTCTGCACCCCAGGATAAAAGATGAGCGACTAAGTGAGGTAGAAGATTCTACACCCCAGGATAGAAATGGGGTGACTAAGTAAGTAAGATAGAATACTCTACACCCCAGGGTAGAAGAGGATTAACTAAGTAAGGTAAAAGACTCTACATCAAAGGGTAGAAGAGTAGCGATAAACTAAGGTAGAAGATCCTACATCACATGGTGGCGAAGAGCCTGTAGCAAAAACAAGCCTCCGCTGAATAGTAAAATATAAATTGTGATTTCTTCCCACCATCTTTTGCATTAACGAGCTTCAGTCTACCCAGTTGTAAATTGATTCCTGTTTTATCGTTAAGAAAGGTGAGGGTGCAAGGATGGTGATTGGTCACCCAACCTTTTAAAGAACAGGACTAGCACAATGAAGACTGGATGTTTAATTTTATCTGCGAACTAAAAAATAAAAAAAATTGCATTGACAGATGACATCAGACTGTCATATGTCATACGAATATTTCCCATTCCTGGGGTAGTCGATTATTTTTTTTAGGCTAAGGACTACAGGCCGCTTCGTCACTGCTGTCACCACGTCGTGTGCTGGCTATGTTTGTTGATTTCACCCCCAACAGAAAAACAACATATTCCATACTGGCGATTCGAACCTCTGCACTCCTTGTCGACAGACAGACATCGAAACCATTCGGCTATCCGCTTCTCAATTTTATCACTAACTGAAAAAAAACAATTGGTTCACAAATAATTCACAAATAAAAGTGATGCTTTTATTTTGCTCAGTCAAACCAAAGTATCTTTCTTTTATTGTCGTACACTTCAACCACGTATCGAATAGTCTCTGTTTATCTTGTATTGCAGAATTGGGAGGAGGTACACCGCCCTGGTCTACTTTTGTCTAGCAACAATCACTGCGCTAATGGCTTTTATTTTCCATTGTAAGTAGAAGCACAGAGCTAATGTGTTAACTGTACGTATGGTTTGACTGCAGTGTTATAAGTGGTTTGATACGATTTGTCAATAGTATATATGTTCGAATGGATTGATCATTGTCATGTATGATCGTTATATGGGTGATCAGTATCTCAAGCATGATTTCCTAGGATTGGTCAGATTAAATCTTAATAGTCCAATCTAATTTATCTGTTTTGTATCTTAAGACACACATCTTTGTATATAGGCAGGGCTGTTAGGCGTTAGGCCAGACTGTAAAGGGCTAAAACACGAATCTAATCTATTAGACCAGACGACTGTAGAGGCTTTAGACAAATCTAATCAATTAGAATAGACTGGCCAGATACATGACCAAATGGGAAACCGAACATACTGGTTACACCAAAAACGATGCCTATTACCAGTTGAACCGAAGAGAGCAGGTCGTTGTCTTTAGACTTCGCACTGGCCACAACAGACTGAGGTACCACCTATTCAACAAATTGAAGATAGGGTGTACCGACGAATGCCCGTGCGGTACTGGTAAAATGACCACTGAACATCTGCTGCAGAACTGCCCGACATACGAGGATCAGAGAGAGCAGATGTGGCCATTACCAGTGGAACTGCAAGACAAGCTCTATGGCAGTGGCGAGAGCCTCAGGACGACCGCCGCTTTTTTCGAAAAAATAATGGTTACTGTCTGACTGTGTACGCAGAAGAAGAAGAAGAATAGACTGAAATGGGTTAACACACAAATCTAATCAATTAAGTTGAACTGTAAAGGGCTAAGGCGTGAATCTAATCAATTAGACCGGACCGTAAATGGATAAGACGCGAATCTCATCAACTAAGCTGGATTGTAAATGGATAAGCCACGAATCTAATCAATTAGTCCAGACTGTAAAGGGCTAAGCCTCGAATCTAATCAATTAGAACAGACGACTGTAGATACTTGAGACAAATCTTAGCAATTAGAATGGACAGTAATGGGTTAACACACAAATCTAATCAATTAAGCCGAACTGTAAAGAGCTTAGATACAAATCTAATCAATTAGATTATACTTTATGGAATTTAGACAAATCTAAGCGATTAGACTGGACTGTAAAGATTTAACACACAAATATAATTAACCAGGACAGGCTGTAAAAGGTTAAGACACACATCTAATCAATTAGTCCAGACTGTAAAGTGCTAATACGCGAATCTAATTAATTAGGCTGGACTGTAAAAGATTAACACATTAATCTAATCATTAGGCTGGACTGTAAATGGGTTAGACACGAATCTAATCAATCAGGCTAGATTGTACATGGGTAAGACACGAATCAAATCAATTAGGCTGGACTGTAAAGGGCTACGACATGAATCTAATCAATTAGGCTGGACTGTAAATTGTTAATGTAGTTTGACATGATTGGTCAGTTTAATGCACGAACACGTGCAAATACAAAAAGTTCATGAGAATGGAACCAGATCGACTGCCGTTAGAAACGTCCAACGATGAAATCGGAGTTCAGAGTCAAGGAAAGCCCGCGCGGCAAATCGATAAACAACATAAAGACATATTACACCAGCATGGACTCACAACAGCCGCAGCAACACATCTAGCCCAAGGACGACACATACAGTACTTTGCTTCAACACATCAGTGGAAGGATACAGTAAGTTAAGTAAAGTAAAGCAAGACTTGACTGGATTGATAGCTTTAATTTGTAGTTTAGCAGGGTAACTCAATATAACACATGCGAATGATCAACTGGTTTGGTCAATATAATGTGTATTTTATAGAAATTGGTCGGATTAATGTATGATTAAATATCATTGGTCAGTTTGATTTGAGGTTTAAATGTGATTGGTTAGTTTAATGTATAGTTCAATATGATTGGTTGGTTTAATCTATGATTTAATAATACTAGTTAGTTTAATTAATCGATTTAAGTGGTTGGTTAATCTAATGTATGCTTTGAAATGATTGGTCAATGTTATGTATAGTTTGAATGTATTGATACGTTTAATGTCAAACTATTCCCCACCAACAGACCTTAACTAAGATAACCCACAACCAAATCTGCTTCTATTTCTGTGTTAACGCTCTCCACAGTGGTTCCCAGCATGCCAGGGAGGGACACAGCCATCACGGTCATGTGCATCGGTTGTCGGACATTCATCGGCGGAGCAGCGGCCGTGTTTATTGTGGTATCGACAGAGGTGTACCCGACTGTTATCAGGTACCTGTCTGGCTGTGTGTGGGAGGGGGGTGATGGGGGTAGGATGGTACCAACAGATGTTTACCCGACTGTTATCGGGTACTTTTCTGCCTGTGTGTGTGTGGGGGGGGGGGGGTGAAGTGAGGGTAGGGGGGTACCCACAGAGGTTTATCTGACTGTTATCATGTACTTGTCTGTTTATGTGTATGTGCGTGTGTGTTTGCGTGTGTGATTAGGTGAAAGTGTTTTTCAACAAAGGTTTACCAAGCTGTTCTCATGTACTTGCCTGTCTTATGTGTGTGTGTGGGGTGGAAGGCGGTGTAAGTGTGGAAGGGTGCGTGAGTGGGGATGGGTAGTCTAAACAGAGGTTTATCCAGCTGTTCTTAGACACTTGTCTGTCTGTCTGTGCGTGATGATAGTGTAAACTGAGACTTTCCCCATTAGAAAACTCTCTGTCTCTCAGTGTGTTTGTCTGAGGTGGTGTAGTATTGTAGAGACTGGATGCCAAGTTTTTTTAAATGAGATTGTTGTTGCTTTTTAATACCCACAATGAATAAGTTTACTGTTTTGTGCGAACTGAAAAGGACGTTGTGTCGGGTTGTAGTAGCTTTCTTCAAATCCTAAGTATGCTGATGAAGCTAGACCGCGGTCCTCTAGACAATTGTACTACGCTTGGCTTCATCTGCGTGGTGTTTACTAATACGGGGATCGATCCATATCTCGTCAGCCAGGCTGTCTTGAAAACAGCCAGTTTCCAGGGACGCTACATAGAAGAGAGATATGGACCTTGCTCAGTATGTTGTGCCGGACCCTGACGCGACGTCCTGGTCCGTATGTTGGGCCTGACGCTGACGCGATGTCCTGATCAGTATGTTGTGCTTTACCCAAGCGTACGTCCTGGTCAGTATGATGTGCCTGACCCTGACGCGAATCCTGGGCAGTATGTTCTGCCTGACCCTGACGCGACGTCCTGGTCAGTAAGTTCTGCCTGACCCTTACGCGACGTCCTGGTCAGTATATTGTGCCTGACCCTGATGCGACGTCCTGGTCCGTATGTTGTGCCTGACGCTGACGCGATGTCCTGATCAGTATGTTGTGCCTGACCCTGACGCGACGTCCTGATCAATATGTTCTGCCTGACCGTTACGTGATGTCCTGGTCAGTATGTTCTGCCTGACCCTTACGTGACGTCCTGGTCAGTATGTTGTGCCTGACCGTTACGTGATGTCCTGGTCAGTATGTTCTGCCTGACTCTGACGCGACGTCCTGGTCAATATGTTCTGCCTGACCGTTACGTGATGTCCTGGTCAGTATGTTCTGCCTGACCCTTACGCGCCGTCCTGATCAGTATGTTGTGCCTGACCCTGATGCGACGTCCTGGTCAGTATGTTGTGCCTGACCCTGTCGCGACGTCCTGGTCAGTATATTGTGCCTGTCTGGACTAGCGTCTCAGTTTAGCATTCGTGAGATAAACATGTTTATTTAAAAAAATAAACTATTCTGTTAAGAGAAGAGAAACAAACAAGACAGACGCCATTTACAAGGATAATAGATATAATCATGTCAGAGCGAACAACGAATTAGAAAACTAATTTACATTTTTCAAAATCTGTAAATTACAACTTTAAAAAAATAATGAATGACATTGCCGTCCTCAGAACTTTGGGTTACGGAGCTGCTAATACTGCTGCCAAGGTGGGCGGCGTGATGGCACCATTTGTTCTCAACATGGTAAGGGGTTTTGTCATGTCTTGAGATATCTCTGACAGTGGTTTTAACAGTTGGGCATTTCTGTTGCGGCACTGCATTTGTTGAGTGAATGATTGATTGATTGATTGATTGAGTGATTCGGGGAGTGATTGATCGACTTAATAATTAAATTAATTAACTAATGATTAGTTTGAGTGATTTAATGATTGATTGATTAAGTGAGTGAGGGATTTATTGAGTGGTTGTTTAGTCGATTGATTGATTGAGCAATTGTTGATTGAGGAATTGATTGTATTTTTGATTGATTGAGTAATTGATTGATAGTTTTGTTGATTGATTGATTGAGCTAGTAATTGGTGATTGAGTGATTGATTCAGTAATTGGTGATTGAGTGATTGATTTCATTGTTTGGTTCTTTGATTGATTGAATAATTGTTTGAGTAATTGATTGATTGTTTAGTTGGTTTATTGAATGAGTAATTGGTGATTGAGTGATTGATTCAGTGGGTAATTAATGATTGGTTGATTGATTGATTGAGTAATAGATTGGTTGTCTGGTTTATTTAGTGAGTAATTGGTGATTGATTGATTTATTGATTGTTTGAGTGGGGAAATTGTGACTGATTGATTTGTTTTGTGGTTTGAATGATTAAGTAATTGATTGATTGTTTGGTTGATTGATTGACTGAGTAATTCGTAATTGAGTGATTGATTAACTGTAAAATTTGTGATTGAGTTATTGATTGAGGGATTATTTGGTGATTGAGTGAGTGATTAATTGTTTGTTTGTTTTATTGATTGAGTAATTTGTCATTGATTGGTTGATTTGTTGATTGAGTAATTGATTGATTTAATACATGAACGAATGATTGTGTGATTGATTGATTGATTGTTAATTATTCCTCTTCTAATAAACACTTGACCATCATTACAACTGAAACTTTTAAATGAAGCATGTAGAGTGGTATTTGCAATGGCATTGCAAAAGGATGATGTTGCCCTATGTACAACCCTCTTTAGTCAAATTTTACAACCTGCATGTAAAGTTGGCTAATAGTCAGTCCCCTAGCTGACACTGCTATCTGAGACAAAGTGTGAAAGACTTCATTGTACTAGGCTACATCTTGCTCCAGAGGTAGATGTCACTAGTCCTATTTCTCACTGTCTGTCCTTCCCTGGCAGTAAGTCAGGTACCATTTTACAGCTGAGTCGGCTGTAGTGTAGTGATAATGGAAGTTGAGCCCAGTACTTTTTTTTTTTTTTTTTTTTTTTTTTTTTTGCGTTCGCCTTATTTCTCTAATCCCCAAGGCGGTGTGCGTTGCACTGCGTTTTTATGTTGCGCCTGTCGGCCCAGTGCATCCGACTTCAGCATGCATTTTATGTAAGGGTCTGCTTCCTCCTGCATTTTCTAAGGGTTTGCTTCCCCGGGGTAACGGCCGGTGCTGTGATGGGGATCGAACCCAGCACCTTCTGGTTGTGAGCCGTGTCACTTAACCACTAGGCCACGCCGTCCCCGAGCCCAGTACTAAAACGACCTTCCACCAAAATTCTGAAACACTGGATTGCCGCCGTGTCATATGTTATACGGCTGAACCGGTAACCCCAGGCCTAAAAGATACTTCTCAAATAGTTTCTCAACGTCAAAGGACTTCCACCGAGCAACTGGAGGCGGACAAGAGGTCATCAACACGCAGTATGGCTTTGCAGATATACGAGGCGTGTTCAAATGAGACCGGACCTAACTGCACCAAGTGAACATACGTACGATGCGTATTGTAGCACGTTATAGAGCAGAGAACCAGCGTTGAACCACCATGACTGCTGTGTCGTTTCCTTTGAGCAGATCTTTCATTGTACATGCGTGTTAGTTTTGGACATCGGATGAAATCGGATCAAACTGCAACAAGTGAACATATGTACGATGCGCATGATGACATCACTTCTAATGAAAACAGCACATACCAACTGTCAAGTTTGCAAAATTTCATTATCCTCCCAATCATAGTTTCCTCAGCAGACCGTTGAAAACATGGCAGGCGTGATACGGATTCCATCTAGAGTTTCGGTTTCTAACAACTGAATGATGTCCACCAGTTGACTTTCCTCGCAGAATGCAGGCAGTGTATGGTGACAAAAGTGTGTCGAATACAATAGTGACGAACTGGACAACGATGTTTAAAGAGGAACGTGAGTTAAGGAAAGATCTTCCGAGACCAGGTCAGGCGCATATTGTTGCGCCAGAAGATGCCATCTCCAAAACTGATGAACCGGTGCTTACGTTCGGCACACTTTTGTGTAACCCCAGTATTCTTCTTCTTATTCTGTGTTCGTCTCCAATCTCCCGCTACTAAACCCTGAACAGGGCTTAAGTAGCAGAATGTAGTCCGGAGAATGGAATGCGGTATGTCGTAATTTACAGATTGACTGCGATATTTGCATCTTTCGGTAAGATACTTCTGACTTCAGCAGACATTTTTGAATTCAGGGTTAGCCTTCCATCTTCGATCCCTTCTCCTTAGCCAATCTGCTCTGTTGCAGCCTGTTATCCAGGATCACCGCAGTGGAGGTGTAAAAAGTTCTTGGCAGCTCTGATTCGCTGGCCTTGACGCTAGCAGTCCGCTTTGGGTCGCTGACCAGTGCAGTTCATGCCCTGCTCAGCATCTTGATCCCTAACCCCCTTATTTTGAAGTCTTGCACACTTGATCTACTCCGGCAGAATCCGCAATAGGACTATTTTAATTCGTTTTAAGTCTCCGAAAGGGGAAGTAACACTTTTTTGTCTCGTTAGAATCGTCATGATCATCATTTATCCCCCTTTGGAACATAAATCCAAAGCAGATGCGCTTGAATTGTTCCCATTCTGTACCGTCTTCTTGGGTGTTTCTTGGTCTTCTCACCCGTCTCGTGTGTCTCAATTCAATGCATGTAATACTGACCGCCTTCTGCATAAAAGTATATCCTGCCATCCACCTTTCTCTCCCTATTTACCTGCTGTATTAGTGGTTGCTGTGTTCTTTCCAACTCATCAGTGTTCTTGCCTTATGGTCATCTAGCACACTATATAAGGCCTAGACACTTGTTGATGAAGGTCTACGGTCTCATTGTAATACCTTTAGTCCCATGCTATGTTTCCTAGCCATGTAGCAGGACCGACTTTACATTCGTGTTGTTGTTTCGAATGCCCACAATGGTTCACTCTTTTGTGCCCCCTGAAATGGACGTTAAATGGCGGGTTGCAGTAGTTTTCCTCACATCCGACCATGCTGATGAAGGTGGACCACGGTCATCCAGGCGGATGTGCTATGCTTGACTTCATCTGTGTGACACTCACTACTACGGGGATCACGTCGATCCACATCTCCTCAGCCAGGCTGCCTTGAAAACAGCCGGTTTCCAGGGAACGCTAAATGGAAGAGAGATAAGGGTCTTGGTCAGTATATTGTGCTTGACCCTGGCGCGACATCCTGGACAGTATGTTCTGCCTGACAGGACTAGCGTCTCAGTTCCTCTCACATTCATGTGAAACAGTCTAATCTTTTTCGCCACGGATAATTCTGATGAAGTTATTTTTCTCAGCTGTTCATCCTGAAAAGAATTTTGTGCCGTTGTGTCATAGTTTACACTGATGCTGCGATATCTACGCCTTTCTGACCGACACATCCGATTTCAGCTGCCTTTGGTACTCGGTTCGCCTTACCATTGCAATCCCTATTATCTTAACCAGACTACACTATGCAGCCTGTTTCCAGGACCGTCGCGTTGAGGCTGTGACGGGTATGGTCAGTTCTGGCTGGCTGACCCTAATGCAAGTAGCCAGCTATGAGTCGCTGACTACTGTCAACTCATTCACTGTGCTGCATGTTCGGCTTCACACAAAGTATCTTTGTTATTTATTTATTTTAATTTCATTTTGTTTTGTTAACATTAATCTGCAATTCCGCCTTTGTTACTTAATATGTCTCATTGTTGTTATTGTTATAGCTGCTGCACAGCCTGCACTTGGCAGGCAGACCAATGCCATTCTTATATAGATACGCCTTCTTTAGTTGTTTCACTGCTTCATACATTGTGTTGGCAATTGTCGGCAGTGCTTGTAAGAATATGTTCCTCGTGTCCGCAAACGCCTTGCACTCAATGATTAATGTTCATAACTGTTTCATCGAAGTGAGAGCAATGTCTGCACAAGGGTAGATGCTGGGGACTGATACGGTTCAAGTGGCTATTGCCTCCGATGTGCACCTATTGGAACTAGAAGATGAGACTGATCTCTTCTATGTAGTTTATTTGTGTCATCATTACATTTTGGCTGTGAAATTTCGTTAAATACACTGCGACTTGTTTCTCCTGTCATCCGCCTGTTCATCCAGATTCCCTTGGTATTATTCTCCTGTCATCCACTTGTTCATTCAGATTCCCTTGGTATTATTCTCCTGCCATCCACCTGTTCATCCAGACTCCCCTGGCATTATTCTTATTAATTTGTTTTACTGTGTGGTTACTACAGGGTTTATCTAATTTGTGTTTTTGAGGCTCCTGAATTTGCCAATCTGTCAGCCATCTCGTGTCCTGGTAGCCCGCTATGTTCAAAGATCGATTGTATTTTGAAATTAATCACGTGGGCAGTGATCATGTTGTTAATTGCCATCCCTTCACTTAATATGTGTTCATATAATTCCTAGTTTGTCCTGTTGCTTATATGACAGCGTACATACGTATATCATCTGTAATTGTTAATTTATTCACTTTACTTCTTAGGATTCCATACCAACCGTCTCGTACGCTGTCATGTTTGGCACCTCCCTCTTGTGTGTCTTCGCCGTGCTTTCCCTCAGCGAAACTAAGAACATGATGATGGAAGACACTCTGGAAAAATCCGGATCCAAGCAGAGCCTCGTGTCTTCTCTCAGCACCTCCTTAGAAAAGAGGAAACCTCTTCGGAGAACCAGCTCACAGCCTCGTCTTATCATTGACATCGACACAGACCTAATCCATCATCGGTCATATTCAGAATTTGAAGATGCATCCGATGATGATACTAAGATCGTCAAGGACGCTAAGCCTGAAGTTGAGCAGGCGCCATTGTTGAGACAGCGACGTCAGATGTATGACCCATCTCTTGCATCCATGGGCCGTAACGATTCACCGGAAGCCGAGACCAAACAAAAAGTGTTACCGAATCATAGTGATAAAAGCAAAGGGCGCATCCATACTTCTGGCTTGCACATAATTAAGACTAGCAACATCGTCAACAGAGCTTTTGTCGAGGATGAAGAGAACGACAACATCTACCTCAGCAGAACACAACATCCTCCGCAACAGCGTGTTGGTGGTGACAACAGTAAAACTGTGAGCAGTACTGGTGGCATAGAAAGACAAACAGAAGCTGCAGGGAGTGGTGGTGGTAGTGGTGGTAGTAGCGGTGGTATTAGTGGAGACGGTGTGATTACTGTTGGTGCTGGTGTTATTGGTGGTAGTGTGGACGGTGCTGGCGCTGATGGTAGAAAGGAAGAAACGGATGCTAGGTTTGTGCGGGAATATTAAAATTGTGAAAGTTTCTGTATGGGTGAGAGAATGCCACCAAATGTGTGAGAGAATGCCACCAAATGTGTGAGAGAATGCCACCAAATGTACGAGAGAATGCCACCAAATGTGTGAGAGAATGCCACCAAATGTGTGTGAGAATGCCACCAAATGTGTGAGAGAATGCCACCAAATGTGTGTGAGAATGCCACCAAATGTGTGAGAGAGAGAATGCCACCAAATGTACGAGAGAATGCCACCAAACGTGTGCAACAATACCTCATAATGTGTGGGAGACTGAACTAACATGTTTGAGAGAAAATCAGGAAATGTATAAATAACTGCCACTTAATATGTGAGAGAATTCGAGCTAATATGTATGAGACTATCACTTTATATGTGTAAGATTACCCGTTAATGTGGGAGAGAATGCCCCCAAATGTTAGAGACTGACCTCATATGTGTAAGAGAATGCCCCCAAATGTTAGAGACTGACCTCATATGTGTAAGAGAATGCCCCCAAATGTTAGAAACTGACCTCATATGTGTAAGAGAATGCCCCCAAATGTTAGAGACTGACCTCATATGTGTAAGAGAATGCCCCCAAATGTTAGAGACTGACCTCATATGTGTAAGAGAATGCCCCCAAATGTTAGAGACTGACCTCATATGTGTAATAGAATGCTCCCAAATGTTAGAGACTGACCTCATATGTGTAAGAGAATGTCCCCAAATGTTAGAGACTGACCTCATATGTGTAAGAGAATGCCCCCAAATGTTAGAGACTGACCTCATATGTGTAAGAGAATGCCCCCAAATGTTAGAGACTGACCTCATATGTGTAAGAGAATGCCCCCAAATGTTAGAGACTGACCTCATATGTGTAAGAGAATGTCCCAAAATGTTAGAGACTGACCTCATATGTGTAAGAGAATGCCCCCAAATGTTAGAGACTGACCTCATATGTGTAAGAGAATGCACCCAAATGTTAGAGACTGACCTCATATGTGTAAGAGAATGCCCCCAAATGTTAGAGACTGACCTCATATGTGTAAGAGAATGCCCCCAAATGTTAGAGACTGACCTCATATGTGTAAGAGAATGCCCCCAAATGTTAGAGACTGACCTCATATGTGTAAGAGAATGCCCCCAAATGTTAGAGACTGACCTCATATGTGTAAGAGAATGCCCCCAAATGTTAGAGACTGACCTCATATGTGTAAGAGAATGCCCCCAAATGTTAGAGACTGACCTCATATGTGTAAGAGAATGTCCCCAAATGTTAGAGACTGACCTCATACGTGTAAGAGAATGCCCCCAAATGTTAGAGACTGACCTCATATGTGTAAGAGAATGCCCCCAAATGTTAGAGACTGACGTCATATGTGTAAGAGAATGCCCCCAAATGTTAGAGACTGACCTCATATGTGTAAGAGAATACCCCCAAATGTTAGAGACTGGCCTTATATGTGTAAGAGAATGCCCCCAAATGTTAGAGACTGACCTCATATGTGTAAGAGAATGCCCCCAAATGTTAGAGACTGACCTCATATGTGTAAGAGAATACCCCCAAATGTTAGAGACTGGCCTTATATGTGTAAGAGAATGCCCCCAAATGTTAGAGACTGACCTCATATGTGTAAGAGAATGTCCCCAAATGTTAGAGACTGACCTCATATGTGTAAGAGAATGCCCCCAAATGTTAGAGACTGACCTCATATGTGTAAGAGAATGCCCCCAAATGTTAGAGACTGACCTCATATGTGTAAGAGAATGCCCCCAAATGTTAGAGACTGACCTCATATGTGTAAGAGAATGCCCCCAAATGTTAGAGACTGACCTCATATGTGTAAGAGAATGCCCCCAAATGTTAGAGACTGACCTCATATGTGTAAGAGAATGCCCCCAAATGTTAGAGACTGACCTCATATGTGTAAGAGAATGCCCCCAAATGTTAGAGACTGACCTCATATGTGTAAGAGAATGCACCCAAATGTTAGAGACTGACCTCATATGTGTAAGAGAATGCCCCCAAATGTTAGAGACTGACCTCATATGTGTAAGAAAATGCCCCCAAATGTTAGAGACTGACCTCATATGTGTAAGAGAATGCCCCCAAATGTTAGAGACTGACCTCATATGTGTAAGAGAATGCCCCCAAATGTTAGAGACTGACCTCATATGTGTAAGAGAATGTCCCCAAATGTTAGAGACTGGCCTTATATGTGTAAGAGAATGCCCCCAAATGTTAGAGACTGACCTCATATGTGTAAGAGAATGTCCCCAAATGTTAGAGACTGACCTCATATGTGTAAGAGAATGCCCCCAAATGTTAGAGACTGAGGTCACACGTGTGAGAGAATACCACCCAATATGAATGAGGATGCCACCAAATGTGTAAGAGAATGTCACCTAATGTGTAAGAGAATGCCACCTAATGTGTAAGAGAATGCCACCTAATGTGTAAGAGAATGCCACCTAATGTGTAAGAGAATGCCACCTAATGTGTAAGAGAATGCCACCAAATGTGTAAGAGAATGCCACCTAATGTAAATAATAATGCAAGCAAAATTATGAGAGAATACCACAACAATGTGTGAGAGGATTCAGCTTCATTTGTAAAATAATACCACAAAAAAATTAACGAATATCACCTACCGTGAGACATAATGAGGGTAGAGTACAATCTAATATGCCAGAGAAAACCACTATTTACAAGAACAAAATGTCAGCATATATTTATATTTGACAGTAAGTTTCTGTCATTATGTTTATTGGCGGAATTCTAAATGACAACGTGAAAATGACACACTTGATCACAGTCATGAAAGTCACCAAGAAAGAAATTGTGACATTAGAAATGTTTTAACAGCTTCCTTACTTAATGCGCAGCAAGACATAATATAAGTTTTAAATGTCAATAGGGGTGAAAGTGTCTTGTGAAATTACATTTCTTTACAGATTTTTATATGAAATATTAAATTATTTATTTGACGATTTGGGAGGCAGAGTGTATTTTATGGTGTGATAGGTGAATGAATCTAGAATATTAAGGAAAATGAGGTTCCTTTCTTACAAGTATTTTTGATTCTATAAGAACATAGGACTCCAATGGTGAGACTCTACCAGTCTCTTGAAAATATTACTCCAATGGAGAGACTCTATCAGACCCTTAAAAACATAGGACTCTAATGGTGAAACTCTATAAGTGCCTTAAGAATATTGAAATCAAATGGTGACAGTCTGCCACTCGTATACGAACACAGAATGTTAATGGTACAACTGCACAGATTATTTAAAACACCATACAACTGTAACAATCACTCACTTTCCACAAGCTATATGGGAACATAAAACTGAAACAATCACATACTTTCCACATATGTGTGAGAGAATGCAACCAAATGTGTTAGAGACTGAGCTCACATGTATGATAGAATACCACCCAATATGTATGAGGATGCCACCTAATGTAAAAAAGAATGACAGCAAAGATATGAGGGAATACCACAACATTGTATGAGATGATTCCACTTAGTTTGTAAAATAATACCACCAAATTATTAGAGAATACCACCTACCCTGAGACATTATGAGGCTAGATTACAGTCTAATGTGCCAGAGAAAGCCACTATTTACAAGACCAAAATGTCAGAATATATTTATGTTGGACAATAAATTTCTGTCCATATGTCTATTGACGGAATTCTAAATGACAGCGTGAAAATGACACACTTGATCAAAGTCATGGATGTCACAAAGAAAGAAATTGTGACATTAGAAATGTTGTGACCACAGCTTCCGTACTGAATACACAGCAAGACATAATATAAGTTTTAAAACTATTTATCTGACGATTTCGGAGGCAGATTGTATTTTATGGTGTGATAGGCAACTCACATACGAACATATGACTTAAAACTGGCAGCAAGAAAGAAATTGTGACATAAGAAATGTTTTAACAGCTTCCTTACTTAATGCGCAGCAAGACATAACATTAAGTTTTAAATATCAAGAGGGGTGAAAGTGTCTTGTGAATTTACATTTCTTTACAGATTTTTATATGAAATATTAAATTATTTATCTGAAGATTTCTAAGGCCGAGTGTATTTTATGGTGTGATAGGTGAATGAGGTTCCTTTCTTACAAGTATTTTTGATTCTATAAGAACATAGGACTCCAATGGTTAGACTACCAGTCCCTTAAGAACATAGGACTCTAATGGTGTGATTCTACCAGTCTCATAAGAATACACGAGAACTCTAAAGGTGACACTCTGCAAGTCCCTTAAGAACATAGGACTCAAATGGTGAGACTCTACCAGTCCCTTAAGAACAAAGGACTCTGATGATGAGACTCTACCAGACCCTTAAAAACATGGTACTCTAATGGTGAAACTCTATCAGTTCCTTAAGAATATGGGAATCAAATGGTGACAGTCTGCAACTCGCATACGAACAAAGGACTTTAATGGTACATATGCGCAGATTATATAATACGATAGGACTGTAACAATCACTCACTCTCCACAAGCTCTATGGTAACATACGACTGTAACAATCACTCACTCTCCACAAGCTATATGGTAACATATGACTGTAACAATCACTCACTTTCCACAAGCTATATGAGAACATACAACTGTAACAATCACTTACTCTCCACAAGCTATATGGTAACAAATGACTGTAACAATCACTCACTCTCCACACGCTATATGAGAACATACGACTGTAACAATCACTTACTCTCCACAAGCTCTATGGTAACATATGACTGTAACAATCACTCACTTTCCACAAGCTATATGAGAACATACGACTGTAACAATCACTTACTCTCCACAAGCTATATGGTAACATATGACTGTAACAATCACTCATTCTCCACACGCTATATGAGAACATACGACTGTAACAATCACTCACTCTCCACAAGCTATATGGTAACATACGACTGTAACAATCACTCACTCTCCACAAGCTATATGGTAACATACGACTGTAACAATCACTAACTCTCCACAAGCTATATGGTAACATTTGACTGTAACAATCACTCACTCTCCACACGCTATATGGGATAGTAGGACTGTAACAATCACTTACTCTCCACAAGCTATATGGTAACATATGACTGTAACAATCACTCACTCTCCACACGCTATATGGGATAGTAGGACTGTAACAATCACTCACTCTCCACACGCTATATGGGATAGTAGAACTGTAACAATCACTTACTTTCCACATATCTGTGAGAGAATGCCCCCAAATGTTAGAGACAGCTCCTGTGTGTAAGAGAATGCCACCAAATGTGTTAGAAACTGAGTTCACATGTGTGAAAGAATACTGTCAAATGTATGAAAGAATACCACCCAATATGTTTGCGGATGCCATCTAAGGTAAAAACAAATGACAGCAAAGATATGATAGAATACCACCCAATATGTTTGCGGATGCCATTTAAGGTAAAAACAAATGACAGCAAAGATATGAGAGAACACCACAACAATGTGTGAGAGGATCCCACTTGCTTTGCAAAATAATACCACAAAAAACTTAGAGAATACCACCTACTGTGAGACATTATGAGGCTAGAGTACAGTCTAATGTGTCAGAGAAAGCCACTATTTACAAGAACAAAATGTCAGCATATATTTATGTTTGACAGTAAGTTTCTGTCAATATGTCTATTGACGGAATTCTAAATGACAGCGTGAAAATGACACACTTGATCACAGTCATGAATGTCACCAAGAAAGAAATTGTGACATTAGAAATGTTTGTGACCACAGCTTCCGTACTGAATACGCAGCAAGACATAACATAAGTTTTAAATATCAAGAGGGGTGAAAGTGTCTTGTGAAATTACATTTCTTTACAGATTTTTATATGAAATATTAAATTATTTATCTGACGATTTGGGAGGCAGAGTGTATTTTATGGTGTGATAGGCAACTCACATATGAACATAGGACTTAAAACTGACAGCAAGTAAGAAATTGTGACATTAGAAATGTTTTAACAGCTTCCTTACTTAATGCGCAGCAAGACATAACATAAGTTTTAAATATCAAGAGGGGTGAAAGTGTCTTGTGAATTTACATTTCTTTACAGATTTTTATATGAAATATTAAATTATTTATCTGAAGATTTCTAAGGCAGAGTGTATTTTATGGTGTGATAGGTGAATGAATCTAGAGTATTAAGGAAAATGAGGTTCCTTTCTTACAAGTATTTTTGATTCTATAAGAACATAAGACTCCAATGGTTAGACTCTACCAGTTCCTTAAGAACATAGGACTCTAATGGTGTGATTCTACCAGTCTCATAAGAATACACGAGAACTCTAAAGGTGACACTCTGCAAGTCCCTTAAGAACATAGGACTCAAATGGTGAGACTCTACCAGTCCCTTAAGAACAAAGGACTCTGATGATGATACTCTACCAGACCCTTAAAAGCATGGTACTCTAATGGTGAAACTCTATCAGTTCCTTAAGAATATGGGAATCAAATGGTGACAGTCTGCAACTCGCATACAAACAAAGGACTTTAATGGTACATATGCGCAGATTATATAATACGATAGGACTGTAACAATCACTCACTCTCCACAAGCTCTATGGTAACATATGACTGTAACAATCACTCACTTTCCACAAGCTATATGAGAACATACGACTGTAACAATCACTTACTCTCCACAAGCTATATGGTAACAAATGACTGTAACAATCACTCACTCTCCACATGCTATATGAGAACATACGACTGTAACAATCACTTACTCTCCACAAGCTCTATGGTAACATATGACTGTAACAATCACTCACTTTCCACAAGCTATATGAGAACATACGACTGTAACAATCACTCACTCTCCACAAGCTATATGGTAACATATGACTGTAACAATCACTCACTTTCCACAAGCTATATGAGAACATACAACTGTAACAATCACTTACTCTCCACAAGCTATATGGTAACAAATGACTGTAACAATCACTCACTCTCCACACGCTATATGAGAACATACGACTGTAACAATCACTTACTCTCCACAAGCTATATGGTAACATATGACTGTAACAATCACTCATTCTCCACACGCTATATGAGAACATACGACTGTAACAATCACTCACTCTCCACAAGCTATATGGTAACATACGACTGTAACAATCACTCACTCTCCACAAGCTATATGGTAACATACGACTGTAACAATCACTAACTCTCCACAAGCTATATGGTAACATTTGACTGTAACAATCACTCACTCTCCACACGCTATATGGGATAGTAGGACTGTAACAATCACTTACTCTCCACAAGCTATATGGTAACATATGACTGTAACAATCACTCACTCTCCACACGCTATATGGGATAGTAGGACTGTAACAATCACTCACTCTCCACACGCTATATGGGATAGTAGAACTGTAACAATCACTTACTTTCCACATATCTGTGAGAGAATGCCCCCAAATGTTAGAGACAGCTCCTGTGTGTAAGAGAATGCCACCAAATGTGTTAGAAACTGAGTTCACATGTGTGAAAGAATACTGTCAAATGTATGAAAGAATACCACCCAATATGTTTGCGGATGCCATCTAAGGTAAAAACAAATGACAGCAAAGATATGATAGAATACCACCCAATATGTTTGCGGATGCCATTTAAGGTAAAAACAAATGACAGCAAAGATATGAGAGAACACCACAACAATGTGTGAGAGGATCCCACTTGCTTTGCAAAATAATACCACAAAAAACTTAGAGAATACCACCTACTGTGAGACATTATGAGGCTAGAGTACAGTCTAATGTGTCAGAGAAAGCCACTATTTACAAGAACAAAATGTCAGCATATATTTATGTTTGACAGTAAGTTTCTGTCAATATGTCTATTGACGGAATTCTAAATGACAGCGTGAAAATGACACACTTGATCACAGTCATGAATGTCACCAAGAAAGAAATTGTGACATTAGAAATGTTTGTGACCACAGCTTCCGTACTGAATACGCAGCAAGACATAACATAAGTTTTAAATATCAAGAGGGGTGAAAGTGTCTTGTGAAATTACATTTCTTTACAGATTTTTATATGAAATATTAAATTATTTATCTGACGATTTGGGAGGCAGAGTGTATTTTATGGTGTGATAGGCAACTCACATATGAACATAGGACTTAAAACTGACAGCAAGTAAGAAATTGTGACATTAGAAATGTTTTAACAGCTTCCTTACTTAATGCGCAGCAAGACATAACATAAGTTTTAAATATCAAGAGGGGTGAAAGTGTCTTGTGAATTTACATTTCTTTACAGATTTTTATATGAAATATTAAATTATTTATCTGAAGATTTCTAAGGCAGAGTGTATTTTATGGTGTGATAGGTGAATGAATCTAGAGTATTAAGGAAAATGAGGTTCCTTTCTTACAAGTATTTTTGATTCTATAAGAACATAAGACTCCAATGGTTAGACTCTACCAGTTCCTTAAGAACATTGGACTCCAATGGTGAGACTCTACCAGTCTCATAATAATACAGGAGAACTCCAAAGGTGACACTATGCAAGTCCCTTAAGAACATAGGACTCCAATGGTGAGACTGTTCCATCCCCTCGAGAACATAGGACTCTAATAGTTAGACTCTACTAGTTCCTTAAGAACATAGGACTCAAATTGTGAGATTCTATCAGTCCCTTAAGAACATAGGACTCAAAAGGTGAGACTCTACCAGTCCCTTAAGAATAATTAACTCAAATTCTGACCCTCTGCCACTCACATACGAACATAGGACTTTAATGGTACCTCTGCCCAGATTATATAACAACTTAGGACTGTAGCGATCACTCACTGCCCATACGATATATAGAAACATAAAACTGTAACAATCACACACTCTCCACAAGTTATATAGAAATATAGGAATGTAACAATCACTCACTCTTCACAAGTTATATTGGAACATAGGAATGTAACAATTACTCACTCTCCACAAGTTATATTGGAACATAGGAATGTAACAATCACTTACTCTCCACAAGTTATATAGGAACATAGGACTGTAACAATCACACACTCTCCACAAGTTATATAGGAACATAGGAATGTAACAATCATTCACTCTCCACAAGTTATATAGGAACATAAAACTGAAACAATCACTCACTCTCCATAAATTATATATATGAACACAAAATTATCTACGAACATTAGGCATGTGGGCATACGCACTTTCCTCCCCCCCCCCCCTTATTACCTGGTGGAAAGTGTGTTGGTGTCCAATGGTAGAGTACCCCTTCCTGAGTCCGGCCTGCTCTCATGGCTGATTCTCATATGGCAGAGGTCATCTTCGTCATTTAGACTTGATTGTTTTGGCTTGAAGTAGCTTGTCAGATCGATTCTCCCATATGTCTTGTATTTCTGGATCATGAACAATCTGTAGATAGCATTGAAGTGGACGCAGTCATACATGTCCTACGAAATCATAGCATTGAGGAACAATATACGCGTCTTATAGCAGATATAAACATAGACTCCTCTACAAATATCACTATTTTTTACCAGCCATTCAACATACAAATTGAACGTGAAATTGCCTGAAAATTAGTTTGAACTTTAGTCTTTTTTTGTGTGTTCCTCATGCTAGGCGATACACTTCTTCCATTTGATCATCATCTTCATGATGCCCTGTTTGTACAGCTCCGCCTGGGCCTAGAGCTGGGTATACAGCTAGCTCCGTAATCAAGTCCTGGTGTGGATGGCGTGGGCTAAAGTGACACGGCTCACAACCAGAAGGTGCTGGATTCGATCCCTATCACAGCACCGGCCGTTACTCTGAGGAAGCAAACCCTTAGAAAATGCAGGAGGAAGCAAACCCTTACATGAAATGCATGCTGAAGTCGGATGCACTGGGCCGACAGGCGTAAAATAAAAACCACAGTGCAACGCACACCACCTTAGCGATTAGAGAAATAAGGCGTACGCAAAAAAAAAACCCCCCACCATAAATGTAGTCCTGGTGTCAGAAAAACGTGCGGGAATAACACCAGGCCCTATCCACCATCCCACTGGACTCGGCACCTAATGATTTTTTCAAAGTTCCCAAACATGAAGAATCCACTGCTTGTATGTCGTTTTTCTGACGTACATGACTTGATTACTGAACTGGAGACTTGGTTCCAGACCCAGTCGGATACGTTCAACATTCGGGGCACCAGGAAAGTGAAGAATAAATGGGAGAAGCAGGGTGAATACATAGAGGTCTTTTTCTTTCTTCTTCTTCTTCTTCTTCTTCTTCGTTCGCTCTCAATCTCCCGCTACCAAACCCTGAAAGGACTTGAGTAGCAGAATGTAGTCGGAGAACGGAATGCGTTGTGTCGTAGTTTACAGCTTGACTGCGATATTTGCACCTTTCGATCCAACACATCCGACTTCAGCCAGCATTTTTTGAGTACCGGGTTAGCATTTCCTCTTCGATCCCTTCTCCTTAGCCAGTCTACCATGCTGCAGCCTGTTATCCAGGATCACCGCGTGGAGGTGTAGAAGGGTCTTGGCAGCTCTGGTTTGCTGGCCCTGACGCTAGCAGTCAGCTATAGGTCGCTGACCACTGCAGCTCATGCACTGCTCAGCATCTTGATCCTACACAGAGGTCTAAAGTTCATTGAATTTCCAGGTAAGTGCCTTGACCCCTTCATACTAAAGTGCCAAACATGTCGATCATCCATCGTACCTGACATGTAAAAATATTAATTTTAGTTGCATGTCCTTTTCAGAACATCGCTTCTTCCAGCCACAAACCTATTTGGCTCTTACAAGTATTGACGTACCTTTCTTACAAAACTTCCAATACAGCCAGGTCTTAGATTACGTTACGTTATCCTTTAACTGATGCTATGAACCGAAGTGAGGAGTTGTGGGTCTTGTCCTTGTGCCAGATGTGTTACTGTGAGCTCACGCTGGTATAGGATGCCTTCCTCTATCCACTTGCCACGTCTACTCTTGCTCTGGACACCGATATCGCACTGTTGTTTGCTTTTAATGGCGGCCAATCTGGTTTCATTATCATGGGGGGCACGAAAGGAGCCTCCACAAAGATTGCCACCAATAAGACAGTCCAGCGTCTACTGAAAACGATTTTTCAGTCGGTCAATCTTTTTAATACATAGACACTAATCGTACCATGGAATGTTCTATCACAAGCGATTGGCGTCTCACAACCCTCATTAAATGTATCCTGCAGTATAGACGATTCTACGTCACTTTGAGGGGTAAAAAAAAGTCGATGGCAAAACCAAAGAAAAGGGCTGACGCCTATACTGTATAATATATACACCAACGATCAACTTATAGATACAGAAGTAACAAAATTCATATATGCCGATGATACAGCAGTATCTGTTCAGGGAAAAGGCTTCGAAGAAGTAGTCGAATAGAAACTGATAAACGCCCTTAATACCCTTTATATATATTACCCAAAAAATCACATCAAACCAAACACCAGCAAAGTATATGCCTACCATCTCAGAAAGAGAGAGGCGAACCGAAAGTTACAGATCAAATTTCAAGGTCAGGATCTAGAACACAGCACGACCCCCAAATACGTGGGAGTAAAGTTGGACCGCACGCTGTCCTATGCCGCACATTGACAGGAGACAAAACAGAAAATACATACGAGAAATAATAGCATACTAAAACTGACTGGCACAACATGGGGAGCAAAGCTAGATGACCTCAGAACATCAGCGACTCGCTCTGTGTTTCTCTGTAGCTGAGTACGCCGCACCAGTCTGGAAAATCTCTGAACATGTCAAACATATAGATACAGTAATACATGAGACAGACCGTAAAGTTACTGGATGCCAAAACCTACACCAACTGAAAAAATATACCCCATAATCGGCATAGCGCCACCAGAGATACAAAGAACTGTCGCGTCAGAGATAGAAATAGACAAACAGGTAAATAACCCAAGACACAATATGTTCGTACATCAGGTGCTGTTTATTTGATGTTCACGCTTGTTTATTTGGTTACACGGCTGTTTATTTGGTCTTCACGGCTGTTTATTTGGTTGCAAAGCTGTTTATTTGGTTATACGGCTGTTTATTGGGTGTACATAGCTGTTCACGGCTGTTTATTTGATAGTGAGCACCAGTATTTCTAATATTCCAGTCAAGCCATTCTTCCATCAACGCCATAGGACGTGTCCAGCGAAACGTTAACCATCACCAGTCCATAAGACACCCGATGACACTATTGGGCGAATGAGGCTTCAAATGTTAATTTGAATGCCTAATGATCCCATTCTCCTCTGCAACACTTTACTGCCCCTTAATTCTCTCACTTTGATTCTGCAACCTCTCCAAGCTTGCATGCAGATCTGTAACGATTTTAGCGCCTCGTGTTTTCAGCTGTTATCAATTTTCTATTGCATATCGGATTGGGGGGGGGGGGGGGGGGATTCTCGTCTTTTCTTTCCTGACGTGTATTTGTCAATTGGATTTAATTGTGTTTGCCCTTTGTCTTTGGCTTGATTGGACTGAATTCTTCTTGTTGATCTTGGATCGTGGGGGCTATTATTAAGTGATTTCATCTACTATTTATTTGTTGTTGCTGGATCGTTACAAGAAGATCGATGTGTTTAAACTACGAAAAATGGACATTGCCCATTTCCTAGCTACTCAACGAGCGTTGGAGTGTTGAACACTGTCACTTTCATTACGAGACCACATCCGCAACACCGCCATCAGGATGTCAAACCTGCTTCAATGGCGTCGTAGATACGGCGTTGCTAAGTAATTACAAGTGGGTAAGGCCACGTGGTACGCTTTCCTGACAACAGATGGACACGTCAAGTGACGTCATGGTGGCCCTACTTCTATGTTCGTCGCCACAGACGTCCACCAAGCGGCTGAAGGGTTTGCCTGGGGCAAAACCATGATCCTGCATTGTACGTAAAGGCGAAAGGTTGAAATGGGTTTAGACTTATTCAATATTTTATTTTCATTTTTATTTACATATATTTTGTCCTCTTCATAATCGTTCCATTTCATTCATCACTTTTATATATTTCACTACATTGCATTTTCACTATTTTTTTCAAATATATGTGATGCTGATTTGAAGAAAAAAAATTAACATTTTTTAAATGAAACTATCAACTTGAAAAAAGGAAAACGGTGATGTACCTAACATAAATATATCCATTCTAAAAATTATTTCACAGGAATTCTAAATTGCATATATTTTACCTCGGGAGCCGGACAGCGTACACCAAGGAAAATAAGAAAAGGGAAAATAGAAACAACTAATCTACGAGGAACAACGAGAGAATCACCAAATGACAAGCAAACACTTTTGCATCTCTGAAACAATAGGCTAGGTACATACAGATACACACAAGCATCCAGGCACTGGTTCATGCGACTTAATATCGCCCAATCGACTACGGTAGGGGTGGAATCTGTGGAAAATCATGAAGGAAATGTAGTTTCATGTGCATATTACTCATCTCATTAAAACATTGTATCAAGATCAACAAGCAGCTGTCCGAGTATCTGGGCAAACATCAGATTGGTTTGCAGTACAAAAGAGAGTAAGACAGAGATATATCCTCCCACCTTATCTATATAACATATATGCGGAATGTATAATCAGAAATGTTCGAGAAGACGAGAACATTGAAAATTTCGACCCATTTACGATTGGCGGGTACGAGATTACAGAGTTATGATACGCAGACGAGACAGTGATTCTATCAAGAAGTGTAGAAGGGCTAGAGCAGCTACTTTCAGCCGTTAATGGACACAGTAAGAATCAAAACCTGTTTATAAACTTAAATTAAACAAAGATAATGACCACCGACAAAACACAATGTCAGCATATATTTACAGTAGTTGGTGTGGAAATAGATCATGTCGCGCTTTGAATATCTGGGCTATAGGATTAACAAAAATGGCGACTGCTCGAAAGAAATCAGAAGAAAACTAGCCATGGCAATGCAGAGACTGAACAGTCCGAAGAAATTATGGCAGAGCACCAACAAAACGATAACAGTAAGTCTTGAGAACCTGTGTTTTTCCTGTGGCAGCTTCTGTCTGCGATTCATGGACGATTACCAAAATTTCCAGATAAAGAATCAATTCCTTCGAGTCAAAATGTTACAGAAATATCCTCAGAATACCCTGAACAGAGAAAAAGACAGATGTAGACATTCGGCAAGAGCTGAGCATAGAAAAGAACTGGTTTATCAATTCCATTTTGGCTAGAAATTGCAAATACTTTGGTCACATAAAGAGACACAACGGTCTTGAGAGAACAGTTATGGAAGGTATGGTACCAGGTAAAAGAGGAAGGGGTAGACCAAGAAGACGATGGCACCAAGATATCCAGGAATTCCTGGGTATGACTGTGGCGGAGGCTGGAGTTTTGGCAAGGGAACGAGTTTCTTTCAGACAAACTGTGATGTGAGCGACGTTCTATAAAGGACGTGCTACATGATGGCGCGCCCATATATAAGTGAGGCAAACACTTGAAGTAGAAAAAAATTAGTTTAGACAATATTTGGCTACCTGGCATAGGGCACATAATGTGCGTGAATGAACACCTGGATTACAGTTTAAAGCAACCCATAGAATTACTGCCGTAGGAGTGTGAGATGTTAGCGAACTCGCATTTCAAAGACTCGGCTATATGAGGACGGTAGCCATCTCCTCTCCCTGGCCACTTTTACTTCCCGGACTGAACCGGTACCTATTTAAGGCTGGGTCTACCCGATATCCGTTGCAGTCTGAAAAAACATTTCGGCCTCAACTGGGGAATGTACACAGGACCACTCAGATGCGAAACCAGCTCGCTAACTACTGCGCTACGCCGCTACCTTACAGTTACATGAAGTTACATTGGGCGCCTGATAAGCATGGTGGTAACTTAGCTTAACGTCTTTATACTGGTTTAGAAGACTCTACAGAGTCTGTAAGCAACCAGTTTCTTGGAGAATCGTTTAACCGATGTGCGAGTCCATCGTAATGAACTCAAACACTAGAGCTAGGTAGACCCGCAGCCAGTTAGGCGCCATCTATAGCTGCTCTGAACAAACCTCCTGGGGAAAGGTACACATAACTTATGTAGATTTTTAATTTGTATTTTGTCCGGGCAGAGACCATTAAGCCTACTCTTTTCGATTTCCAACTGCCAAGGAATTTGTAACGTGCTCGACACTGAACACTGGAGTCTCACTACCCAGATATCTAGGGCATTTTTACCAGTAGATTCACATTAACAAAATCTCGATTTCCACCGTGATTCGAACGCGCTACTCCGGCAGCCGAGGCGGACACTTTACCTCGAGACAAATGACCCCCCCCCCCCCCCCCTCCTCGAGACCACTGGTAGAGCGCACCTTTTTCACAACAAAGGTATCGGATTGTACTCCTGTTATCGACACTCTACAGTCGGCCCATCTGTAAATGACAAACTTATTTACTGTTAGAGAAGGAAAAACAGCGAGGAAGGCACAACTGGTTTTGTCTCTGGTCAGTATAGCAAGTTCTAACGTTATAGCCCATTCTAAGTCGCAGTACCATTGAACGTATATATGACAGGGTTAACGTTATTCTATCACCACTTATTACTAACTTTCTTCCTTATCACTATCACTCCTTAACTCGCACTTTAACTAAACCACTAACAATTCTTTTAACAACATCACAAAAATGAATGTTTATTTGTTGAACATAACACACACTATAATAGTAATACTAAGCATGAGAATTGTTAAGGGTTTAGTTATCAACACTTCTCTAACTAACTATAATGACATTCAAGGGTTTAGTTATCAACACTTCTCTAACTAACTATAATGACATTCAAGGGTTTAGTTATCAACACTTCTCTAACTATAATGACATTCAAGGGTTTAGTTATCAACACTTCTCTAACTAACTATAATGACATTCAAGGGTTTAGTTATCAACACTTCTCTAACTAACTATAATGACATTCAAGGGTTTAGTTATCAACACTTCTCTAACTAACTATAATGACATTCAAGGGTTTAGTTATCAACACTTCTCTAACTAACTATAATGACATTCAAGGGTTTAGTTATCAACACTTCTCTAACTAACTATAATGGCATTCAAGGGTTTAGTTATCAACACTTCTCTAACTAACTATAATGACATTCAAGAGTTTTGTTATCAACACTTCTCTAACTAACTATAATGACATTCAAGAGTTTAGTTATCAACACTTCTCTAACTAACTATAATGACATTCAAGAGTTTAGTTATCAACACTTCTCTAACTAACTATAATGATATTCAAGAGTTTAGTTATCAACACTTCTCTAACTAACTATAATGACATTCAAGAGTTTAGTTATCAACACTTCTCTAACTAACTATAATGACATTCAAGAGTTTAGTTATCAACACTTCTCTAACTAACTATAATGACATTCAAGAGTTTAGTTATCAACACTTCTCTAACTAACTATAATGACATTCAAGAGTTTAGTTATCAACACTTCTCTAACTAACTATAATGACATTCAAGAGTTTAGTTATCAACACTTCTCTAACTAACTATAATGACATTCAAGAGTTTAGTTATCAACACTTCTCTAACTAACTATAATGACATTCAAGAGTTTAGTTATCAACACTTCTCTAACTAACTAGAATGACATTCAAGGGTTTAGTTATCAACACTTCTCTAATTAACTATAATGACATTCAAGAGTTGTGTTATCAACACTTCTCTAACTAACTATAATGACATTCAAGAGTTTAGTTATCAACACTTCTCTAACTAACTATAATGACATTCAAGAGTTTAGTTATCAACACTTCTCTAACTAACTATAATGACATTCAAGAGTTTAGTTATCAACACTTCTCTAACTAACTATAATGACATTCAAGAGTTGTGTTATCAACACTTCTCTAACTAACTATAATGACATTCAAGAGTTGTGTTATCAACACTTCTCTAACTAACTATAATGACATTCAAGAGTTGTGTTATCAACACTTCTCTAACTAACTATAATGACATTCAAGAGTTGTGTTATCAACACTTCTCTAACTAACTATAATGACATTCAAGAGTTGTGTTATCAACACTTCTCTAACTAACTATAATGACATTCAAGAGTTTAGTTATCAACACTTCTCTAACTAACTATAATGACATTCAAGGGTTTAGTTATCAACACTTCTCTAACTAACTATAATGACATTCAAGAGTTGTGTTATCAACACTTCTCTAACTAACTATAATGACATTCAAGAGTTGTGTTATCAACACTTCTCTAACTAACTATAATGACATTCAAGGGTTTAGTTATCAACACTTCTCTAACTAACTATAATGACATTCAAGAGTTGTGTTATCAACACTTCTCTAACTAACTATAATGACATTCAAGAGTTGTGTTATCAACACTTCTCTAACTAACTATAATGACATTCAAGAGTTTAGTTATCAACACTTCTCTAACTAACTATAATGACATTCAAGAGTTGTGTTATCAACACTTCTCTAACTAACTATAATGACATTCAAGAGTTGTGTTATCAACACTTCTCTAACTAACTATAATGACATTCAAGAGTTGTGTTATCAACACTTCTCTAACTAACTATAATGACATTCAAGGGTTTAGTTATCAACACTTCTCTAACTAACTATAATGACATTCAAGAGTTGTGTTATCAACACTTCTCTAACTAACTATAATGACATTCAAGAGTTGTGTTATCAACACTTCTCTAACTAACTATAATGACATTCAAGAGTTGTGTTATCAACACTTCTCTAACTAACTATAATGACATTCAAGAGTTGTGTTATCAACACTTCTCTAACTAACTATAATGACATTCAAGAGTTGTGTTATCAACACTTCTCTAACTAACTATAATGACATTCAAGAGTTGTGTTATCAACACTTCTCTAACTAACTATAATGACATTCAAGAGTTGTGTTATCAACACTTCTCTAACTAACTATAATGACATTCAAGAGTTGTGTTATCAACACTTCTCTAACTAACTATAATGACATTCAAGAGTTGTGTTATCAACACTTCTCTAACTAACTATAATGACATTCAAGAGTTGTGTTATCAACACTTCTCTAACTAACTATAATGACATTCAAGAGTTGTGTTATCAACACTTCTCTAACTAACTATAATGACATTCAAGAGTTGTGTTATCAACACTTCTCTAACTAACTATAATGACATTCAAGAGTTGTGTTATCAACACTTCTCTAACTAACTATAATGACATTCAAGAGTTGTGTTATCAACACTTCTCTAACTAACTATAATGACATTCAAGAGTTGTGTTATCAACACTTCTCTAACTAACTAGAATGACATTCAAGAGTTGTGTGCAATTAGCACAGGTCTTTCTCTTGCACTAAAATTACCCAGAGTTCTCATCACAGGTCAAGCAATTGTTCTATTCATCGTTTATATCCCTGTTCGTTGATATAAATCTGTCTAGCTACTTGTTCTCAGTCCGAATCTCTCTGTCCTCGCTCGTCTGATGTTCTGCCCCTAGCTTACACAACGTGAATGTCTTCTGGGCGTCTTGGTTCGTCTCAACGTGAGGAAGATGTCGTCTAAGCCTCTTGTCTCGTCTCAACGTCAGGAACTCGGCGACTGCAGCTGTCCTCGGGCCTTTAACAGAGTATAGTGGTTCTATTACTGTGGTTGTCAGACCAAGGTAACACATTGGTCACGACGTGTTGTCTATGACGACAGCGTCGTGTTGAAGTAACACGTCCTCCTCTGACGAGAATGCAGACGAATGCCACTCAGGAACTTGGAAGTCGGGTCATGCGTGACAGGTGTTAGCGACAACTCGAAGAGAACATCACACACAGAGAGATTCTTACACGTGCGTGGTCTCTCGTTGCATTTCAGTGTTGGTCTGCTCCGGTGGCTTCTTATTCTCTTTCTCTATTCTTGTCACTTACTGGTTATGTTCTGTAGCTTCTACTCTGGTCTTCTAGCCTGGTCTATCCCCTAATTACTGACTGCACAATAGTCTTCTCTTCTCCGCTCTTCCTGATCTGTCCTCGGGCACATTCATCCCCCAGCTTATATTCTAAACTACACGCTTTGGTCAATGACTTCTATTTTCTAGAGTTCAATTTACTCAAACTTTATTTGAACTGGCGTGTCGCCAGAGAGAAGATAGCTTGTTTTTCAACCTACTAGGTGACCTAGAGGTCGTAAATTTCCAGTAGAAATCGTGGGATGGTAACCATTTTGGCTGGACAGTCTTAACATGCATTGTTTAAGAGTTAAGGACAATGCCCCGTTCAATGAACTGAACCTCTCGGGCAGGGTTCTCAAGTTATGTGTGGGTAGCACGAACGGTATTTTCATGGCTTCCCTGGCGATGGCTCGTTGGACCCTTATAACTCTATTACATCAGTTACACTTTGGAGTCAGTGAATGTGACATAATTAGTGATCTGCCTATCGCAAGCAATGATGGCGACATAGACAGGCAGTTTTTGTCTTGATGACGTAAGTGACGCTATGTTTGGATTATGGTGAGGAAGCAACTACGTTGGTGTTCAACCTCATTCTATGGTCCCGAGCTACATTGAGCCAGTGGCAAGACGATCAATCAAGGCGACTGGGAGTAACAGGATGCAATCACACTCGTCGCATCTCCATTAAAACCAGGGGTCCATTGAACCTTGCAGGATTTGATCGTCCACTGTTTCAGTTCACCAGTTTGAGGGACGAGTGACTTACCTCTCGACTACCGCCCCCCCCCCCCCCGCCCCCTTACGTGAGATACCCAGCTGTTTTCAGACATCGTTTATGCTAATGACCGGGGTTACCAACAGGTCACTATTTGAACTTGTGTCTTTAAAATAACATGATTTTTTATATAAATCTAAGCCCTTCGTGCTAACAGCACGGGACTAACATATTGTTTGGTAAATGTGATACCTGTCTTGTCATTCTGTCGATTTTGTAAATGTGATACCTGTCTTGTCCTTCTGTGGATCTTGTAAATGTGATAACTGTCTTGTCATTATGTAGATCTTGTAAATGGGATACATGTCTTGTCATTCTGTGGATCTTGTAAATGTGATACCTGTCTTGTCATTATGTGGATCGTGTAAATGTGATACCTGTCTTGTCCCTCTGTGGATCTTGTAAATGTAATACCTGTCTTGTTATTCTGTGGATCGTGTAATGTGATACCTGTCTTGTCCTTCTGTGGAACTTGTAAATGTGATACCTGTCTTGTCCTTCTGTGGACCTTGTAAATGTGATACCTGTCTTGTCCTTCTGTGGAACTTGTAAATGTGATACCTGTCTTGTCATTCTGTGGATTTTACTAGAAATTGAGAGTTCACTTCAGTATACAAATATGTGTTTAAAAACAGTTTTCATTGCAATTATATTTTGCTACAATTGTTGCCATAGATAACACTTTTTAACATCAAATTTCATAACAAGTGCCACAACTCAGATTATTATCAGCTAAAACACAACTGCAAGAAAAACGTTCCTTCTGACACTCCATCAGCGCACCCAGTTCATCTCAAGCCCCAAACAAGATAGACTTTCACATGAAATAGAATACACCTTCAGGCTGATGTCCCTAAAAGAAAGAGATCTAGTCCTACAGTGGGATCCCTGGAAACGTGAAGATAGAGAAGATCGCCAAATTCGGAAGTGCGTCACACAGACTACTTCCACAGAGCTATATAGAGGCAAGGACACTCATCAAACGATCCATGACGACTGAATGGAGAGACTAGCACAAAGAATATAAGCCAGCAAATGACAGCATAGACAAACTTCAGACTCAGAACGGGGCATTGCCGACTCAAGGCCTACCTCCACAGAATGGGTCTTTGAGACACTGCCACATACGAAGCAGGACTAAAGGATAGCTTTTGGCTGGTCGGCACAACGTACTGACCTTTCTGATTGAATACTACGATTTCATGATTCAAATCATTAAATATTGCTGTTAGAAACAATTTATACAGGACCAACGCTGAACACGGATATACGAGGCGTGTTCAAATGGACCAAACTCCACCAAGTACGTACGATGCGCATGATGACGTCACTTCTGATGTAAATATTACATACCAACCGTCAAGTTTGGAAAATGTCATTATCCTCCGTCCCATAGTTATCTCAGCAGACCGTTTAAAACATGGCGGCTGTGATACGGAATCCGCCCAAAGTTTATCAGCGAGCGGTGATTCTGTTTCTAACAGCTGAAGGAAGTGGACCAGTTGACATTCATCGCATAATGCAGGTAGTCCCTGTTGGGTACCCGGCGACCGACCACCCGGCGGCATAACTGGGCGGGCAAATTGGGCTCATTAGCCTTTTGTTGGCAGCCAATCTAAGCGAATGTAAACTCAGACTCTAAGCCCAGTTAGACGAAGCTCGTTACCCTGTTCAGGCAGTTCGCCTAGGACAGGGGGTCTCTGATTTTAAACTAACAAGACCCAGAGAGTATTGGCTAGTCTTGAGACGATGAGAGTATCATCGGATGTCTCGAGTAACTAGTATCTGCGGGAAACCTCGGGAGAGGCTAGGGCTGCGGGAGTGAACACCGATAGAAAATCCGGAGTGGTAGCACCTAAGGCGGATGGTTTCCAAATTGCGAACTAATTCAGTCAGCTGCTGCAGCTGAGCTGGTGCCAAATTGTCATGCTTTGCATTCCTTTAGATTACACGAGTGGGAGATCTTGTAGTTTGGTCAGACCAGGGTCTCCATATTCAGCGCCCAGGCTTGCGCACTGAGAGGCTACTCACAGGGTGCCACACGTATGGTCTGCAAAGAGTGAGACGCCTATGTATGGATGCTGGGCATGTCAGTCCTTCTGCTTGCCACCTCATCATCGAGGCTGACAGATTTCGACAGCGCGCTGGCCAGATATGTGAATTTATCTATAACATTCAGCGTCTGCCCGCTGACTGTAGTCTAGGGTTTTGTTTACTGCATGCCTGGTGCTGGTTGGTACATGCCCTCTCATTTATGGTCAGACCAAAATTTTCGCATGAGGCAGAGAACCCGTCCATTCCCACCTGCATGTTCAGCTCTGAGTTGCTGTTCAGTTAGCCTCGGGTTTTTTCCCCATTGTAGCTCGGTTTCTCTCGGCTGATGGGTTCAGAATATCGCACAAAGCACGAACTCCGTAGCTCCAGCGATGAACCCAGGGATCTCCGGAAAAAATTGACATCATGGACCGACAGTCGCAGCTCGAAATCGAACCCCAACCGTCTGAACACGAGGCAAACGGCTTGACCACTTCGCCACAGAGACCCCCTAGTCGTCAGCAAACACGCGTTCTCTGATTATGTCGCCAGCCACACAAAGGGCATGTAGAGCCCTTGTCAGAGGAGTGTGTGGAGAACACTAGTCTCGATACCTCTTGCCAGAAAAGGATGTGTAAAACCCTATAGACGGAAAAAGGATGTGTAAAACCCTATAGGCGGGAAAAGGTGTGTAAAACACTACGTGAGAAAAAAGACATGTAAGACCCATGTCAGAAAAGGGTGTAGGCAAAACACCCTATTGACCAAAGAAAGGCAGTCTGGCCTGGGGAAGAGACCATGTTCGAAAAGCTGTGGGGGATCAGCGAAGACCTGACATGCACAGTCTCCTTCGTGAACCTCACCAGACTAGAAGCATGGCATCAGTTGATCGATAAAGAAGACGAAATATCCAATTGCACGAGTTCTGGATTTGCTATTCTACAGCGAAACTGGAGAGAACAAAGCTACTAGAGCGTCACACAAGCTGCATGAAACGAAGAACAAGAACAAAGGATATAGTTAGAAATTAGAGGATACTGTTAGGAAGAGAAATAGATTAGAAATTGATCAAGAGATTTCGAACCAGGTTAAGATTATGGAGACGGTATCGGGTGAAATGCCAACAACCTCCGGTAAGGGACCTTTGATAAAGATAGCTTAGATTATATTGATGTGATTTATCAAGTTATGCAAATAAACATTTTTGTTTTATATTTTTGAAGAAATAAGTTTTCGTGTTGAATAAACGTTTTTTATTAAAGGGGAAGTAATTAGGGGTAGGGGAGACAAGTCCTCTATATGTCTCAAATATAATTGGTCCCAGTGAAGAGGCCAGCTGGTTGAGCTGAGTGGGTCTGCTACAGCACGTCAAAGAATTGCATGCTGCTAGTGAGCTGTGGTTAAGTCATTCGTGTTGTTGTTGTTGTTATTGTTGTTACTGTTGTTGGTGTTGTTGTTGTTACTGCTGTTGTTGCTGTTGCTAATTCCACTAGTAGTTGAGTTAAGACACTCTTGACAACTTTCATTGGTAGATGGTTGCAGTGTTCCACTTCCCATCCCGAAGCGTACTTGAGAAAGTGGATCGGAATACTCCTGGCTGTAGTGCAATGCAGACTTATTAAATAGCTCAGCACTGTATGGATGACACTGCAGATCCCCACCATGTTAGCCACTTGAAACAGATTATCTCCGAGAGTGCTTCTACCAGCTTATCCATTTCGTTATTTTTATGGTTTCTGCAGGATATTATGGCTGATATGATGATGATGTTCATCCATCACACGTGATGAAGACCACTCTCTTTGTTCAACCGCCTGGACAGTCTTTTCTCTTGCTGTGTCTGCTGTGATTTGGATTAAAGTGAGGAAGAAACTGCGCTTTTGGTCAATCTCGCTCTCTGGTCCTGGGCTACCTTTGATCAGTGGCAAGATTTTATCAAAACGACCGTAGATAGCACAGAATACAGCTTTTTCCCCAGAGTTTGCTCCCGAAGCCTTTCCCGTAAACATGTATCCCACAAAGCAGCGGAGGGGGGTGACATCTATCGTTGTGTGTTATGCCTTTTCCATAGCCACAAGACGTCGTAGGGGTATCTCTCCCATGCTTTGTACTAGTCCATTATAGTCGTGTCTAAATTTCAGTCACACAAAAACCGACGCTGTTTGCAGTTAGGACGAAGGGCGCAAATTTCGTGAAGTTTAGCCGTGTGAACTAAACCGTGAAAATACAACACATGTTTAAGTCAGTTCAAGAGTAGTGCTAATTCATATAGCCGATCTTTAGACCAGGTTAATCGGAAGGAAAAACGCTAACGAATTAACTGATCCAAATGGAAAACAACGACACGTTTCTCTGAAAACACAAGTGTAAGTCGTCGACTAGCGTGAATTCCAGGCAAATCCGTGACCTGGGAGCATCTGTAATGAATTAAACCACCATAGCAATGTAGACCCGCAGTCGGTAGACCGCCATCTTTGCCACTCTTCACTGATATGCAATCTGCGAGTAGCAGTATTTTGTCTCAGGGTTACATCATCCTAAACTGAAGAGACTAATAAGAACCAAAGATCCAGCTGCTAAATTTGGAATTTCAAAGAAAAGCTCGCCGTTTCCTGCTTTAATAGACCCACTTCAGACCGAATTGTCTTAGCTTGTCATTAAACCCGAAACAACCGCCACGCAATTCTTCGGTGGTACTTTCTGTCGGAAACGGAAAGCTGTAAACAGGAGTCGTGAAACTTGAATATTATATGTCTTGTTGTTCGTCATGAGTTAACTCGCTTGGGTTGTTCCTGTAATGATATTCCAAGGATTCTCAGACGTGAAGTGACTAGAAGAACGCTTATCGAAGTTCGTTAGCAGACGCTGGTGTCAGAGACGAAGTGTTGGAGACTTCGTTTTCTGATGCTAGGTGTCTTACAATTTCAGAATGTAATAATCTATCAAATAAATGTTTCTAGAATGACTTTCACACAGAATATGCTCATTTGAATGTTTTGGTATTATTATAATTTGTTATTATTATTTATTATTATTAAAATTATTTTATCAGGTCAGTCTATCCGTAATCTCTTGAGATCGCTGGGGCACCCTTGCTGACACCTCCACAATTCTGCGACACTCCTCTCTGTCTCTCGTTGCTTTTTGTGCCCATTGGGTCGAAGGTTAGTCCAATCATGTATGTTATTTCCTCACCCTTGCTTGCCCTGTACTAAGACCTGTAGCATGGTATTTGCTAGACACGTTGTACCTCTAAACGTGACTAGTCCAAGCCAGTGTTCCTACTTTGAATGATATTGTTATACCATACTACTAAACATTATAATATCTGCATAATCTAATATTTATTTTAAGTACAATTGTTCATACCAAAGAAAAATACGTCGATCTTAAATATCTAAAACATTTAATCTATATTTATTTCCAAATCTGAGTAATTTTTAAAATTTTTTATTGTTGTACTCATTTAGCTTCCTCTCTTAACCCCAAAACTGTTGTTCAATTGATCAATCATAAAATTAGTCTTTCAGTCTTAAGTTTTATCAAATTTCCTCTTCTTTATACATTAGACTCAGTCTAGTCAAATTATTTTGGGTCTCAGAGATCCTACAGTAGCTATGTATCTTTTCTAGTCAGAAAATGAGCGCTCTACATTACTTGTGGTACTCGGAATATTAAATATACGCTCCCAAAGGCGTCTATGCGGTTCAGGTCTTTGCTGGTCCCACACAACTTTTCAAGCAGACTGCCTCTCTTTTGTTTGCATAGCTCCGTCAGTCCTGCGGAATATGTTCTGGTGTTTGCTAGGGTGCTTCACAATCGCATGGGACGGTATCTCTGAGACTCATTCTGTGAAGGTGGACCTTTGGTCTACAGTGTCCCGTTCTGAGTCTGAAGATCTTTGTTTGTCCATCTCTGCCAAGTTTGTATATACTGTCATTTCCAGGCTTGTATTCTTAGTTCTGGTCTCTCCATTTCATCCTTATGGATCGCTTGATGATTGTCTTTGCTTCTTTATAGCTCTGTGGGTGGTCAGTCTGCGTGCTTCCAAATCCGGCTTTTGCGAGCTCATTTGCCTTCTCGTTTTAAAGAACTCCACAGGGGACCAGAATCCACTGCAGGACGATATGTTTTTTGAGACAGCAATCCTATGTTGTATTTTATTTCGTGTATGGGTCTACCTTGTTTGGGGCTTGATATGGCTTGGATTGCGCTCCTGGAGTCTGTTAGAATGATTGTTTTCCTTGTAGTTGTGTTTTGGTATATTAAAATTCTCGTTACTACATGAACAGCTGCTGCTTCAGCTCTGAAATTGGTACAGGTCTCTCCTGCTGGTATCAAGTGGTTTTCTATTTCATTGTTGGAGTGTCTGGTGTATATTCTACTGTCTCCTTTTTAATTCTGACCTAGATTGATCCATTTGTGTACACGTGTGTCCAGGAGTTGTTAGGGTATTGTCACTTGAGCTTCTATAGAACGTTGGATTTTTTTTATGTTGCTGACTGATCACTTGTCTTCATTTATCCCTGGAATCTCCCAAATTATTTTGGACCGGTCATGGCTCAGTAACCATAGTTCTGAAATGAGTGCTTCGCACTTTTTGATTTCGTACGTTTCTATCACTTCTCAACTGAATTTGACCACTTTTTTTGTTCTTTCTAGAGCAAGACCTGTGGAATTCCCAACTTAGTTTCCCCCTACTTTTCTTACTAATGTCTCACATTCGCAGAGTCCAAGGCCTACAGAACTCACGGTGAGGCCTTCCAACCAGCTCAGCCTATTTTGCCTAGCACTGCGGCCTTCCGACCAGCTCAGCCTATTTTGCCTAGCACTGCGGCCTTCCGACCAGCTCAGCCTCTTTTGCCTAGCCCTGCGGCCTTCCAACCAGCTCAGCCTATTTTGCCTAGCACTGCAGCCTTTATTGGCCTCTCATGTTCCTCTATAAGCTCCTCCAATCCAACATGGCCGGTGCCACAAGACACTTCTGTCACAACCCCGTTCACCAACTCGTCACAAAACATATACGTATACACAAACTCATACACACACGCATACACACACTCATACACGTACTCATACACACACTCATACACACTCATACACACACTCATACACATACTCATACACATACTCATACACACACTCATACACATACTCATACACACAGTCATACACATACCCATACACACACTCATACACATACTCATACACACACTCATACACATACTCATATACATACTCATACACACACTCATACACATACACATACTCATACACACACTCATACACACACTCATACGCATACTAATACACACACTCATACACATACTCATACACATACTCATACACACACTCATACACATACTCATACACATACTCATACACATACTCATACACATACTCATACACACACTCATACACACACTCATACGCATACTCATACACACACTCCTACACATACTCATACACATACTCATACACACACTCATACACATACTCATACACATACTCATACACATACTCATACACACACTCATACACACACTTATACACACACTCATACGCATACTCATACACACACTCATACACATACTCATACACATACTCATACACACACTCATACACACACTCATACGCATACTCATACACACACTCATACACATACTCATACACATACTCATACACACACTCATACACATACTCATACACATACTCATACACATACTCATACACACACTCATACACACACTCATACGCATACTCATACACACACTCCTACACATACTCATACACATACTCATACACACACTCATACACACACTCATACACATACTCATACACATACTCATATACATACTCATACACACACTCATACACACACTTATACACACACTCATACGCATACTCATACACACACTCATACACATACTCATACACATACTCATACACACACTCATACACAAACTCATACACACACTCATACACATACTCATACACATACTCATACACACACTCATACACATACTCATACATAAACTCATACACAAACTCATACACATACTCATACACATACTCATACACACACTCATACACATACTCATACACATACTCATACACACTCATACACACACCCATACACATACTCATGTAGATTTTTATACACCTTCATACAAACATTCACACACACACTCATTCTCATACATGCGCATACTCAACGTCGTACATTCACCCAGGAACATACACATACCCATACACAGATACGTATTCGCACATTCTTATACTCACATACACATACTCAAATGCAGACATAAACACACACACGAGTACACACATACACATACATAAATACATTACACTCATACACTAAACGCGCATACACAAACTCGTACATATACATACATACTTACATTACACTCACATACAAAATGCTTATACACAAACTCGTAAATTCACATACATACTTATATTACACTCACACACAAAACGCTCATACTCAAACTCGTACATACACATACATACACACATTAGACTCAAACACAAAACGCGCATACACAAACTCGTACATAAACATTCATATCTCTAGGTAAGACGTCCGTCTCGGGTGCTGGATTTCGCTGGTTAATATCACAGTGGAGACAGAGATTTTTTCATGTGGACTTTATATTTCTCCTGATCTCTGGGCAGTAGAAATTGGACGCCCGTATCCAGTGTCTCGTTAAAAATCCCTCGGCAGTTGGAAATTAAAGAAAGTAGGATTAACTGCCGTTGCTCGGGCAAAATTCAAAATTATGTTAAAAAATTACTAATCTATTACGAGATCCTCAGCTATGCTACGGAGTTCGTGCATTGTGCTGAGATTCTCCAAATAATATGGAGAAGAACAGAGCACTTATAGGTTAAACCACAGTCTACTATATATACAGGCCTTCTCACTTACTGAGAAATCCATTTGAAGCGTCACATTCTACGGCTGACTAAATAACGAAACTGGCATGTGTCAACTATCAGTGCAACTATAAAGGCGTGTTCTGGAAATAAAGATGGATATGCAGTTGGTTTCGGGGCAGGAATCTGTGAAAGGATCACTCTCAACGGGACTATGTTGTGTTTTGAACCGTGAATTTGTTTTTTTTTCTGTGTGGAGCATGTATTGATTATATATCTTAGCACAAAATGAGTTCCGTTATTTAGTCCGCGGTGGAACGTGCCGTTTTAATGAGTTTTTCCGGTGACTCAAACGGCCTATCTAAAGTAGGCCACGGTTAAACCGTGTGCAATGCCGTTAATTCTTCGACTATTCTAAACTAAACTATACACAGCAATAGATATAAACGTACACAAACACATACACGTGCTCAAACACGTACTCAAATACGAAAACATGCACAAACTCATACATACCAATACACATACTCACACACACGTACACTTACTAACACACATACTCATGAACACGTATACTCAACCATATACTCATATATTTACACATATACTCATGCAAATGCACACATACACATATACACATTTACATAAATACTCATACCTTAATCTTGACACCAAGGAAGGGGATGTGTCACTACATCTCCCATAAATTAACTCTTCGCACAGTAACATGTCAATTACTTCATCCCTCTCGGCACCAATCATAAGGAGACCTCTAACCATCAAGTCTCTAAATTAGGTACCAGCGCCAAATACCAGTTGAGACCTCTAACAATCGTTACTAATTCTTAGATACATGTGCCCCATTCCAGATGATACCTCCAATCAATAAGTTTCTAACTTAGATACAAGTGCCCCATACGAGAAAAGACCCCCAATCAACAAGTTCCTAACTCTTAGATACACGTACCCCATTTAAGTTTAGACCTCCAACCATCAACTCTCTAAATTAATAACTTCCCCCCCCCCCCACTGAGGTTGAGACATCCAACCATCAAGTCTCTAGATTAATAACCTCCCCCCACCCCAATAAGGTTGAGACCTTCAACCATCAAGTCTCTAAATTATGTACCAGCGCCAAGCCCCAGTTGAGACCTCTAACAATCGTTCCTAACTCTTAGATGCAAGTGCCCCACCCCAGATGAGACCTCCAATCAACAAATTCCTAACTCTTAGATACAAGAACCCCACATAAGTTTAGACCTTCAAATATCAAGTTTCTAAATTAATGCAAGCATCACACGATTCAAAAATCATAATCTCAGATTCCACCATTCAAATTGTATATTCTCCCTCGCTTCTCTTTCCTCAGTAATTTTCCGGCCATCTTCGATTGATCAGCTTACTCACTATTCCCATTGTTAAAAAAAAACACTGATTGATCAAGGATGTCCTGCGTCTAAATAAATAGAAAGAAATAGAGAAAGAATGGAACAAAGACAAGTTAGCATTTAAATCTCTGATACAGGAAGAAGGATTGAACACGTATTCGGGATAACGAAGAACAATGAAGATGTATTCGAATACAAATGAGGAAAAACAATTCCCTGGACGTAATTCGCTTATAAGAGCGCAGACGTGGACAGTATCGAATGAAAATGATGGACCATGAAGAATATCAATCTGTTGGTATGACGATCATCTCGTCTGTCTATCTTTGTCGTTAACGACGTGGAGGAACAATCTTCGTTCATGTGTCATCTATGTGGTCGTTGTTATTTTCAATCCATGTTTCTGTAATGCTTTATTACTACATTAAATGTATCATGAACCTCATGGTTTGAAGCCTTTCTGTGTTGTGTTATAGGTTCGTGCTACGTATAATCGATAGACATTCTCTTGTGTCATATGTGTGGTCGTTGTAGCTTTCAATCAATACCTTTGTCTTGTCACGTCTCACTGGGAGCGAAGAGTAATCAGTCGGGTGAAAAAAACCTTCCAAGACCCCATCATGTCCTCATTCGTGATACTAGATACATGATGTATAACAGCAGTTTCTCCGAAGAGGTGGGGATCGACACTGTGATCCCTATGATTACTGCGGAGCCTCGCAATGCACTACACTCCGGATGACCATTGTCCACCTTCTGAAATACATCTTCTGGGTGTAGGAACAACCACTACAACCGGCCACCAAAGAGACCTCGTCAATGGTTTACTACGCATGAAAGACTTCGACAAACATTTTTTAATCCATGCCTCTAGTCTGTTTTATCTCATCGTGTTGTCCACAAACGTCAACACATGCCTCTAGTCTGTTTTATCTCATCTTGTTGTCCACAAACGTCATCACATGCCTCTAATCTGTTTTATCTCATCTTGTTGTCCACAAACGTCAATACATGCCTCTAGTCTGTTTTATCCCATGGTGTCTGTCCACTAACGTCAATCCATGCCTATGTTTGATCTCATCTTGTCTGTTTACAAATGTCAATCCATGCCAATAGTCTGTTTTATCTCACCTTGTTGTTCACAAACGTCAATCCATACCTCTAGTCTGTTTTATCTCATCTTGTCTGTCCACAAACGCAATCAATGCTAGTGTGTTTTATCTCATCTTGTGTGTCCGCAAACGTCAATTCATGCCTCTAGTCTGGTTTATCTCATCTTGTCTGTGCACAAACGTCAACACATACCTCGAGTCTGCTTTATCTCATATTGTCTGTCCATAAACGTCAACATATGCCTCGTCTGTTTTATCTCATCTTGTCTGTCCACAAACGTCAATACATTGTTCTAGTCTGTTTTATCTCATCTTGTGTGTCCACAAACGTCAACCCATGCCTCTGGTCTGTTCTATCCAATCTTGTCTGTCCACAAACGTCAACACTTGTCTCTAGTCTGTTTTATCTGATTTTGTCCTTCCACAAACGTCAACCCATGCCTCTAGTCTGTTCTATCTCCGTTGTCCAAAAAATGTGGTTAGATAATGTTGGAAAGTCCAATCTTGTGTTTGTGTTTTATCTGTGTAATGCTCAATCCATGCCTCTATAGTGCTTTATTAAGACCATGAATTCATCATTTGTTTTGCTTCTCCTGAAACGTTGATGACCTGTCGCCTAGTGTTATAGGTTCGTGGTATGTATACTTTATAGATATATATTTTTGAAGTGTCTAACCCATTTAATTCTCTTTATTTAATCTGGGGTGGGGGGGGGGGGGGTGTTTGAGCTGTATCTGAGATATAAGGCGATCGCCTTACAAGCGTCCCCTGATTTCAAGGAAGGTGACACCAGTGCCTAGTTTTATCGGAGATGGACGAAAAGCTTTCAGCTCTCATTTACACTATGAATACGTAAATAACCCTTGGTATTTGAAAAGCGTAAGCTGTTAACCAAGCTGTCCGGGAAACAATTCAAGTTTAACCAAATTCCTACTCAATCGAGCCTAACAGGTTGGTCAATAGGAGGACGCCCATCCATTATGCGAAGACACATTATTTCTCTTGTATTTCTGCTCACCCGATTGCAAGTACGATTTTTCCGGCGTCTATGCCGGAATAGAAAATTCTGAGACAAAAGAATAAACATAAAAATAAGGTATCATAACTTTTTGCTACCTCATCAAGATCTGTTATTGGTGACTGACGTCAGCACTTTCATCTACCTTAACAAGATGTTTTGTTGGTGACTGATCTCAGCACTTTCATCTACCGTAACAAGATGTTTTGTTGGGGACTGACCTCAGCACTTTCATCTACCTTAACAAGATGTTTTGTGGGTGAATGACCTCAGCACTTTCATCTACCTTAACAAGATGTTTTGTGGGTGACTGGCCTCAGCACTTTCATCTACCTTAACAAGATGTTTTATTGGTGACTGACCTCAGCACTTTCATCTACCTTAACTAGATGTTTTATTGGTGACTGACCTCAGCACTTTCATCTACCTTAACTAGATGTTTTATTGGTGACTGACCTCAGCACTTTCATCTACCTTAACTAGATGTTTTATTGGTGACTGACCTCAGCATTTCCATCTACCTTAACAAGATATTTTGTGGGTGACTGACCTCCGCACTTTCATCTACCTTAACAAGATGTTTTGTGGGTGACTGAGCTCAGGACTTTCCCCTAGCTTGACATAACTTCTTGTGAGTGACAGAGCTCAGCATTTCACCTAATTCACCAGTATGTTTTGTTGGTGATTGAGCGACATGTAGATCATCTTGACCACTTATGGTCGGAATTTTGTTTCTTTACTGAGCTAATTAATCCAGAAACTTTACACCTGGCCTACCGGTTTGGGACACAGCTGGTGCAATATATCAAGGTTTTTAAAATATTGTATGTAGACTTCATTTGTCAATTAATGTTTGTTTAAAGTCAAATCCTTTGAGGAGAGTGAAAATGCTTGGTATGTTTATATAGATCTTCTAAATTACTACTAGTCTGTGAACTTGTTTATCCTTATCTGTCGATATGGAAATGACTTTTGTTATGGCGTATGTATTTTTTATGTATTTGTCATGGAACTTTTTTAATTTACTATTTGTAATCATCATCATCATCTTCTTTCCACTTGTGTCGTGGGGAGTTGTAGATTTCTGTCGTGTGCCCTCTTTATCCCCGATGTTGTCATTCTGTGTTTCTCCAGTGTCTCACTATGTTTAACTAAGTATAAATTATACGTTTAATGCAGAAGTCATATTTCATTCTGGTTTCTGTCTAGAATAGATAATCTTAGTATGGGGTTATCATATGCCTGCAATAATGTAAATAACATTCAAGAATGGTTTGAGCGCGGGCAGATAAAGTTTAATGTAGATAAAAGTAGCCATGAACTCTCTTGCGACTGTCTACCTGTGCTAAATACAGCATGCGAATTAGCGAGAGCAAAACAGAAACTATGATTAGTAAAATACCTGGGCCACTCAACATAAGTTTAAACGATATTGCTATTCAACAAACCATGATCTCAAGTATTTGGGCAGTATTTTTTCGGCAGACGGCAAGATCGACAAGAAAATTGAGACTATATGTCATAATGCATCTGCTGTGACTTATCAGCTATCTTCACTGCTTAGGCACACAATCATTAATTTAGCAACAAAACAGCTGAGGAACAGTATAGTTATGCCGACTCTATTACCTCTGTCCAGGGCGCGTGAGAGTAGAATTTCGAAGTGTGAAATGAAGTGTTTAAGGAAGGTCATCGGTGTTACCGGGAAAGACAGAAAGCCGAACGACGACATTCGAAGTATGGTCGGCACTACGTCTTGTGCCGAATACATTTCCATCCAGAAAATAACTTGATTTGGTCATCTCAGGGAAAAGCACCTTCATCAACTTCCACTGATGGCTTACAACGCTGGTAGATCTTGCTACATGGCAAGGGGGGGGGGGGGGGGGGCGCGGCGGCCGGGAAACAGGTGGATAAATGACATTAGAGTGATTGAGCAATGACATTGGCTCACATTGACCGACGCAGCTTACTTGGCGCAGGATAGACGACTTAAGCTCCCCACGATGATCAAAGGCACAAGTGGAAAGAAAACTAACTAACATCTGACTAAGATCAGTCGTCAACATCTCACACTCTCTAATTCTGACTAAGTTAAAATATAGATTACATGTACATTTACCTGAAAACATCCGACCAAGAAATTTACGGGCAACAGGATAAGAAATCATGGATACATTTTTGTACCAGGATTTTTCGTCATCTTGGAAAACAGTTCCTTTTTGGGATCACCCCATACATCAAGAGCTTAATCTTAGAACAATATAACATATTCTTGTCCGTTTCATAAGATGTTTATACATGTGAACCCTTTTTTATTTCTTTTTAAAATTTCAGATGCTGGATCTATCCGCGATCTTTTGTGATGCTATAAGTTTCCGTCACCATAAGTACTTTTTAAAAATACACGACCTAGAGGCAATTGAAGTGAGTGATTCGGTATATTTGAAATTTGTCAATGCCAATTGTAGATACTTTTGCTTCTGCATTCGTTGTTTGCGAATGTCTACAATGAGTAGGTTACTCTTTTGTGCGTCCTGCAAAGGACGTTACGTGGCGGGTTGCAATAGCTTTCCTCGCATCTCAAGCGTGCTGATGAAGGTGGACCGGGGTCCTCCAGGCGGTTAGGCTAGGCTTGGCTTCATCTGCGTGTCACTCATTACTACGGGGATCACGTCGATCCTTTATCCCGTTAGACAGACTGTCATGAAAACATCTAGTTTCCAGTGAGGCGTTCGGGATTTATGGTCAGACTAGATCTCTAATCCCGTCGCTATGACGAAGACCACAGTCCTCTCCAGGTCCGGGTGATAATCCAACAGCTTCTGCGTCAGCTCGGATCCCTCTGGTCAGGTTTGACATCGTAGGTTTCGACAGTTGCACTACCCTGCCTCTCTTGGCCTTTAGACTGGCAGAGGTACCACCTGTTGCTTGGGGAGTTCTTTCGAGGCGACGGACCTGGTTCATTTCCTCCAGGATTGTGACTGTGACGTCACACGTTAGTTGCGACTGACGCACGTCCACACCTGTAGACGCGAGTGTCTACTCATTTTTCCAGGTATCTTCGCCGTTGCTACCACTCTTCCTTTGGCAGGCCGGGCTGTGTTATGTATTCCTAGTTGTCTTCCATAGCTTTTCCATTTCTCGGCGGTGACTGCAAGGCAGCAGGATGGCTTGTGTACCAAGGTTTCATTCCCCGTGGGTAGAGCTTATAGCGACTCTTGCTCCCAAGAACTTCAGAACCCTTGCATGTATCGTCATGAATGTGTGCATTTTACAAGTACCGTGGGAAGGCAGACTAACGTCTGGTCAGACAAAATATACTGATCAGACATATTAGTCAAGGTCAGGAAAAACAGAGTGGACAAGACCCTCACTCTGGCGTCCTAGTAGCCCTTCCTGGACACGGGCTGTTTTCATGTCAGCCTGGACACCGAGGTAGGGGATCGACGTGATCCCCGTAGTAGTGAGTGACACGCAGATGAAACCAAGCATATCACAACCGACTGGAGGACCCCGGTCCACCTTCATCAGCACGCTCGAAATGTGAAGAAAGCTACTGCAACGCTCCACTAAACGTCCTTTTCAGGACACACAAAGAGGTAAACCTACTACAAATACATTGCAACAGCCTCCAGAGGAGATGTATTCATGGAATACATGTTAGGGGAGGGACAAAGAGGAGCTAGGTAGTGCATAATGCAGAGAGATGTACAGATGGGGGTGGGGGCGGGAAAGCAGAAGGGTAGCTTGAACTAGAATCAGGGACGTAAAAAGAGAAGAAAGAGAAGGAGAAGAAAGAGGAGGAGGATAAATAGGAAAATAAGAAAGAAAGAACAAGATGTAAAGGATGGAAAAGAATAAATGAACGAAGGATATGCTGATCGAGATGAGGAGGAGGAAGAACAAGAAGGAGATGAATAAGATGAGAAAGAAACATTTAAAAAAAACACTAATATCAACAACAAGAGGAAGAAGAAAAATAAACAGAGCAAGAGGAAGAATAAAAAAGAAGGAGAGAAAGAAGAAAGAAAAGAAAACCTGAAGAGAGACGAATAACCAAAAAAAATTAAGAGAAATGGAAAGAACAAGACGAGAGAGAGAGAAAGAAGAAGAAACACAAAAGGGAAGAAGAACAATAAGAAGAACAAAGAGAGAAAAAAAACAGGAGTAAGAAGAAGATGAAGAACAGCAAAAAATGGAAGGAGACCAACACGAGAATGAAGAAAACAAGAAGAGAAGAAAGAACAACGGAGCAAAGAAGAAGAAGAGAAAGAAGAGCAGTAAAACAAAGAAGAGAAAGAAGAGCAGTAAAACAAAGAAGAGAAAGAAGAGCTGTAAAACAAAGAAGAGAAAGAAGAGCTGTAAAACAAAGAAGAGAAAGAAGAGCTGTAAAGCAAAGAAGAGAAAGAAGAGCTGTAAAACAAAGAAGAGAAAGAAGAGCTGTAAAACAAAGAAGAGAAAGAAGAGCTGTAAAACAAAGAAGAGAAAGAAGAGCTGTAAAACAAAGAAGAGAAAGAAGAGCTGTAAAACAAAGAAGAGAAAGAAGAGCTGTAAAACAAAGAAGAGAAAGAAGAGCTGTAAAACAAAGAAGAGAAAGAAGAGCTGTAAAACAAAGAAGAGAAAGAAGAGAAGTAAAACAAAGAAGAGAAAGAAGAGCAGTAAAACAAAGAAGAGAAAGAAGAGCTGTAAAACAAAGAAGAGAAAGAAGAGCAGTAAAACAAAGAAGAGAAAGAAGAGCTGTAAAACAAAGAAGAGAAAGAAGAGCAGTAAAACAAAGAAGAGCTGTAAAACAAAGAAGAGAAAGAAGAGCTGTAAAACAAAGAAGAGAAAGAAGAGCAGTAAAACAAAGAAGAGAAAGAAGAGCTGTAAAATAAAGAAGAGAAAAAAGAGCTGTAAAACAAAGACTAAGAAAAAGCAGACGAAGAACATCTAGAAGAGAAAGTAGAAGAGTAATAGGAGAAACAAATAAGCTGAACACTAATAAGAAAGAAAGAAAGAAAAAAAGAAAGAAAGAAACAAGAAGAAGAAGAAGAAGAAATGGTTCTCCGAACCAACATAATCTTAGAGCCGCTGAATTTTAAACATTGACCGGATCGATGGGACGAAATAATTATCTTGTAACAAACCCTCACTCACATTTCTACATACTTGCATTTCTTCTGTTTATCATTTCACCTGGAATAAGCTTGTTCAATGTTGCAATGACTACATAATTGTCCTCGTATAATACGTTCGTTGTGCACAATAATACCCCGAGGCCCTTCATTAAGTGGCCTGCTGACTGGAAAAACGCACGTCCTTCTTTAAACATCGTTGTCCAGTTCTTCATTTTTGTCTTCGACACACTTTGGTCATCGTATACTGTCTGCATTCTGCGATAAATGTCAACTGGTCGACATCTTTCAGCTGTTAGAAACCGAATCACCGCTCGCTGATCAACTCTGGACGGATTCCGTATCACACCCACCATGTTTTAAACGATCTGCTGAGGAAACGTTGAGAAGAAGAATAATGAAATTTGCAAAACTTGACGGTTGGTATGTCATGTTTACACCAGAAGTGACGTCCTTATTTGCATCGTACGTATGTTAACTTGTTGCAGTTGGTCCGGTTTCATTTGAATCCGCCTTTAAGATATAAACAGAAAGATACTGGTGACCCAGTTTTGCTAGACTTGAACGACATCCGCTTGTGTACAGACATACTGCTAAGTATTGTTATTAAGTTTCCAGCCTTACCTTGACCTGCTGTTCTGTGTTGTTATTGCAAAATAGATAGTCCTCCTCGTCTTCTCCAGCTTCTTCGTAGCCTTCTTCTTAATCATTTCCTTGGTCTTCTTCTTCTCCACTGTCACCGTCATTGTCTTCTTTTTCATCTCCTTCTTTTTTTTCGTATTCCTCTACCTCTTTATCTCCTACTTCTTATTGCAATTCGACTTTGTGTTCTCCATCTCCATCTTCGTCCTCTTCTTCTTCTTCTGTGTCTTCTTCTTAGCCTGCTTCATCTTCTTTTTTTATAGTCTTTTTCTTATTCTTCTTCTTCCTCATTATAGTCATTGACTACTTTTTCTTTTTCTTCTTCTTCATTTTCTTCGTCTATTTCTCTTTATACTCCATTTTATTAATTTGCTGTTTCTTCATTATTTTCTTCTTCTACTTTTTCTTCTTATTCTTCATCATCATCTTCTTCATCTACTTCTTATGTCTCTCTTGCTTCTTCTTAATTGTCTTCCTCTTCATCATCATCATTTCCTTCTTTTTTTCTTGTTTTCAAATCAACACAAACACGTCAAATAATGTCAAAGTCCGTCTCATGGTTCGCTCGTCACGGATTTTTAAAAACATTTTTTAATGTGGGAGGCGGATCTTGGACAGTATATCTCACCTTTACATGGCATGAGGCTTCTGCAAATAAATATATTCAGCCAAGGTCGTCCAATAGCAGAGACTGCTGTCAGGGATGAAGTCTTAGAGCCTTGATTGAACTATTCCTTAGCTTCATTAAAACGTGGGATGACCATTCGGCTTCGTCGCAGCCTTCCCTGGGCCGACCCCCCCCCCCCACCACCTTTACAGTAAGCCAGGTACCTATTTACAGCTGGGTTGGCTGTAGGTGATCGATACCTGGGATTAAACTTGAAAGCGTTGCCGTAAAAAGCCAGCGTTCTATGACTGCTATCCAGACCATTTTCCCCCGTCAAAATTTGCTGTTAATCGTTTCGGGAGGGGGAAGCCAGGGTGGGGGAGGGGACGTGGAGGGCTGCTCTATTAGTCCAAACGTGTTGTGTTGGCTGCAAGCCTGAAATATTGTGGCGTCTATCCATTCTCGACAAGTCCTTCCTCGTGCAGTCCAGCACAATCTTATTGCCTGCTATAGGTACTCAATGACAGTTGACAATTTGGATTCTTCTGAGACGACCGAATTGTTTCATATTCTTGTTAGTTATGTTGCATCCGTCCACTATTTCAAACCAGCTGTTTGATTTGCAATGTCGTCATAGTCAGTGACGTAGTGGAAGACTGTACTCATATATCAACTACGTACTGCCTTGGCACGCGCGATTTTCTTGTTATGTTATTCTATCTTCATCCATGGCGATCTTTAGATAGCTAAAGATGGCCATGTTTCATCCCCAACCACAGTGTATGTTGCGGGATTACCTTTACCTTTTTCTAAGAATCCAATTTGGCTTCAGATAAACATAATAAAGAAATGTATTGTTTTCTACATAATTCTCTACACAATTAAGATTTTGGGGGAAGATATGAATAATAACTATTATTATTATTTTATTATCAGGGGCATGAGAATAACGCCTGGTCAGGCAAAACAGCGTCTTCTTCTTCTTCTTTTGCCGTATTGTCCTTGCCATACGGCGTTCCAAAGAGACGAGATGCGTAGATTTCTTGTTATCGCCAAGTGGGAGGCGTGTACTGTGGTTAGGTGTATCTTGCTGAGAGTGTCAGAGACACCCTCGATCCACAGAAATTGAGGTCTGCCCCTTGCTCGTGGACCGGAGACCTCCAAATGATATGCTTTAGATGCAGTCTGGTCATAATGTATTCTGACTAAATGACCAACATAATCGGTTTTCTTGGGGGCGTCAATGTAAGTACTAACTGGGATTGTCCCCACTATCTGTCCCATCGTGGTGTTGCGGATTCGGTCAGCGATTGTCTTTCTGGCTGCACTTTTAACACAGCGCATCTCACAGCTCTGGATCTAGCTCGTATGTGTTTCTAATAAGGACCAAGCTTGAAATTGGTAACACAATATAGGAATAAATAGTGCATTTATCAGCCTTCTCTTGGTTGAAAGAACCAGTCCATGAGGTTTCAAAATTGGTGCAATTTGATAGTGGGCACTGTTTGCCGTCTGAATTGTATGTGCAATCTCTCTGTCCGCTCTGCCGTCATCAACAAACATACTACCCAGGTATTTGAACTCCGTACTTGATTGATGTCAATGACACTGATGTGGAAACGTCCCTGCACTTGTTCACCTGATATCGTCATTGTCTTTGTCTTGCCTGTGTAAAGGATGAGCTGATCAGCAAACAATAGTTCATTTAAGGAATGCTATTGAGAAGTTATTATCTGAAGAAAAAAAATAGTCAAGATCAGGCGATATATATTGACGAAGACCGCGCCTCACTTCTACGTAGTTCTCCCTTGAAACCAGACCGCGCCTCACTTCTACGTAGTTCTCCCTTGAAACCAGACCGCGCCTCACTTCTACGTAGTTCTCCCTGGAAACATGATGTTTTATGGCAGTGTACATGGCGAGGTTCGGGATCGACGTGATCCCATAAAAGTGCAGATGAAGCCAACCATATCACAACTGCCTGGAGGACACAGGTCGTCCACCTTCATCAGCACCTTCGGAATGACAGGAAAGCTACAACAACCCGCCACTTAACACCATTTTCAGGGCGCGCAAAAGAGTAATGTTACTCATCGTGCATATTCAATAACAGCAGCAATAACATCATCGTCATCGTCGTCTCAGTCGTTGTAGACCATGCGCGTGACACCCTGTGAGTAGCCTCTCAGGCCGCAAGCCTGGGCGCTGAATATGGAAACTTTGGGCTGTTCAAACTGCAGATCCTCTTCTCGGTCTCACTGGTGTAATCTGAATGAATGCAAAACGTGACAATTTGGCACCAGTTCAGCTGCATGAGCTACCGGAAAGAGTTCGCAATTTTGAAACCATCCGCCTTATGTGCTACCACTCCGGATTTTCTGTCTGGATTTACTCCCGTAGCCCTACCCTCTTTTAAGGTTTCCACAAGGCAGTGGAGTCGTTGCCCGTAGATGCTAGTTACTCGAGTCATACAATGATTCTCACAGCGCCGAAGGACTAGCCATCTCTCCCTGGGACGTGAGTTTAAAATCAGAGTTTTTTCTCTTCTAGGCGAACTGCCTGAACAGGTTAACGAGCTTCGTCTATCCGGGTTTAGAGTTAGAGTTTACCTTCTCTTATATTGGCTGCCAATAAAGGTTAATGAGTCCAATCTGCCCTGCCAGTTATACCGCCGGGTACTCGGTCGCGCCCCACAGCAGGCTCTGGGGACACAATAATGTAGGGGAGGTCATTGGCATGGAAACTCCTTCCCGGCAAGTCGAACAGTGAATCCAGCAGCGATCTCTACACCTGGAAAGGCGAGGCTATAACAGACGCTTCACTTTCCTTTAACGAGCGGGACGTCCAGCCCAGACCCCGCTACCCCCTAAACCCAACAACAACAACATTATTATCATCGTCCTTATCACCATCTTCATAAATAGTTATGATTCAATTGTGCGATGACATTGATTGACGTTATCCTACGATCATTAATAATTGTTGTTACACATGGACCTCAGCGTCAGTTTTCCTTGGATCAGTTTAGCCCGTCTCACTTGACAAGCTGTACAGACCCGCCATACAGTTGTTCAACAGCTATTTGTCTCATCTAATTCAGTATAGATTTTTTCCCAGCTATAAAACTGCTACACATTGTCACTCATTTGAGACATTTTTATCTTCAATAAAGTTCCATTAACATGTCACATATTTTATACTAGAATATTCATAAAAGAGAGAAGAATGAAACGGAGTGAGAAAATCTTATATTTTAGTGCTTGTAGATTAAGGTAGAAAAGATTACAGTGACGTCCTTTTTTTAATTATCAACAACAACATATAATTCATATAAAGATATATTAGTTCGACCTGTACTTTTACATGGACAGGTGCCCCTGTGCAGGTCCCTGCTCTGGTATGATCTGGATGTAGCCGGGAGAACGGCTTCCTGCTTAGCGGGCTAGGCTCGAACAACTTAATACTCCGCTGCGTTGGGACAAGCGCTTCCGGGGGGGGGGGGGGGGGGGTTAACCGATGGGAGAGGCCATCTCAATAGACTCAAACACTAGAGCAAAGTAGACCAGCAGCATGTTAGGCGCCATCAACGCTGCTCTAAACTAACCACCTATGCTCTCTGTGAGGCAGTGGTACTATTCGTGTCCTTGTCCTACACAAAGAACCCGGCAGACCACTAGGGCTTATATATATATATCCATTCATGAACAAAACAACGGCTGCCTATCGAAGAACGAGGATAAGATTGAGGGTTATCTCCGCATCGAAGGTAATGATTCTCCAGTGTGCTCTATCTCTTGTCCAGTGTGCTCTATCTCTTGTCCAGTGTGCTCTATCTCTTGTCCAGTGTGCTCTATCTCTTGTCGTGATGGTGCAATCTGACAGGCCTTGTCCAGTTCATCTCTTGATGTTATCCACCTACTTATAGCGTTATTTGCTTCTTGAACGACTTCATTCTACCATGCTCTCTAGTATTTTTTTTTTCAACAAATATGTATGGTATGTCTTATTATACAACCAAAATAACCATGATTTCAGTCACAAACTCTTTCAATACCTCCATATTTGTTACTTTCTCTTTCCAAAAAATGCGACCCAATCTTCTATGTACCCACATTTCGAAGACTTCAATACTCTTTTCCAACTTGCTATTCAGTGTCCATGTTTCTGCGTCATAAAGTAGTGACGAGTATACATAACATCTGACAACTCTCATTTTCAATGTATAGTTTTATCTATTTGGATGTAAGTACGTGTCGCATGTTGATGAATACCATCTCGGCATACCTATTCTCTTTCTTATCTTTCACATCTTCCTTCTTCCGTTATTATTTGATCTAGGAAGGAGAAACTATGTACTTCTTCGGATAATTGATCTTTTATTTTTATCCGCAAACATGGTTTCTTGTCACTTTCCCCAAGTAACAAAATAAATCAGTATAAATCTGTATGTTTATGTCTAATCTAAACTCTTGTAATTCTATATCGAAGAACATATATGTGCAAATTAAATATCTTTTTAAGTTTCATTGTAGTAGGGCCAATAATTTTCTCACAATCTTCAAATTTTATTAAAGGCATTTGAAGTTGAAAATTCCAATCTTGTTTTACCAAAGAGTTCAAGTATTTAGGCAAGATCAACAAGGAAATCGAGACTAGGTGTCAGAAAGCATCATCTGTGACTTATCAGCTGTCCCCACTGCTTTGACACCGGGCCATTAGTTTGGTAACAAAGCAACAGCTGATAAACAGTATATGTGTGCCGACTCTTTGTGACAAGTGCCAAACATGGCCACTGTCCAAGACGCAGGAGAGTAGAATTTTGACGTGTGAAATGAAACGTTTGCGGCAGGTCATCGGAGCATCAGGAGAGACAGAATGTTGAACGACGACATTAGTAGTACGGTCGGCACTACGTCTTATGCAGAATACATTTCCAGGCAGAACATACGTTAATTTGGTCATCTCTTGAGAATGCACCCTTATCATCTTCCACTGATGGCTTATAACGCTGGTAGATGCACTCCTAGTCTTCTCGACCAATAGTCTTGCCACTGATCCAAAGTAACTCGAGAAAAGAGTGAGATTGATGACCAGAGCATTACCTCCCTCACTATAATCCTCATACAGCGCGCATCTCATTATTAAGACAAAACCGTCTGATCTTGTGGCCGTCATCGCTTGCGATGTGCAATAACTAACTTAGATCTGTCTACAGAGCAAGGAGACGGCCGCAAGGTAGAGGGATAGATGACATTAGAGTGTTTGTGCAGCGACCCGGGCTCACACTACCAACTCAACGTACTTGGCGCAGGACAGACGACTTAAGCTCCCCACGACGCTTAACGGCATAAGTGGAAATAAAACTAGTAACCAATTCATGTCTTTACATTTTTTAACCAACAACACATGAGCTACGTTCAAAATCTTTCTTAACAGCAAAGCTTAATGTCGACACGTCTGGAATAAATAAAATGTATAAGTTCTTAGAAGCTTAGATATCAAACAAGAGGTGGTCTTGTGTACACAAATCGTCAGTCAGATCAGGAAATATTCTGAAGTTGATATGTCGAATTCACAAAGTGAATCCTGGCAGTCTGTGTCCAGGGGCGATTTCACCATAGAGTCTGTCCCTCAAATAGCCAGATCTATTTCCTTCATTAAGTTGGTGGCCAGTTTCCAGGCACTCCAGTCATCACGCAGTTTAAACAGATGTACGTCTGTTCCCACCGCCGAGGTACGGTGCCAGCTCCAGGGTCGTTGGTTTGTCGTATGTAAACTAACGGGTTAATGCCATAGAAACGGCTGAACATACTGTTCTTTTGATTTTAGAGAGTTCCGACTTCCGTCCTGTACGGTTAGATTAAGACAATGACGATTTTGGAATTTGTTTTAGATTTTTTTAAACGAGTTCTTATTTTTTTTTTCGCATGGATTTGAGAATGGAGAAGTTAAGTTTCGTCAACGGATTTTTCTAAGGCAAATCTAGTTAATTTATTTATCTAGATACAATAATTACGTCTATTGTCGAAAGTGACAGATATGGCCATTATGGTAAACATCGATAATCTATTTTCGGCGAATTTGTTGGGTTTTTTTTTTCAACCAAGGGACGCCGAAAGTGGGCAAGTTTATATGTGTTTGTATTGTTTTTCAACCCTTTAAATTTAATTTTCTTATATCTCAAAATCTAACAAGCACGCAGAATAGAAACAACAACACCCACAAGTTCTTTAATAATATGTGTCTCTACACACAACTACAACAACAACAAATACACACACAAAAACAGGTTAGTCTCTCAAAGTCAACAACCACAATGAGACGTGATGAAAAATAATGTGTCTACCCGAAATAATACGTCATTTTGTGTGTCCGGTGTGGTAAATGTTTCACTCAGTTAACATTATCTAGTTTTCTAATCTACTTGAGTGTATGTCTAATGCTTCTCTTATGACCATCTATGTAGAAATGAAACAGATACATAAACAAGATAGTACAATTCTCTCCAAGCTTCCTCGCTTATGACGCCTTAATTAAACGTCTGGCTGTTCCCCTTTGTGTCAATATCTGCGCTGTCATACTTCATACCTCGGTGGATACTCTACTGCTGTTGCTGCCCGCTAAGGCTTAAGGCTTTTTGTGTGCGAGTGTGTCATTAAGGCTACATGCTGTCTTTGTGTGTGTGTGTGTGAGACAGAGAGATTGTGTGTGTGTGTGTGTGCGCGTGCGTCCGTGCGTGCGTGCGTGCGCGTGCGTGTGTGTGTGTGTGTGGGAGCGCGTGTTTGTTGGTTGAAAGTATATGTTTATTAATCACATATTTGTGTTAGCAAAGCAGTGGGGCATGAAACGTTAATTGAAAATGGTTCTGTTAACATTACATTTTATTTCACCTTTTATATTCCTGTGGATTTGATTATAAAAAAGGAAAGAGCCTAAAATAGAAATGGAATCCAGTGGACCTTATTTAAACATCTAAAAGACCTGGACTTTACAGATGACAAACCCTCCTAACTCACAGCAAACTACAAATGCAGAAGATAAACGCACTAAACCGAATCTCCCAGTAAATACGTCTAAAGAGCAATGCAATAAAGACAAACATTTTCAACGGATTCCGATCTCTGGACTACATCCTGCTACTTAAAGTTCTTACAGGACTTGACAGTGGTAGATTGAGAACGAACGAAGCAAATCCAATGACATGTGGCCAGCAACAAAGCTTCTAACAGTCAGAGGGACTCCATTACATGAGGTAGAGGTCCTCATAGATTTATTCTTTGTCCAGCGAAAATTTGAAGCAGAACAAAACAAAAACACGTGACAAAATGGCTTCTGGTTGAGCGTTTGGACACACAACACCTCTAAGCTTCTGCTTGTTACCTTCTTCCTCTTACTAATATAGTTCATTGAAACATATTCTATAGATCTATCAATCTTCAGTCGACTTATGTTAGACGCCGTGGGGAGGTGCGACCTCCTTTGTTTCATATTTTTTGACAGGTGAAAATCTACTGGAGACTTGTCAGGTGATCAATCCAAGCTTCTGTTAGTCCCTGGAATATACGATCGCCTATTTTTTAGACTGGTGGGAGTGGAAGTGTAAATTAGAGCAAGGTAGACCCGCATTTAGTCAGGCACCATCTAAGCCGCTCCGCTAACCACATAACCAAGACATGTTGTTATGGCCACACAATTCCATTCTTTGCGACATATTCTCTGTGGGGGCGAGAATCCCTAGAATAATTTGAGTAGATTTTGAACTTGAATTTTGCCCGAGCAGCGATCGTTAGGCCTACACTTTTCGATTTCCAACTGCTAAGGTATTTTTAACGTGCGCACCACTGCACACGTGTGTCTGATCTCACTACTTAGAGATCAGGGGACATATTTACCGGATGATCCACGTGAAAAAATCCGGGAGTCTGCACCGAACATCTAAGGCGAATGCCTTACCTCGATACCTCTTAGTCTCATATATAAATATGTGTATGTGTGTGTGTCCATCGTCTGTTTTATTGTATTGTTATTGAAATAAACCCAACGAATGAGCAATTATTTCTTGTACGTCTCATCAAATATATCAGATCAGGGACCAGTCAAATAGAAGAAATTTATTCAACTGTGAAATCCCAATGGATAATCAGGGAACGAAAATAGAGTATGGCCAGATGGCATCGACAGGCAAGACAAAGGAAAGCAAACAGCGAACTCTGTCGTGATTATCAGTTTGTGTTCGTAGAGCAAGCGTTTTATCTTTTGAACTTTCCATTTTTCTGTTTCTTTTGCTTTTTAGCTAATTATAATTTATTGTTATTTTCAAATAACCATGCGTGGGGACGGCGTGGGCTAGTGGTTATGTGACACGGCTCACAACCAGAAGATGCTGGGTTCGATCCCCATCACAACACCGGCGTTACCTCGGGGAAGGCAAACCCTTAGAAAATGCAGGAGGAAGCAGGCCCTTACATAAAATGTATGCTGAAGTCGGATGCACTGGGCCGGCAGGTGCAAAAAAAAAACCACAGTGCAAGGCACACCGCCTTTGGGGATTATAAAAATAAGGCGAAGCAAACAAAAAGATATTCTTTCAAATCTTTTTTATAAATAACCATGCATGTTATTCATGAAACAGATGCAGTAGGGAATGGTCTGAGAGCTCCCAGTGATTATCAATTTGCTGTTAGTTTCAGTGTAAGTTATCCATAACTGACCAAGACTCTATTCCACTTCCAAGTCGGGGGCCCTGGAAACGACCATCAACCATGCAGCTTGACTTACAGATTAAGGACCGTGAAGGGAAGGCAATCCCGGTTCTAAAAAATTATCGTGCTGAAATTGGATGTGTCGGATCGAAGGACGCAAATATCGCAGCCAAGCTGTAAACTGTTACATATCGGCCTAAACGTCATTTAAAGGACAAACGACGAAGAAAAAAAAAAGAATAAAAAAAGCAAAAGAGGAAGAAAAAAAGAAGAAAAAGAAGAAGAAAGTCAAAGAATCAAGGTCATTTCACACGGTTTAACCCCTGTGCTCTGTTCTTCTCCATAATTTCCGAGAATCTAAGCACAATGCACGAGCTCTGTAACACCGGCCAGGATCCCCTAATAGATTGGATATCATTTTAACATAATTTTTTATTTTACACTACTCTTTTCGATCTCCAACTGCCGAGGGATTTTTAACGAAGAAGGAGGAGGGGGAGGAGGAGGGGGAGGAAAAGAAGAAGAAGAAGAAGAGGTGGAAGAAGAAGAAGAAGAAGAAGAAGAAGAAGAAGAAGAAGAAGAAGAAGAAGAAGAGGTGGAAGAAGAAGAAGAAGAAGAAGAAGAAGAAGATGAAGAAGAAGAAGAAGAAAATGAAAATAACTGCTACAAAAGAACGTTGAGCACCTTATATAAAGACATAAAACATGATTCAAGATAAAAATAACTTCTCTGGTCAGCCAACAGGAACCGTGTTTGTCAGAAGGTAAACGGTCGAATACTGACATGGTTTGTGCATGTCACCAGACGGCACTTCATCTACAAAATAATATTTCAGGCAACAGTTGAAGATGGAAGGAAAAGAGGAAGACAAAGAAAGTCTTGGGTTGATAAAATCAAAGAATGGACATCACTCTTTTCCATCTTTCTACACACGTTCACGGAGCTGATGCTGGAGAACAATTGTAGACATTTTGTGTTGATGTTTTCACCAGGGTACCACTTTGATCATAACGGATTAAGAGAATACTGATTGATTGATAGATTGACTGTTTGATTGATTGATGTCCAACCGCTTTTCCTCCCCCCTTCCGTCCTCTCCCTTTCCCATACACACACACACATACTTTGCAGTTTTGAATTTTCCACCTCTATCAATCAAGTACAAATTTACACGTGGATATGAGGGAACGAGAGAAACAACTGGTCGAGTGGTTTGTATGCCGATCGTCTGACCAGGAGCGCATGCATTCAAAACCATAGAAACTTATATATGTGTGGTTTAGATTGGAGGCGAAATGAAAGCTTAGCCTGAATAGTGCGTGGTGACTGCAGGTACAAGAAGCCTTTATTTCCCGGCCTTACAAATCCTCCTGGTGGGTCTGGGGGAAATTGTATTAACCCCTTAATGACATCTTTTAGCCGTGTGGAAGAGCACTTAGTGTACAAAGAGACAAACCGTGCGTGCTGATGTGTACAGCGATCTGAGGTGTACATAGAACCGATGCGTACAAAAATCTGAAGTCTATAATAATCTGAGATGAACAACCAGCTGGAGTGTACAATGAGCTGGAGTGTACAATGAGCTGGAGTGTACAAAGAGTGAAAGTGTACAAGGACCTGGAAAGTACAAAGAGTGAAAGAGTACAAGGACCTGGAAAGTACATAGAGTGAAAATGTACAAGGATCTCGAAAGTGCAAAGAGTGAAAGTGTACACGGACCTGGAAAGTACAAAGTGTGAAAGTGTCCAAGGACCTGTAAAGTACAAATACCTCAAGTGTACAAAGACCTGTACAAAGATGTGTAGTGTACAAAGAACAGAACCAGAACCAAATCACTTTAGCTGCATAAAGTAAAGCGCTTAGAACAGTGAAAGATTGTAGCTCACAAAATAATCGACCGAGGAAAAAACTCAGTTCAGAAACACAGCGCTCATAAAAAATGGATGCATGCTTTGATCTGCCAAGCAGTACGCTCACTTTGTTGCCTGTTATCCCTGTTAAGTGTACACATTAGAATTGTACACAATAACAGTGTCAATGTTTGAAGTGTAACGCTGCAAGACGAAAGAAATAATTTAGCTATCTTTCCATGGACAATCTTGCAGAACGAATGACGCACTGACGAACACACTAAGTCTTAGCACGAGATAAGGGCTGCAACTCTAGTATGGATTCAAGGCACTGATACTTTCAAATGCCTCTGTGAATACAGAAACTAGACAGCTTTTGACTGACAGACTAATTCTGGAGATCAGATTACCTCACGCAATAAATATATATGGTAATCTTTCCCGGATTTATGGAAGAAATTAGAAGGACATGACCTCGAAGTGGTCGAAAGTTTTCAATATCTGAGTTCGATTCTCAGTGATGAAGGCTTAAAAGATGAGTTCTTGGCCAAAATCCATTGGCTCTTTTCGTCTTCTCAGACGAGTGTAATTGTGCTTTTAGCACATATCCCGGACATAAATATACAGGCCATGTGTTGTCCATGCAATATGGCCCCTCTCTCGATCTGCTTTTTTGCTCCGAGGGAAAGGTGATACCAATACCTTTGAAACCAGGCCAGCTGCAGAAGCTGCTGCATCAGCAGAGGAGGCTCTATCTGTTCGCCTGTCTGGGCATCACTCCTAGACCAACCATAAACCAAGGCTAAGAACCTAGTCTGTCCTGCCAAAACAATCAGCTGAGGTTGCCTTTTCTCGCTCTAGGATAAGGCATTGTATCCTCTTGCGTGTGCTCCTTCGTACATCGTCGGTTGTCAGGTTTGGTAGACGCTGGCCAACTTTCAGACTTTTCAGAAAACAGGTCGCACAGCCATATCTGACAAAACCCGATATGATACGCCAGTATCTTATCTGCAAGTATTCAGATGGTTTTAAATCACAGTTTTCCTTCTCCTAGATGAGCTACCTACCTAGTCTTTCGAGCCCCATCTGCCCGAGACTATTGGTTTTAAGACGCTAGTGGCTCGCCATCCGCTCATTCTCCTGTTAGTCAAAACAGTTTTGCCACGCGAAGGCCAGGAGATGGACTTGGGTCTTGGTCAGTATGTTTCACCAAATGTGAGATAGGGTCTTGGTCTGTATGTTGCACCTGATGTGAGATAGGGTCTTGGTCTGTATGTTTCACCTGATGTGAGATAGGGTCTTGGTCTGTATGTTTTACCTGGTGTGAGATAGGGTCTTTTTCTGTATGTTTCACCAAATGTGAGATAGGGTCTTGGTCTGTATGTTTCACCTGATGTGAGATAGGGTCTTGGTCTGTATGTTTCACCTGATGTGAGATAGGGTCTTGGTCTGTATGTTTCACCTGATGTGAGATAGGGTCTTGGTCTGTATGTTTCACCTGATATGAGATATGGTCTTGGTCGGTATGTTTCACCTGATGTGAGATAGGGTCTTGGTCGGTATTTTTCACCTGATGTGAGATAGGGTCTTGGTCGGTATGTTTCACCTGATGTGAGATAGGGTCTTGGTCTGTATGTTTCACCTGATGTGAGATGGGGTCTTGGTCTGTTTGTTTCACCTGATGTGAGATAGGGTCTTGGTCTGTATGTTTCACCTGATGTGAGATAGGGTCTTGGTCAGTATGTTTCACATTGTACTGGAAACGAAAGAATATATTCACTGCACGCTATCTTTGAGGTAACTAAACACGTATGATTGATGGACCACTTCTCGAAGTCAAATTATCTCATACAATAATGATATATGTGGTCATATTTTCCGCATGCTAAAAACAACATGAGGTGATAGGCTGTTGTTATTGATGTTGCTATGGCTGACCATAACATATTCTGCAGGACTCCACCACTTATGCAGACAAAAGAGAAGTAATCTGCCCAGGAGAGCGACCATGCTCGAAAGCTGTGGGAAAGCGACGAAGATCGGAAGCAGAGTCCCCTTCGAGAACCTCGCCGAACTAAAATTGTTGAATTAGAAGAAAAACTGGTAGGGTATTGATGTCGATGTTGTTGTAGTTGTTGTTGTTGTTGTTGTTGTTGAAAGCTTCTCGAGCTGAGCCCTTCAATCCTGACGAGGTCTCTCTAGTAGCAGGTCTCAATGACTTCGTATATCCCGAGGAAGGTAGACCTGTAACATCATGGCTGTAGTGCAATGGAATGAGAAAAAAACATGAAAAAACTAGTAAAAGTTTATTAAGGTTGAGCTTAATCAAAATTTAAAAATGGGTATGGTCAGATACCGCACCGAGACGAGAACACAAACAAAACCTACGTTACGACCAATAGGCCTTCATCAGGGACAACAACACTGAACTAACAAATCAACATATAAGAAAAAATAGTAAACTCATCTGTTTCAGCTGCAATGGAAGCACTGGGAAGAGAATAATAAATATGATTAAGAACTTTTCTGTTTTGATCTGTTTTCACAATGCCCCTTTCCCCCCCCCCCCCCCCCCCAAGACTCTAACGGGCTTTAATTGATTGATTGATTCATTGATTGAATAATTGATTGATTGATTGATTGATATTTACCAGCGTGTACAATCATTGACCTTGTATGACGTCAATGCAAACAACCAAAGAGTAATCAGGACCAGGAGAAACATACTGTTCAGACTATGTTAGGACCAGGAGAAACATACTGTTCAGACTATGTTAGGACCAGGAGAAACATACTGTTCAGACTATGTTAGGACCAGGAGAAACATACTGTTCAGACTATGTTAGGACAAGGAGAAACATACTGTTCAGACTATGTTAGGACCAGGAGAAACATACTGTTCAGACTATGTTAGGACCAGGAGAAACATACTGATCAGACTATGTTAGGACCAGGAGAAACATACTGTTCAGACTATGTTAGGACCAGGAGAAACATACTGTTCAGACTATGTTAGGACCAGGAGAAACATACTGATCAGACTATGTTAGGACCAGGAGAAACATACTGTTCAGACTATGTTAGGACCAGGAGAAACATACTGATCAGACTATGTTAGGACCAGGAGAAACATACTGTTAAGACTATGTTAGGACCAGGAGAAACATACTGTTCAGACTATGTTAGGACCAGGAGAAACATACTGATCAGACTATGTTAGGACCAGGAGAAACATACTGATCAGACTATGTTAGGACCAGGAGAAAAATACTGATCAGACTATGTTAGGACCAGGAGAAACATACTGTTCAGACTATGTTAGGACTAGGAGAAACATACTGTTCAGACTATGTTAGGACCAGGAGAAACATACTGTTCAGACTATGTTAGGACCAGGAGAAACATACTGATCAGACTATGTTAGGACCAGGAGAAACATACTGATCAGACTATGTTAGGACCAGGAGAAACATACTGATCAGACTATGTTAGGACCAGGAGAAACATACTGATCAGACTATGTTAGGACCAGAAGAAACATACTGATCAGACTATGTTAGGACCAGGAGAAACATACTGTTCAGACTATGTTAGGACCAGGAGAAACATACTGTTCAGACTATGTTAGGACCAGGAGAAACATACTGTTCAGACTATGTTAGGACCAGGAGAAACATACTGATCAGACTATGTTAGGACCAGGAGAAACATACTGTTCAGACTATGTTAGGACCAGGAGAAACATACTGTTCAGACTATGTTAGGACCAGGAAAAACATACTGTTCAGACTATGTTAGGACCAGGAGAAACATACTGTTCAGACTATGTTAGGACCAGGAGAAACATACTGATCAGACTATGTTAGGACCAGGAGAAACATACTGATCAGACTATGTTAGGACCAGGAGAAACATACTGATCAGACTATGTTAGGACCAGGAGAAACATACTGATCAGACTATGTTAGGACCAGGAGAAACATACTGATCAGACTATGTTAGGACCAGGAGAAACATACTGATCAGACTATGTTAGGACCAGGAGAAACATACTGATCAGACTATGTTAGGACCAGGAGAAACATACTGATCAGACTATGTTAGGACCAGGAGAAACATACTGATCAGACTATGTTAGGACCAGGAGAAACATACTGTTCAGACTATGTTAGGACCAGGAGAAACATACTGTTCAGACTATGTTAGGACCAGGAGAAACATACTGTTCAGACTATGTTAGGACCAGGAGAAACATACTGTTCAGACTATGTTAGGACCAGGAGAAACTTACTGATCAAAGCCTCATCGTATGTCCTCCTTCCTGCTTCTGGAAACGGACTGTGTCATTGCAGTCATTGCCAAAGAGGTGGGGATCGGCACTGTGATCGCACTAGTGGTGAGCTTACTGAGTAGTCTTGCATTGCACTACGACTAGGTGGAGTACGTCTCGGGACATAATGAGAGTCACTGTTGTTGTTTTTAATTCCTACAATGAGTAGGTTACTCTTATGTGCGCCCTGAAAAGGACGTTCAGTGGCGGGTTTCAGTAGCTTTCCTCACATCTTAAGCTTGCTGATGAAGGTGGACCGGGCTCCTTCATGTGGTTTTGCTATGCTTGGCTTCATCTGTGTCTCGCTCACTACTACAGAGATCACATCGAACCTCACCGTGTTAACCAGACTGTTGTCCTCGACAACAGCCCGTTTCCAAGATGACCAACGAGGAGGTCAGGTGAGTGTTTTGGCCAGTATATTTCTCCTGACCCTGGCTAACATTCTCTGATCAGTGTGTTTTGCCTGACCAGACGTTGGCCTCATCGTCCCGAGAGCCACTGTAACCTGCTTCCAAAGAAATGTTGTCAAGAGTTAAATCAACTCAGAACGAGTAACTTCAAACAGCTTCACGGTGAGCATAGAATTCAACTACAACTGACCGCCTATAGGAAAGCCTGTATCTGGGCTTTTGCAATGACTTGCACTGAATTACTGCCCATGTCCAAACACCACGTTATAGAGCTTTCCTCCGGTGTTCAGCGACTTGATTTGCCCTGTCGTTCGTCTCCAGAATGTCACTCTCATCACATGTTTCCGGAAGGTTGGGATAACTCATCAGATGACATGAATCTTATATCACACCGCAATCACTTGCATCGCCGTCCGAGAAACCCCATCTCTTCATGTTCCTATTCCTACATGGTGATACTCCAGTTCCAAGTATATTTATTGTCTGTCAAAGTGAGTCCAGGGGGCAGGTTCCACCTGAAGCTCGATCCCTGGGTCCTGAATCAGTTCGTGCCCTAATTTAGTTCGTCGACTTTCAGGGCTTGACTGTATGTGCTTTCGTCATATAATTAAGGAAACATTGCCTGGATGTGAGTCTTGTGATCTGCTACTTTTTGTCCAAACTTTGGGTGTGTATGGTCGTTTTCCTGTTTTTCTAGTTCAATTTCAGCAGCTACGTTTCTTCTGACGGCAGGTAGAGTTATGCCAATTATATGGTATATTTTAGCAATGCGGGTGGTTTAAGGCATGGTTTTAGGAATGGTTTTAGGCCTCCTGACACTATTCTGCCTGTCTCGTTTATTGTAAATATCAACGAGCTTTCCGTGAACAGAGTTTCTCCAGACTGGCGCTGTTGAGAGGCACATGTCGAGTGCTGATGTCCGGAGGACAGTTGGTTGAGTTCTGCGTGTTGTACTAGTCAATTTTCGGATAATATTGGTTGATTACAACGGCCGTGTTTTTTTTTACATAACGAGTTTGCCAACCCCACGCAGAACCCTATTCAGTCAACTTTTACGACCTGCTTGGAAGGTGGCAGCATACATATTATTTTCTTCCCGGGAACAACACAGATGAGTAGGCAGCCGTGCTCTGACCGGAACCGACCTGAGAAGTGCTTGGGAAGAGTTCACCAAACAAAGTTTCAACCAAACCATTACCATCACTCAAACACAACAGAAGACCGTCTGCACGCCGGAACTTGGCTGATTAAGGGGGCGGTTTGTTTACAGAAATCATTGTTTTTCCGGTGATTGGTCGCATTAATATACCGGGCCAGCGTTATGCGGACACTTCAAGATAACAAAATGGAATTTCCGACAATTCTGGGAAATGGTTCTACGATTGAGGAATTTGTATGTAAAAGCGTGTTTTTGTTTTTTGTCTTCATTATTACGTGGCCTCCTTGTTTTTTGTCTTCATTATTTCGTGGCCTCCTTGTTTTTATTGTCCTTGTGTTATGCTACGTTATGTAATGATGTGTAACGTTATGTAATAGCTTGATAGGTAACGCGAAGTTGCGTATTGGTGTGGTGTGTGCATTGTGTTAACTATGTAATTATATTTATTGACACGTTTCATTATGTTTTTGTTGGGTTCTGTTTCAACATTTATTGTTACGTTGCTTCATGGTTGGTGTCTGTTGTTTGTTGTTTAGAATGCACACAATGAGTAGGCTACTCTTTTGTAAACCCGGAAAAGCTCGTTAAGTGGCGGGTTATCGTAGCTTTCCTCACATCCCGAGCGTGCTGATGAAGGTGGACCGGGGTCCTCCAGGCGGTTGTGTTATGATTGGCTCCATCTGCGTGTCGCTAACTATTACGGAGATCACGTCGATCACTCACCTCGTTAGCCAGGCTGCCATGAAAACAGCCCGTTTGCAGAGAGGGCTACAAGGAAGCCGAAGTTAGGGTCTTGGTCAGTATGTTGTGCCTGACCCTAACATGTCTAATCAGTATGTTGTGCCTGACCCTAACATGTCTTATCAGTATGTTGTGCATGACCCTAACATGTCTGATCTGTATGTTGTGCCTGACCCTAACATGTCTTATCAGTATGTTGTGCCTGACCCTAACATGTCTAATCAGTATGTTGTGCCTGACCCTAACATGTCTTATCAGTATGTTGTGCATGACCCTAACATGTCTGATCTGTATGTTGTGCCTGACCCTAACATGTCTTATCAGTATGTTGTGCATGACCCTAACATGTCTGATCTGTATGTTGTGCCTGACCCTAACATGTCTGATCTGTATGTTGTGCCTGACCCTAACATGTCTAATCAGTATGTTGTGCCTGACCCTAACATGTCTTATCAGTATGTTGTGCATGACCCTAACATGTCTGATCTGTATGTTGTGCCTGACCCTAACATGTCTTATCAGTATGTTGTGCATGACCCTAACATGTCTGATCTGTATGTTGTGCCTGACCCTAATGTCTTTTTTTTTTTTTTTTTTTTTGCGTTCGCATTTTTTCTCTATTCCCCAAGATGCGTTGCACTGTGGTTTTTATTTTGCACCTGTCGGCAAAGTGCATCCGACTTCAGCATGCATTTTATGTTAGGGCCCGCTTCCCCCTGCATTTTCTAATGGTTTGCTTCCCCGGGGTAACGGCCCGTGCTGTGGTGGGGATTGAACCCAGAACCTTCTGGTTGTGAACCGTGTCACTTAACCACTAGCCCACGCCGCTCCCCCCCCCCTCATAATATGTCTGATCAGTATGTTGTGCCTGACCCAAACATGTCTGATCAGTATGTTGTGCCTGACCCAAACATGTCTGATCAGTATGTTGTGCCTGACCCAAACATGTCTGATCAGTATGTTGTGCCTGACCCAAACATGTCTGATCAGTATGTTGTGCCTGACCCAAACATGTCTGATCAGTATGTTGTGCCTGACCCAAACATGTCTGATCAGTATGTTGTGCCTGACCCAAACATGTCTGATCAGTATGTTGTGCCTGATCAGACGTTACTCTTCCTCCCCGTTGCTTCATTGTATTTATCAGGTTATTATTATGAGGTTTCAAAATATGTTACGTTTTTATGTGCAATGATGAAATGATATGAAATGTTTTGATTTGACACGTACTAATAGCACATGATATGTTATTGTTAATTATGATACGCAATAATATCACATTTTGTAATGAAATTATACGTTCCAATAGCACATGCACGTTATGTTATGATACGCTCTTATAGCAGATTAAATGTTAGGTTATGATACATTCTAATAGCACATACTATGTTATGTTTTGATACGATCTAATCGCAAATGATATATTATGCTATGATACGTTCTAATCGCACATGATATGTCATGTTATCATATACGTTCTAATACCACATGATATGTTATGATATACGTTCTAATACCACATGATATGTTATGATACATATTCTAATACCACATGATATCTTATGCTATGATATACGTTCTAATACCACATGATATGTTATGTTTTGATATACGTTGTAATACCACATGACATGTTATGTTACGATATGATTCGATGTAATATCACATGATATGTTTTGGTATGATATAATACATGATAATATCACTTGATATGCTATGTTACTGTGTGATACATTAAAGAATCACATTATATGTAATGATATGATAGGAAACGTTCCAATATCACATGGTTTGTTATGTTTTGATGCATTGATATGTTATATTATGAAATTATTTGGAATGTTATGTTCTGATAAATAATATTATGACATGATACGTTTTAATGTCACATGATATGTTATGGTAAATATATAATGTATTATGACATTGTTTGTCTGACTTCAAATTGGAATTGAACAACCTTAACTCGGTATTAATTTTTATATCCCGTGAATTTTCTGTATTATCCATTTACAATAAGACTGGGCTTGCCATTTCAATTCTAGCCCTGACGTCTACGTATGTGCTCGCGGAAGCATTAATGGTGCTGCAAAAATATGTGAAAGTGTCGACTTCTTACAGAGCTTTGATTCCAAACATGGCTGGCTTTTTGATTAAGGTGATAAGCTACGAGGCGTATTCAAATGAACCGGACCTAACTGCAACAAGTGAACATACGTACGATGCGCATGATGACGTCACTTCTGGTATAAACAGCACATACCAACCGTCAAGTTTGGAAAATGTCATTATCCCCCGAGTCATGGTTTCCTCAGCAGACTGTTGAAAACATGGCGGATGTGTTACGGAATCCGTCCAGAGCTGATCAGCGAGCGGTAATTCGGTTTCTAACAGCTGAAGGATGTCCACCAGTTGACATTCACCGCAAAATGCAAGCAGTATATAATGACAAAATTGTGTCGAAGACAGCAGTGAAGAACTGGACAACAATGTTTAAAGTACTCTATAGGATTCACGGCATTCCTTTGTAAAATCACATGGAATCCGAGCATTCCTGTGTAAAACTAAATGTAATCTGCAGCATTCTTCTGTAAAAATCGAATGGGATCTGCAGCATTCTTCTGTAAAACCACGTCTATTGTATCCAGAATGTTTTATTGGCGTGTTCTTCCTTAAAGTTGACCCAGCAAGCGAGTTAGTATCGGACTGTTAACAGTCTTCAACTTCAGAACAGACTTTGTGTTGATGTGCTTCTACAATAGACACCAACACACAGCGGAGTAGGGGGAGCGGTTAATCATGAAATAAGTTTCAACACTTGTATCAAACGAGATGGCTAGGAGCGGTTAATCATGAAACACGTTTCAACACTTGTATCAAACGAGATGGCTAGGAGCGGTTAATCATGAAACACGTGTCAACACTTGTATCAAACGAGATGGCTAGGAGCGGTTAATCATGAAACACGTTTCGACACTTGTATCAAACGAGATGGCTAGGAGCGGTTAATCATGAAACACGTTTCGACACCTGTATCAAACGAGATGGCTAGGAGCGGTTAATCATGAAACACGTTTCAACACTTGTATCAAACGAGATGAAGAGAAGCGGTTAATCATGAAACACGTTTCAACACTTGTATCAAACGAGATGGCTAGGAGCGGTTAATCATGAAACACCTTTCAACACTTGTATCAAACGAGATAACGTGTTCGGCAACAAAAATGATTTCTGGAAACATTCAACTGCTGTCTGAGTACTATCGTGGTCCGAGCGCAGATCAATGAATAGTTACACCAACCTGCCAGGCAAGTGGTTAGGCGAGGTTGTAATGTGTTTGTGTAAAGCTTATTAATGCGTACATTGGTCCTGTTAATTTTCTTCTATTCTTGTGAAACATGGACAGTAGAGCTGACCTTCAGCAAGGATACAGGCTTTGGATATAAGATGTTTCCGAAGACTTTTAAACGTCATGTGCAAAGATCGAGTTACAAAGGAGGAAATACGAGGTAGAATTACAACAGCAATAGGGCCTTTTGAAGACCTTTTGTCAAAAGAAAGAAAATCGCTTGGTACGGTCACATATCGAGATCAAATGGTCTTGCAAATACGATCATGCATTGAAACGTGTAGGCAGACGACGAAGAGGTATTAGAGGTGATTAAGCCATTCAGACAGAGAGTATGTTGTAATTGGTTACTAAATCAAGTCAGGCTGAGAGCATATTGTAAGAGGTGACAAAGTCAAGTCACACCGAGAACTTGTTGTAAGAGGTGACTAAGTCAAGTAACACTCAGAGCATGGTGTAAGAGGTGACTAAATCAAGTCAGGCTGAGAGCATATTGTAAAGAGGTGACAAAGTTAAGTCACACCGAGAACTTGTTGTAAGAGGTGACTAAGTCAAGTAACACTCAGAGCATGGTGTAAGAGGTGACTAAATTAAGTCATACTGAGAGCATGTTGTAAGAGCTGATTATGTCAAGTCACACTGAGATCATGTTGTAAGAGGTGAATAAGTCCAGACACATTGAGAGCATGTTGTAGGAGGTGACTAAGTCAAGTCACACTGAGAGCATGTTGTAAGAGGTGAGTTAGTCAAGTCACACTGAGAGCATGTTGTAAAAGGTGACTAAGTCATGTCACAATGTAAGCATGTTGTAAGAGATGACTAAATCAAGTCACTATGAGAGTATGTTGTAACTGGGGACTACGTCAAGTCAGACAGAGCATGTGTAAGAAGTGACTAAGTCAAGTCACACTGATATAATGTTGTAAGAGGTGACTAAGTCAAGTCAGACTGAGATCATGTTGTAAGAGGTGACTAAGTCAAGTTAGACAGCATGTTGTAAGAGGTGACTAAGTAAAGTCACACTGGGAGCATGTTGTAAGTGGTGACTAAGTCAAGTAACACTGAGAGGGTGTTCTAAGTCAACTCACACTGAGAGGGTGTTGTAAGAGATGACTAAGTTAAGTCACACTGAGAGGGTATTCTAAGTCAAGTCACACTGAGAGGGTGTTGTAAAATGTGACTAAACCAAGTCAAACTGAGAGCATGTAGTAAGAGGTGACTAAGTCACAATGAGAACATATCGTAAGAGCGAAATAAGTCACACTGAGAGCCTGTTGTAAGAGGTGACTAAGTCACAATGAGAGCATGTTGTAAGAGGGGACTAAGTCACACTGAGAGCAACTTGTAAGAGATGACTAAGCCAAGGTAGATTGAGAACATGCTGCAACAGGTGACTAATCATCGTTCTAGGGGCAAGATCGCCCATCTTGCAGAAACTATAAGCCACAAGAAAAGGGAAAGAAGCCCCCCCCCCCCCCCCTGTATCCCGTGGTCAGAAGGCCACCGATTAAAACACATATTTATCTGTCTATAAATAGTCAAACATTCTAACATATACTGACGTTCACCGGACTCATTCAGATATTCATTTACAACTGGGTAGACTGGAAGACGCCTTTTGTTGTGCTATATTTCAATACGAAGACAGCACGTGGTTTCAAATCAGTGTTCCTCTCCAAGATGGGTTATTTCAAGTCGACAATTCTCATGTACCAATAAATTGTGAGAGATTCGACCATCGCCCCTCTCCTGTAAATTTTGAAACAGGTCCGCAATGTGCAAGCCAGGTGTCTGACATGGTTTTCAGAGTTTGTATGAGTGATGCCTGTTATGTGAGTACTTTATTGAAGCTGAAAGATTATCCTTAGTAACGCTCCGGCCTATGACGGTATTTTGAACCTAGTAACGTCATCTCTGGTCGGAAATCGTTTGAGCGCAATTTCCGAAATTTTAGTCCAATCAGTGAGGGCGATAAAATTACGGTCATCTGTAACGGGATGTGGAGGTCGTTATTGGTGGTGGGGAGAATCCATTTTTTTTTTTGTTTACTGATCTTATCGTCTCAAAAGTCGTGGGTGTCTTATGGAGGTGGAGGGATAGAGATCAGGGTATAACTAGGATCGACTGAAAGAGATACGGGCCTTGAAAAATGGACTTTTTCAGAGGCGGGACAGTTAGGAAGCAGATGAAACAGAAGGTAGAGGTCGGGAGATACACGAAGGAAGATACGATGGATGAGACTATGAATTATAGTTGTGTAAGCGAAGATGGAGGGGTTGCGGGCTCAGTGTCATGATTGTGTCGTTGATGTGCTAAAAAAAAATGTATGGTAATAGTAATAACAATCGTGGTGGTTGCTGTAGGGACAGTCGTGATAGCAGTAGTGATAATAGTTTTAGTTGTAGTAGTGGTGACAGTAGTAGTAGTAGTAGTAGTAGTAGTAGTAGTTCTAGTAGTATTCGTAGAAGTAGTAGTAGTAATAATAGTAGTAGTAGTAGTAGTAGTTGTTGTTGTTGTTGTTGTTGTTGTTGTAATCGTAGAAGTAGTAGTAGTAGCAGTAGTTGTTGTTGATGTTATAATCGTAGAAGTAGTAGTAGTAGTAGTAGTTGTAGTAGTGGTGACAGTAGTAGTAGTAGTAGTTGTTGTAGTAGTAATCGTAGAAGTAGTAGTTGTAGTAGTAATCGTAGAAGTAGTAGTAGTAGTAGTTGTAGTAGTAGTAGTAGTAGTTGTAATGGTAGAAGTAGTAGTAGTACTAGTAGTAGTAGTTGTAGAAGTAATCGTAGAAGTAGTAGTAGTAGTTGTAGTAGTAATAGTAGTAGTAGTAGTAGTAGTAATAGTAGTAGTAGTAGTAGTAGTAGTAATAGTAGAAGTAGTAGTAGTAGTAGTAGTAGTTGTAGTCGTAATAACGATAGCAGCAGCATTATAAATAGCAGCTTTAACAGCAGTAGGAGTAGCTTTAGCAGTGATAGTAGTTGTAGTGGTAAGTGGCAGTAACAACAGTAATAGAAGTAGTAATATAAATTATAGTAGCAGCAGTCAAAAAATGATAATAATACTGTTATTATCACTAATACTGCTACTACAGGTGATTCCGTGGCGAAGTGGTTAAGCCGTCGGCCTCGTGATCAGGTGGTGTGGGTTCGACTCCGTTCGACTATTACTATTGCTACTACAATTGACATACTAATACTGCTACCCCTACAACTGGTGCTGTCATTACTACTGCTATTACTGTTACTACTATCAATATTCTATTAGGGGATCAAGATGCTGAGCAGCGCATGAGCTGCAGTGGTCAGCGGCCCACAGCTGACTGCTAGCGTCAGGGCCAGCGAACTTGAGCTGCCAAAACCCTTCTACACTACCACGCAGTGATCCTGGATCGGCTGCAGTAGGGCAGACTGGCTAAGGAGAAGGGATCGAAGAGGGAATGCTAACCCGGTACTCAAAAAAATTCTTGCTGAAGTCGGATGTGTTGGACCGGAAATTGCAAATATCGCCGTTAAGCTGTAAAGCACGACACAATGCATTCCGTTCTCTAGACTACATTCTGCTAATTAAGCCCTTTCAGGGTTTGGTAGCGGGAGATTGAGACCGAACGAAGCCAAGCCAAGCAAATACTCTATTACTATTACTAATACAAATGCCGCACTGAGACGAAGACACAAACGAAATCTACGTTTCTACAAATAGGCCTTCATCAGGGACAATGAATAATAACAATAAAGAACTAACGAAAGATGGAAGAAAGGAATAATACGTAAATGGGGGATGTCAATATACGAGGCGTATTCAAATGAAACCGGACTTAACTGCACCAAGTAAACATACGCACGATGAGCATGATTACATCACTTGTTATGTAAACAGCAACTGTCAAGTTTGCAAGTTTTCATTTTGCTCCGACTCATAGTTTCCTCAGCAGACCTTTGAAAACATAGCGAGTGTGATACGTAATCCGTCCAGAGTTGATCAGCGAGCGTGAATCGGTTTCTAACAGCTGAAAGATGTCGACCAGTTGACCATCATTGCAGAATGCAGGGAGTGTATGGTGATAAAAGTGTGGCGAACGTAAGCTCCGGCGACGGTCCACCCGAACTGCTGCATGAATTTTGGCGATGGCATCTTCTGACGCAACATTATGCGCCTGGCCTGGTCTCGGAAGATCTTTTGTTAACTCCCGTCCTAATTTAAACATCGTTGTCCTGTTCTTCACTGTTGTCTTCTACACACTTTTATCACCCTATACTGCCTGCATTATGCGACGAATGTCAACTGGTCGACATCCTTCAGCTGATAGAAACCGAATCACCGCTCGCTTATCAACTCTGGGCGGATGTCGTATTACACCCGTCATGTTTTCAACTATGAGTCGGAGGATAATGAAATTTTAAAAACTTGACGGTTGGTACGTGCTGTTTACATCAAAATTGACGTCACCATGCGCATCGTCCGTATGTTTACTTGTTGCAGTTTGGTCCGGTTTAATTTGAACACGCCTCGTATAATGGCGAAAAAAAATACTTATTTGAGAAATCGTAATTTCGCTCCTCTTCAGTCGGTTGCAGGATCCAAAAATGGCTGCATTTGTATACTTTATAGGCTCCTGTTTTAACTACGAGGCCTGTACCAGACGTTTTTCATCAAGGAAAATGTGATGTATCTTCTCTTATTTCGAGATTCCCATGATTTTGTTTAACTGCTAGTAAACAATCCATCTCTTCTCCAGCTCTTGTTTCCAAATTTGAAATTAGTCTGAAGATGTGCCTCTGATTTGTTTCCCAGAGAGACATCCCTGGCAATTTCCAGATCCGAGATATAGACGTGTTTCATCTTCGAGTACCCCACGGAAAACTTGTTGGTTCCCTCGCTACAGGATTTGATGACATCATCCATGCGCAGTATGAAAAGATATGGTGATATAATGTTGCCCTGCTTTACGCCAGTAGCGGTCTTCAACTCCTTTGACTAAATGTAGCTTGTGCAGCTCTTACAAAAGTTCTGTATGGCACTCATCAAAGGTGTTGGGATGTTCTTCCCTTCCATGCACTCACAGTCCACTCCAGGGACCATTATTGAATACCTTTTTTGGAGTCCAAGAAGCAGAAGTACATTGCATCTTCATACTCGACAGATTTTTCACTCCGTTTTCTGGCCTAGTGGTGAAACGTCCTTTTGACAATCTCAACGCACCTAGTTCGAATCACGCTCAACAAATTGAAGATAGTGTGTACCGACGAATGCCCGTCCGGTACTTGTAAAATGACCGCTGAACATCTGCTGCAGAACTGCCCGACATACGAGGATCAGAGAGAGCAGATGTGGCCATTACCAGTGGAACTGCAAGACAAGCTCTATGGCAGTGGCGACAGCCTCAGTATGACCGCCGCTTTTTTCGAAAAAATAATGGTTACTGTCTGATTGCGTACGCAGAAGAAGAAGAAAGAATCACGCTCGTGTCCAGTTTGGTAGTCATGGGTTTATTTTGCTCCTCCACGAACAGAAAGTAATGGCAGCCTACCGTACTGCACACTTGCCTTGAAACGTTTAACAGCCAAATAGGTTGGCTGCTGTGAGAAGCGACGTTCTGTAAAAGGACATGATACTTAGTCTGAGTGTGAAGATATGGTCTTGAGTATTTCGATTTGCTCTAAAACTGCACTGGTCCTGCAGCGTAATTTGGCATTGTAGCTCAGCCGGGCGTCTTAGTCTCTGCTGCATTCACATACACAACACTACGCCGGAAACACTTAAACAAAGCTAGGCCTCTATGGTATCTCCCAATCCTTCGGTTCTGCCTTCTGGCACTAGTCCACAAGAAAAACTTTCAAGAATAACATTACGCCTGCAATTCAGAAGGTAATTGGTCATTTCTGGTGTTATACCATCATGCTTATGTGCATGGCCGATCTAGGGGGCGAGGGTATGGAGAGGGGCATGGGCTGGGGGGCGGAGGGGGCCGCAAGCAGGGCAACTGCCTAGAGCTTCGGCAAAATCGGTAGAGACAGAAAACTATAATCAATCAAAACCAATACAATAATCATAGTACGATCAATAATAGTTATTCAATTACAAAGCGTTTACAATGAGTTTGAAGTTAATCATTTTACTTTCCGTTGTCCGCCGGGGTCTTTATGTATGACAAGGACAAAAATAGAACCACTGCCCCACAGAGAGCATGTCGTAAGAGACGATTAACTGTGTGACATGCCATTACACCGGCCATTATTAGAGGCTTTGTTTGGTGCAGCATAAGTTACTGCCCATCACGAAGCGATGATGGCCACAACATCAGACGGTTTTCTCTTAAAAATGTGATGTGCGATGTATGAGGATTATAGTGAGGAGATTTATGCGCTGGTCATCAATCTCACTCTTATCCCGAGTTACCTTGGATCAGTGGCAAGACTATCGGTTGAGACGACTGGAGGTGCAGCCACTCTGGTCTTACCTCCTGTGAGACCAGTGGTTGCTTGAAACTTCGGGTTTCGATCGTTCACCGTTTCCGTTCATCACTGTGAGAGGCAAGTGCCTTAACCTCTTGACTAAAGCGACCCCAGAGCAGCATAGATTGCGCTTAACAGACTGCGGGTCTACTTTCCTCTAGTGTTTGAGTATATTAGGATGCACTTGCACATCGGCTAACCACCCTCCCGGCACTTGTCCCAAGGCAGGGAAATAATAAGCTGCTCGAGCCTAGCCCGTTATACAGAAAATATTTCTCCCGGATACATCCAGCTCACACCAGAGCTGGGACCTGCACAGGGACATCTGCCCCTGTAGAAGTACAGGTCGACTAAGTGGGACCGGCACAGGGACATCTGCCCCTGTAGAAGTACAGGTCGACTAAGTGGGACCGGCACAGGGACATCTGCCCCTGTAGAAGTACAGGTCGACTAGGTGGGACCTGCACAGGGACATCTGCCCCTGTAGAAGAACAGGTCGACTAGGTGGGACCGGCACAGGGACATCTGCCCCTGTAGAAGTACAGGTTGACTAAGACCAAGACTAATACTTTGAAATTTATTTTCATTGTAATTTTCTGAAATTGAAATCGAATTAAACTGAAAATAACTAACAAGTGTATTCATTTTACTGTGGTTTTTATCGGGTGCAGCAGTCCCTTAGTTGAAGAGAAAACTAAAATGTGAGTGTACAACAAAAAGTTACGTTAAAGTGTACGGGGCGATTATAAATTACTTTACTATTTTAAAAAAGGAAGTAAATTTGACTTTTTGGTATTACAGTATTTTAGAAATCTTTCTCCTCCAAAAAAATTTCACTCCTGTCAAAAATTACGTTCTAAAATAATTATTTATAATTAAATATAAAGAGCGACATAAATCATTTTTGCTTAGACCAGCGGAAGAGATATTCCATGTGCTTCGACAACTTTTCATTTTCACCAATCTTGTCTTGAGCCGGGCTATTGTGAAATTATTTTTCCCACCATTGATTCCATGCCATGTATTAAATCCTGTCGTCCCTGGAAAGCGGTTGTTCTCTGCACTGAGTAGCTCTGAGACAGTCTTTCCATCTAGCCATTATCTCCGCCGGGATGGTAAGTAAAGAACCACTTTAGTCTCTAGCTTGTTTCCGAGAGCACACGTTTTCTTTTCCTATGTTATTAGTGCCTTATAGAACAGCTTCCGGGTTACTCTGGCATATTCTTTCAGCTTTTCATAAAATATTTCACACTATTTTTACATTTTCTTTTCGCTGTTAGCAAATTGTTCTTGTCTTCCGTTCTGAGTGATACGTATTCTTTGTATTTGTATTTTCGTTTTTCCTGATTTATTCTTGAGTTCTAAGTATTGTTTTCATGCCTTTTTCTAATCATTTATTAAAATAATTTTGACTTCTTCTGTTCAACAACGCGTCCCTTTCGACTTTGACTCAGGTCAGGTCATCCCGTAACCGGTGAGGTCGTTAGGGCACACATGAAAACATCCTCACAACCCCACGCCACCCTTCTCTGTCCGCGGCCGCTGCCTGTGCCTCTTCTGGGCGGAGATTGGTCCATTCTTTTATGTTGTCCTCTCACCTCTTTTTTGGGCCGGCCTCTTCGTTGGCTACCTTGCACCTTTTCGTGGAGGATAGTATTTGCAACACCATTCGATCTCGATATGTGACCGTACCAAGCTAGTTTCCTTCTTTTGACAGTTGCCAAGAGATCTTCAAAAGGCCTTATTTCTGTTATAATTCTATCTCGTATTTCCTCATTTGTAACTTTTTTTAAAAATACAACCACCTACAAGAACAAGAGAGCATAGCAACAAATTAACTAAAGAAAGGTCCAGAATAGAAATTAGGAAATATTTAGTTAGTCAGAATGCTTGGAATGCATTGCCACATGAAGTAGTGGAGGCAGTGACAATTAATACATTTAAGAATAGATTGGATGCACATAGCTTTTAAAGAAAGGAAATGTAATAAAAGAAACTGGTTGTTTACAGACTTTGAAGAGTCTTCTAAACCAGTATAAAAACCTTAAGGTATATAACGTTAAGTTATAAACCGTGGTATCTTATCCTAATTTCTTGTTCTCCTAGCTTTTCTTTCCTTCACTTGTGTTTAGTTTCTTGCTTGATTGTGGATATTAATCGAGTTGTAAGCAAACAGGTAATTGACCTGTCCAAAACTAGAAACTACAACTAATCCATCTATCAATCCTCACAAAGATGTTGCCTCCCGCGACCTCTCACCATCGGCAGTCATTTTGTTTCTTCACAGGATGGCAGCGACCTTTGCCCTCTCAAGGGAACTAATTGGTTTGTTCATAGGTTCTTAAAGGATTAACTTGTCTGCCCATCGGTTTAGTTGTGTATCTAGGGATATACCACAATAGTTGTGCGATGTCTAGGCTATTTCGTATCTAACTGTAATAAGCTTATCCAGTAGTAGTAGTGGATGTGGTGAAAGAAGTAATAGTAGCAGTATCAGTAGTAATAATAGTAGTAGTAATAGTAGTAGTAGTAGTAGTATTAGTAATAGTAGTGACAGTAATAGTCGCAATAGTAGCAACCATAGTGGTAATAAAAGTAACAGTAGTAGTAATTGTAGCAATAGTAGTAGTAATTGTAGCAATAGTAGTAGTAATCGTAGTAACCGTAGTAGAAGTAACAATGGTTTCAATAGTAGAAATAGTAGTAACAGTAGCAGCATCAGCAGTACTAGTAATCGTAGTAGTTCCAGTAATAATATTAGTAATATCAGTAATACTAGTAGTAGCAGTCGTAGTAATGGTAGTAGTAGTATCAGTAATAGTAGCAGCAGCAGTAGTAGTAATAGTAGCAGTAATAGCAGTAATATAAGAAATAATAGTGGCAATAGTAGAGGTAGTAGTTATAGTAGTAATAGTATTAGAAGTAGTAGTAGTAGTAGTAGTAGAAGCAGTAGTAGTAGTAGTAGAAGTAGTAGTAGTAGTAGTAGTAGTAGAAGTAGTAGTAGCAACAGTGGTAGTAGCAGATAGTCTATGATAATTCTCCGGTCTTGCTTTACATCGAACAAATGAGTGAAATGATTAGATGCGGCCATATCGAGAGATACAAGGTTGATGTGAATGTATAATTTCTTGGACTCTTCCCAGTAAGACCGTGCTGAGCTTCTAGACAATCTCTTGAACAGTTTAATGAAGGCAAACTTGACATTAAACGTTGCCATACTCAATGATAAAACGGCACTGCAACTATGGCCAGAATTCATTGCCAAGTTCAAAAGAAGATGACAGAATTACTCCGAAAGTTTTGTTTATGACATTCCAAATCTCAAAGACAACATCAACCTCCTGAAAGGAAGAAAACAAAGCAATATGTTCCGACTTTTGATTTAAGACGTACAACAGTCACTTAAACTGTATCCAACCACAACATAGTCCAGAGTGTCGGCTGTGCATTTATCCCAATTAAACTGTTGAGTCCCATATTTTTGAGAGCCCAACGCTTGACCGTGTTAGAAAAGAGCTTATTCCTTCGAGACCAGACACAGGGCTCGGTTTTGGGACCAATTTTGTTCTTGATATATATAAATGATTTTGACATTGAAATGGGATCCATGATTGCAAAATTTGCTGATGACACAAAACTATGCAGTAGTGTCTCATCTAAAGCAGAAGTGGATATATTGAGGTCGGATTTAGATAAAATTCGAGAATGGTCTGTAAGCTGGCAAATGGAATTTAATGTAGATAAATGTACAGTCATCCACATGAACATGGGTAGATCCAATATGGAACATAATTACAGAATGGGAGAGAACAATATTAGAAGGATAGATAAGGAAAGTGACCTATGGGTTATAATACATCTTACAGGTAAGGTGAGTGAGCAAGTTCAGGTAGCAGGCACATACAATGTTACGTATGATAAAAAGAAATATTAAACATAGGAGCAAGGAAGTGATAGTCAAACTGTATAAAGCATTAGTTAGACCTAGATTGGAGTACTGTGTACAGGTGTGGAGTCCTTATCGTAGAGGGGATATAAACATGCTGGAAAGAATACGAAAAAGAGCGACAAAGCTGATAGTGGGATTTCAGAAAAACCGGCCTACACTGTCTAGAAGAAAGAAGAATTCGTGGTGACTTAATACAGGTTTATAGGATGATCAGAGGAATGGATAAATTAGACTATAACAGGCTTTTGTAAAATACAGCCACCCACAATAACAAGAGGGCATAGCTACAAGCTGACTAAAGAGAGGTCCAGATTAGATATTAGGAAATATTTTTTTGGTCAGAGAGTGGTGAATACTTGGAATGCATTGCCAGGGGAGGTAGTGGAGACAGGGACAGTTAATGCATTTAAGAATAAATGGGATGCGCATAGCTTTTAGAGCAAGGTGATGTAAATGAAACCGGTTGTATACAGACTCTGCAGGGTCTTCTAAACCAGTATAAAGACGTTAAGTTAAGTTAAAAAGAATACTTTTTACGGAACTAAACAACAGCTCACAAACACTTATACACAAACACAAAAACTGCATTAGGCCAAAGAACAGGAGTCAACATGCTGCTGAATAAATAATCAACCAACTAACCACGCCAAGTTATAACCATTTACTAAACTGACAAGACAAATCTCCAACCTTAAATCGATATAGCTGGCGAAGACATTGAAAATGTTGCACATTTTGAATATCTGGAATCAATACTAAATAACAATGGAGACTAAAAAAAAAAGTAAGAAGACGACTGACTATAAGGAGTAGAAGATAAGGAGTACGCAGAACATATGGCATAATGCAAATAAGGAACTAAAACTCAAGATCCTAAGAACATTCATTTTTAATGTGGCAACCTTTGGATGTGAAACATGGACGATTACAAAAACAATAAGAGCAATGATCCGTGCTGTTGAGACACAAACAGAAGAGTCCTGCAAATCCGTGGACAAAGAAAGAAACATTCTAATCCATCCGGCGAGACCTGAATGTGGAGTAGAATTGTTTCCTAAATGATGTAATGACCCGACAACTGATGTTTTTGAGACACGTTAAACAACACTGGAAAGAGGGGTTATGGAGGGCATAGTCACTGGAAAGAGGGGTTATGGAGGGCATGGTCACTGGAAAGAGGGGTTATGGAGGGCATGGTCACTGGAAAGAGGGGTTATGGAGGGCATGGTCACTGAAAAGAGAGGTTATGGAGGGCATTGTCACTGGAAAGAAGGGTTATGGAGGGCATGGTCACTGGAAAGAGAGGTTATGGAGGGCATGGTCACTGGAAAGAGGGGTTATGGAGGGCATGGTCACTGGAAAGAGAGGTTATGGAGGGCATGGTCACTAAAAAGAGGGGTTATGGAGGGCATGGTCACTGGAAAGAGAGGTTATGGAAGGCATGGTCACTTGAAAGAAGGGTTATGAAGGGCTTGGTCACTGGAAAGAGAGGTTATGGAGGGCATGGTCACTTGAAAGAAGGTTTATGACGGGCTTTGTCACTGGAAAGAGAGGTTATGGAGGGCATGGTCACTTGAAGGAAGGGTTATGAAGGGCTTGGTCACTGGAAAGAGAGGTTATGGAGGGCATGGTCACTGAAAAGAGGGGTTATGTTAGGGCATGGTCACTGGAAAGAGGGGTTATAGAGGGCATGGCCCCTGGAAAGAGAGGCAGGGGCCGACCGAGATGACGATGTACTCAGGACATCAAGGAGACACTAGATTTGACCTTGGAGCAGGCCGGAAGGATGCCAGAAGACAGAGCTTCTTACAGACAAGCTGTCATTAGATCAACGTTCTTCAAATTTCATGCTGCATGATGATGATGATGTGGTTCACTATTTCGGAATCATTTTTTAAAGTTTGATTTGTTTAGAACTTTGGAGAGAGTAGATACATTCGTGTGGGCATCAATACACCGATGATGGGAAATGTGGGAGATCTCAGTGACTCGGCTTGTAGAGACAAAGTGGAGTTTGACTAGAACAAGGGTTGTTTTTCCTTCAAAATACAGCCTCCTACAAGAACAAGAGGGGACCGCCACAAATTAATTAAAGAAAGGTCCAGATTATCCATCAAATTTATTTTTTTTAATCAGAGAGTGATGAATGCTTGGAATGTATTGCTACAGGAAAAGTGGAAGCAGGGTCAGTTAATGCATTCAATATCAAGGGAATGTAAAAGACACTAGTTGTATACAGACTGAAGAGTCTACTAAACCAGTATAAAGATGTTAAGTTAAATCAAGTTAAGTTAAGTTAGGTTAAGTTAGGTTAATTAAGTTAATTGCTCATCTCGAGGCTGTGGAACCAGCAGAGGACAATGTTTGAGAAGCTGGTCTCTAAGCTGAATCTCTTATGCGAACCCAATAAAGAGAATATAGATACAAAAGAAGCGGAATACACACTCATATATGTCTTGTGTGACTACATTGTTATGCTATCTTGTTTTATGGTCTGAAATTTAAATGAAGTGAAATTAACACAGAAGTGTTTGCAAAATTCTGCAAAGTCATTAGAAAAATCGTTAGCAAAATTTAAATAGCTTAAAATATTTCTTCAAAATACTGCCTAGCACGATTCGTTGTGCAACTGAAACTGGTACCAAAATGGGCATTTCCATTAGGAAACAAGGGATAACGAAAAGAAGACAAAAATGCCAAACGAAATGACTTAAGAAACCCGTTTGACAATGTCTGAAGAAAATCACAGGGCTTTGTTCGAATGTCTTGACCAAATAAATGAAGAAAAAACAAACAACAGGTACGATATTCTCGCTATCAAATAAACCACAGAACACCAAAATAAGTCTTAATGACAAATATCTGAGGCCAAACGTCAACCCAAACTACTTGGGCGTCACATTTGATCGGCGCATGACATGGAAAAGTCAGAACGAGAGAAACCGAATGAGAGCCAGACAAAGAATGGCAATCATGAGGAAACTTGCTGGCACAAGCTGGCCACAAGACGAAAGAATACTGAAGAAACTGTACACTGGAAGAGTGAGACCAGTTCTCGAGTATGGCATTGCGGCATGGGCAACAGCAGCAAGCAGAGAAACTAAGAAGACTGACAGACCATCCAATGCACCAGAGACTAAATGGATTTGGAAAAGGGAAACTAAAGCGGAGAAACTTTGCAGAAATAGCCAAAGCAAAGATGAACGAAGACCATATGAACACCATAACAACACCAAAGCCCATCCCTACTGAACGCAAACCCACATGGAAGCAGCATATCGTTCCGGGGTTGGTAGAAAATATACCAGGTATTGAAAACAAGAACAAACAGACTGAAAAAGAAAGAATAGACATGACTTTGAGGTACATAGCGGAAAACTACCAAAGCATCGACTGGACCCATGCATACACCGACGGTTCTGTAACAAACACAACACAGAATGGAGGGGGAGGGGTATTCCTGAGCCTAACAAATGATAGAAAAATAACACTGTCAGTGGCAACTGGATAATTGTCAAGCAATTTCAGAGCGCAGGCAGAGGCACTGAAGGTTGCAGTAAAAGCAATGCTGACAGGCGAAAGCAATGAAAGCCAGATAGTCTTGTTTACAGATGCCCTGGCCGTGGTTACAGCACTAAAAAGCCAGAAAAATACTGAACTTAATGATTTAAGAGCAGTACTCTGTCAACTATGCCAGCGGTCTGCACCAAAAAGAGTAGTGGTACAGTGGGTTCCATCCCACCGTAACATTTAAGGCAACGAGGAGGCAGACAGACTGGCAAAAGAAGGTGCAAGACTACCACAACGAGATTCTAGTGTGACCTACGAAGAGTCCAAAAAGCTTGTTAGGGCCAGATACATGGCCAAATGGGAAACAGAACATACTAGCTACACAATAAAATGATGCCTATTACCAGTTGAACAGAAGAGAGCAGGTCATGGTCTTCAGACTCCGCACAGGTAACAACAGACTGAGGTATCATCTACTCAATAAACTGAAGATAAGTGGCACTGACGAATGCACCTGTAGTACAGGGAAAATGACCGCTGAACATCTGCTGCAAAATTGCCTGACATACGAGGACCAGAGAAAGCACATGTTACCATCACCAGTGGCAACACTAGACAAGCTCCATGGCAGTGTCGACAGCCTCAGGATGACAGCTGCTTTCTTCGAACAAATTCAAGTTGACCACTTGTATCAGGAACTCAAGCGCGGCTTATTTTAGATAGGTCGTTTGACTCACCGGGAAAACCCCTTGAAACATAGCATTTCGAAGCGGACTAAATAACGAAAGTCATATTATGCCAGGGTTTGTAATCAATCCCTGCTATAACCGGAGAAATAAAACAAACTGTAAATCCAGCTTTGGTTCCCGAACTGATAGTGGACACAACAAAGTTTCGTGATTTATCTGCCGTGGAATGTGAAGTTTCAAGGGAATTTCTTCGCGAATCAGAAGGCCTGTATCTCAGTAGGCTGTGGTTCGAGCATCGATCAAAGGCAATGGCTGACACTGTTTCCATCTTGACAGCTATTCGAGACAAGTATTTTCTATATGCAACAGAAGCAGAGCTGCATTTGCTTGTTCCAAATCTGACGAAACAAAAACAGAATTTTCATATGGTAATTTCGTTACAACAGACTGCGTGGCCTAGGGGTGAAGGGTCCGTTTCATAATCCAAAGGCACTCGATTCAAATCACGCTCTTGTCCAGTTTGGCAGACATGAGTTTTTTTCGCTCCTCAACGTAAGGAAAGTAATGGCAGCCTACCGTACTTGACAAGAAACGTATAACAGCCAAATAGGTTGGCGGTTGTAATAATTGACATTTCTGCAGAAGACACGCTACTTACATACACAATTCCATTACAGAAATTAGACGGCTGCCATGCCACTTACAGACTGCAAAAATAGGTGTAGAAGACGCAGACAATTGGAGAACTTTGTAAATGTTGAGGTTCATTGTTAAATGGGACTAATCACTGCGAAACCTCTCTCTATGCATTCCATGTATGTGTGTGCGTGTGTGTGTGTGCGCGTGCGTGTGCGTGCGTGTGTGTGTGTGTGCGCGTGCGTGCGTGTGTGTGTGAGTGAGTGTGGGTGCGTATTTGAGGTCAACGATGGGTCAGACCAGACTGACGAACCTTGCGATACTTTCTATTGAAAATAAACACTCCAAAAACATAAATTTTAATGATGTAATTGAAACTTTTAGTTTAATAAAAGTGCGATAGCAAGTATAAATTAATCATTTTGTAGTTTGGGTTATTTTTAATTAAACTTAATTATTCGCCAACAAAAATTGAGTGTGTCGCATAACATTCTGCCCCGGGTGTAAAACTTTCTTAGTCCGCCCCTGCATGTTTTAGTACAATTGAAAAATTGTACCGAAAAATGTTCGTTTTTTATATTTACTTGTTTCCCTTTAGGGACTCATTTTGTTCTTTACATGAACGACTTAGTCCATTATTAGGTCCACTTCTGAGACTTCTATAACAAGGGGAGTCATCGTGACAGACGCAAAAGCCGTACTTCAGAAGGGGTCGCTTAGGTACGAGTGGATGCTGCTGAGACCTCAAACCAATAGGAGTTGGCGTGAATCTACTGTCCTGGTCATGCTGAGTTTCAGGGCAATGAAAGAGCTGATGTCTTGACTTCACAAGCTCCCATCATGGGAATATTAGTGATGGATAGGATTAACATTTTGAAATAAATCAATGACTGTCTGTTAAATGAGGACACCGCAATAGATGAGGCAGCCATCCACAGGCTGCAAAGTTTCGACATTAAACGATGTTGGAGAGGAGTATGGAGCATAGGAGGACGGATCAGGAGAGTGTTCAACCAACGAGCTACAGGGACCATCAGCATCCATGCCCTGCCCTGCGCCATTTGCTGAGAGAGACTGAGCACCTATAGGTATACCCGGAGTGCAGTTACTTCAATTCTTAGAAACAGAAACATAAACAGGATCCACTTTTTATTAGGTGATATCTCTCTTCTTACCTAACACTCTTGTTTCATTTTACTCTGTCCAACAATCACACTCTTGTTTCATTTTACTCTTTCAAACAACCACACTCTTGTTTCATTTTACTCTGTCCAACAATCACACTCTTGTTTCATTTGACTCTGTCCAACAATCACACTCTTGTTTCATTTTACTCGTCCAACAACCACACTCTTGTTTCATTTTACTCGTCCAACAACCACACTCTTGTTTCATTTTACTCGTCCAACAACCACACTCTTGTTTCATTTTACTCTGTCCAACAATCACACTCTTGTTTCATTTGACTCTGTCCAACAACCACATGGTTCCGTACCAGGAAAGAGAGGGCGGGGTCGTCTAAGGAAGAGATGGGCAGACAATATCACCAAGTGGTCAAACCTTCGTCCCTGTGAGGCACGACTGGCGGCAGCGGACAGAGAGAGATGGCGTGGATTGTTGGTGTGTCTTCAAGTGTTCCCCAACGACCTGATGGGTAACGGGTTGAACTGAACTGAACAATCGCACTCTTACACAACTTTCACACGCGCCCTCAGGGTGAGACCCTTCCATTGCACTTTGGTTGAGTTGACTTCTGAGAGGACCCTAATCTAGCATAGGTACATACAGACGTGCACACGTATCCATGCACTGGTTAATTAGTCTTGATATATCCTGAAAGACTGAGGCCCTGGGTAGAAAGCGGCGTATCTCAGATATTAGATTACAGAGAGGCAAACACGTGAACCAAAACACAAAACATTGTTTGAATTTTTGGGACGCAGGATGGGGAAGACTGTACAAGATCAATGAAAGAAAAATAGACTATGTGGAATAAATAAGTGTTTAATAAGGTAGAAAACGCAACTGTTAAGTGTTTTATTTGAAGAGATAATGGATGATTAAGGGAGGCGGGGCGGGGGCTGGTTGGGGTGGGGGTGTGGGGGTGGTAGAGGATACATTTGCATATACTAGATTAATACCCTACCCTGCACCAATGTATACGCTATGGGCTTCATATAACCAGGTATTACATATGCAATGTTAGTTTGGTAAGTCCTAAAGAATGATACATTGTTAGCACAAATAAAAGAAGCCAAAATGACATCATACTGTGGCATATCAGTGAAGGAGAGAGCATACAAGTAAAAAAGAGCAACACGAAAACAAAAAGAACAATCCCCTTCCAAGGACGACGACCTTTACACAAGCCATAGGGCAAGTTGATAAAATGGGAGACAACTATCACTGTCTTGGATGAGGGGAGCAGGTTATCTTGTTTCCCATAAAAACGGGACATACAAATTGAATAGCCAATTACGCAGATTAAAATTAGCCACATCTCTCATGCAAACGTGGAGTCAGCAAAAACATCAGAATATATTCTACACAACTGCCATTAGCTTTAGAAGCCGCGTATGGAGTCCTTATCAACGGAAACGAATCTTCAGACAAAGATATACGGGAGCATTGATGAACTCTCCACAACCGCAACAGTTATCCACATAATCCAGATAACTGGATTTGACATGCTGGCATAATATTTTTTTAAAACATTGCAAACGAGAAGAAGACGATCAGATAAGTGTCGTATAAGGACGACAAAGATTTGCACTTAACTAGTTCTCTTGATAGTGTAGCATAAAGTACAAACACGAAATTGCTAGAATCGGAGCTTTACAAGTTAGAGGCTATATGTTGCAACGTGGATTAAGGTGCTATCATCAGGGTCAGATGACACAAATAAACCAACACCAACCTTACATCATGCTTAGTTCAAACATACTGACCAATATCCCCCCTAATATAATGGTAGGTGAAGCATACTGGCCATTACCCCATCTAATATCATGGTCAGGTAAAACATACTGACATTTATCCCACCTAACATCATGGTCAGGTGAAACACACTGACCAATATTCCACCTAACATCATGGTCAGGTGAAACATACTGACCAATATTCCACCTAACATCATGATCAGGTGAAACATACTGACCAATATCCTACCTAACATCATGGTCAGGTGAAACATACTGACCAATATCCCACCTAACATCGTGATCAGGTGAAACATACTGATATTACCCCACCTAACATCATGGTCAGGTGAAACATACTGGCATTACCCCACCTAATATCATGGTCAAATGAAATATACTGGCTACTACCGCCACCTAATATCATGGTCAGATAAATATACTGGCTACTACCGCCACCTAATATCATGGTCAGATTAAATATACTGGCTACTACCGCCACCTAATATCATTGGCAGATGAAATATACTGGCCATTACCCCCACCCAATATCATGGTCAGATGAAATATACTGGCCATTACTCCATCTAACATCATGGTCAGGTGAAACATACTGACCAATATTCCATCTAACATCGTGATCAGGTAAAACACACTGGCCATTACCCCCACCTAATATCATGGTCAGATGAAATATATTGGCTACTACCGCCACCTAATATCATTGTCAGATGAAATATACTAGCCATTACCCATTCTTACATCATGGTCATGACTGAATGAAATTTTAACTAACGTCAGTCATGTCTTTCATACTGACTAAAATCTCAACTAACGTCAGTCATGCATAACACTGGTTAAGATCTCTTTATAACGTCATGCAAGTGTAACAAATTGGCTACGATTTCAATTAACGTCAGTCATTTCTAACATACTGGCTGAATTCTCAACTGGCATCAATCATGTGTAATATACTGACTAATATTTCAACCAGAGTCAGTCGTGTCTAACATACTGGCTAAGATATCAAATAACGTCAGTCAGGCATAACACTGGCTAAGGTCTTAACTAAAATCAGTTACGCGTAACAAAGTGGCTAAGAAGTCAATTAACGCAAGAGACAGGTTAAACGTCTCGACCGAGATACCAACCCATGTCAGGATCAGGTACAACATAGTGACCGTAATCCGGTACTCGTGTCAGTGTCAGGTGAAGCATAATAACCTAGACCTCACTGAAGGTCATGGCCAAGTACAACATACTGACCAAGATTCAACATCACGTCAAAACCAGGTGTAATACACAGACCAAGACCCGACTTCACGTCAAGGGCAGGTACAGCTTATTTATCAGGACTTCACTTCACGTCATGACCGGGTACAATATACAGATTAAGACCTGACTTCACGTCAAGAACAGGTACAACATATTGATCAAGACTTCACTTCACGTCAAGACCAGGTACAACTTATTGATCAAGACTTAACTTCACGTCAAGACCAGATACAACTTATTGATCAAGAGTTCACTTCACGTCAAGACCAGGTACATCTTATTAATCAAGACTTCACTTCACGTGAAGGGCGGGTACAAGTTATTGATCAAGACTTCACTTCACTTGAAGGGCAGGTACAACTTATTGATCAAGACTTCACTTCACGTCAAGGGCAGGTACAAATTATTGATCAAGATTTAATTCACGTCAAGACCAGGTACAACTTACTGATCAATACTTCACTTCACGTGAAGCGCAGTTACACTTTATTGATCAAGACTCCACATTACGTCAGGGTTAGATATAATATACTGACCAATGCCCTCACCTAAACATCCGTGCCTTTCACCCTGATGCAAGCTATGTATCAGCACCCAGCCAGTAAGGTGGGAATCGTAATTATGCTACCCGTAGTGGTGAGCCTTTAAAAAATACTAACATTCCACTATAGCCAGAATATCCAACGTTCTCCAGTACCCCTTGGAATACAACACCAGCCGCTAGAACCCGCCATCAGAGATACCTCGTCGAGTATCATACAAACTCGATAGTAGCTTCGAATAACTACTGTATCGATTTGGAACAATATCTAAGTATTGAAAGCTCATCCTTACACCCCCGGGTCTAGCTGTGCCATCATTTAGGACCTTAAACACACCTGATTGCTGTATGACTGCTAATGTTGCTATTTTTACTACAGTCTCTTACTCTTGACGCCACCAAATTATAGCTCGTATCTCGCAAGTACTCAAGACATTATTCCAACTCATTTCTTTGCAAACCTCTCTTCGCACTTGGTGAACATCTCTCGAAAAATGAGATAAAAATCTCGCTAACCAAAATCTTGGCTCTGTGTCTTAAAATCCAATCACTTAGCTGAGGACACGCCCCTGGTTAGCCGCGATCGAACCGTTAATGACACTTTGTTGTGTGAGAATGTGATGCAGAGGCGTTGTAAGGGCACGGGTCTCACATTTAAACTACACCTAGGGCTGATGGTGTCAATATCGATGGCCTGTGACCCTCGTGAAGTCAGGTCAAAGGCCGAAGGGCCGCATTAATGGTTCGACCACTTACCCACTAACTAAAAATAATGCGACCATTTTTAGTTACTGAGTGGGTAAGTGGTCGGATCAAGTCAAGTTAATGGCGTAAGAGTCGCATTAGATTTTGTTAATGGACCAGCGACCGCATTATGTCAAGTTAATGGACAACATTCACCAAAGAACTATGTTAATGACCCAATGACCGCATTAGGATTAGTTCATGGACCAGCGGCCGCATCAAAGATTCAAAAAACCAAGGTAATGTTCCAAAGGCCACACCCTTGAGGTTACTGGTCTGTAGTGTGTGAGAACCATTCTCTCGTTCTGGAAATTATTGCCCTTAAGTCCATTATAAGCTGGTCGAGATCTGAGGTAATAGCCATAGACAGGCCAACGTACTGAGCTGGCAGGGTGCCTGGGCCACACAGATAACTGCCGGTTTATGTGTCAATTCTGTCGGTTCATGGGCCAATTCTACCGGTTCAGGACTCTTCTGGCCAGGCGCAGACATCCACCAAATGTCTGGGAAGATGGAAATAGATACAAAAAAGGCAGATAAAACGAGGGTATGTCAAAGGTTTCAGTCGCATTCTGATGTTAAAGTTACCGAAAGTCACATTATTAAAGAGGTATCTTGCCCATCTTCATTTTCATCTTCGCACTTTTTCAGGCTCGCTAGGTTACAGAACACCAAGACGAAAAGACAAGGGTCATCCTGTTCGCTCAACAATAGTATCCTTCTGCAGCTGCGAACATTATCTCCCAAAACAAACATTCCTTTTGATCCCGCAATTCGCGTGATGTAAACCAGAGCGTAATTAGTTACAGTCGGGTTCACTTCTTCACAGTTTAACAAGTACTGGATCATTTTGTTTGAACAATACTGTAAAGCTACAGTTATTTCATGTGTTTGTACAATTCTGTAAACTTTAGTTAATTCATTTGTTTGAACAGAACTGTAAACTTTAGTTATTTCATGTGTTTGAACAATTATGTAAACTTTAGTTAATTCATGTGTTTGAACAGAACTGTACACTTTAGTTATTTCATGTGTTTGAACAATTATGTAAACTTTAGTTAATTCATGTGTTTGAACAGAACTGTAAACTTTAGTTATTTCATGTGTTTGAGCAATTATGTAAACTTTAGTTAAATCATGTGTTTGAACAGAACTGTAAACTTTAGTGATTTCATGTGCTTGAATAATATTGTAAACTTTAGTTATTTCATGTGTTTGAACAATACTGTAAACTTTAGTTATTTCATATGTTTGAACAGTATTGTGAGCTGTAGTTATTCCATGTGTTTGAACAATACTGTAAACTTCAGTTACTTCATGTGTTTGAACAGTACTGTGTACGAACACTGTTCCTGAAATGAGTCCCAAATTCAGCAACAGTCCAGACTTACCCAAGAGACACTAGTTCAGTGACCTCCCCACTAATGTGCAGTTATGAAAACGCTAAACAAACGCTTGATAATACGATGAGTTATTGCCGTTTCTTAGACTCGATGGCCTTGCTCGGCACAAATTAATTTGGAAGTTCTCTCCGGTGTGGACAAGCGCCATATTGGTTGATAAACATGGGTATCATTTGAGTTCCGGAAACGGGCTTTTGTTGATCTAAACACGCAATCCTGAAGCGGTTGGTTGTTGGGGTCCCAAATGGGAATTTGATGCTATGATTAATGTGTGCGAGGTAAATTGGTGTGGTGTAGAAGGAAGAGGTGGTGCTTTGGCAGAGGTTTGTAGCTATAGGTGAGGTGGGGGGGGGGGGGGGGGGCGGAGGCTATGGACAATTTTCTTCTACAGTGTCCAGAAAAGAGAATTTTTCGAGGTGATTTAATACAGGTTTATAAGTTAATCAAGAGAAAGGATTGATTTGACAAAAACTAGTTTTTTTTCAAAATACAGACCCCTACAAGAACAAGATGGCACAGTTACACATTAATTCAAGAAAGGTCTGGATTACATACCAGGAAATATTTTGTTTTAGTATGAGAGTGTTGGATGCTTGGAATGCATTGTCACAGGAAATAGTGAAGGCAGGGTAAATTAATGCATTCAAGAATAGATTGGATACGCATAGTTATTTTTAGATCAAGTGAATGTAAAAGAAGCTGGTTGTATTCAGACTCTGTTGAGTCTTCTAAATCAGTATAAAGACGTTAAGTTGAGTACTGATTATGCACATTCCAGATAGAGAGAACTTGATATTCTAAAAAGACAGCGTTGCTAGGTGAGACAGCTCTGACAAGAACGAACGGTAGGTAGCCTTGCAGGTAGGTCTGTAACAGACAAAGGTCAGAACAAATGCTCGCTGAATGCGGATGGATTGGGGTCCTTGGGCACAGAACACATTGCAACGGACACCGTCTCATGTAGGAAGGATGCAGGCATGCATTGTTGAAGAAATTTATGTTGATGTCTGATATGTGATCTTCTTCTTTCAGTGAGGGAAGTTTTTTTATGTTTTCACCATCATAAGAACCGGTGACCTCGGACGTTCTACCTTTCTCTTTAGCTCTATACAGTTTTGAGTTTAGCGTAGAATTTTGGTCATGGGAGCCGCTTAGCGCAGTGGTTAAAGCTCTGGCTTCGCATCTGAGTGATCCTGGGTTCATTCTCCAGTTGAGACGGAAATGTTTTTTTCAAACCGCAATGGCTCCCGGGTCGACCCAGCCTTAAATGGGTACCGGTTCAGTCCGGGAAGTACAAGCGGCGAGGGAGAGGAGATGGCTACCGTCCTCATAGCCGAGCCTTTGAAATGTGAGATCGCTAACACCTTACACCCCCATGGCAGTATCTGGTCATAGATATTTACTTTGTGTGTCCGGCAACCTCACCTCACATAATATGAGCCAAAAATCCAGTCATCGTGTATGCTCTTTCATTGGCCACCATTACGTCATCTACTGTGCATGGTTCCTGCAAACTGAAACAATTAATCAGGTTTTCTGGGACCTGGACGTCCCTACATTCATCTGATTCATCGTCTACATATCCTCTCATTCCAGGCCAGACTCACATCTGGACACACCTGTTCTTAACCTGTTTAGAGAACTCCACATAGAATACGGCAAATCATGTTCTGCGTGAGTTCTTTAACTTTCATCCAGTCCTCACTGCCATTGTCCTCACCTTGACCTCTATTTCAGCCGACCGTTTTCTTTATGATGTATATCCGAAAAGCTGGTCAAAGACACAGCGGTGACTTAATTCATGTATGCCGACAACGCAGAAGCCGCTGCGCGAGGAAATCGTTTTGAAGAGGTTGATCACAAACTTGTATGTAGCAAAAAGGAGCACTGTGTGGCTATAACATCAGATCTTGGTTATGTGGTTAGCGGAGCGGCATAGATGGCGCCTGACAGGTTGCGTGCCTAACTTACTCTAATTTACGCTTCCACCTCCACCGGTCCCAAAATTAAGCGATCGTATATTTCAGGCGCTAACAGATGTTGGGATTGACCTGGCAAGTCACCAGTAGATTTTCACATGCTAATAAAATAGGAAACATAGAAGGTCACACCTTCCCACGGCGTCTAACGACATAAGTTGATAGAGGATAGATAAATGGATAAATCACAAACTGATAAGCGCACTTGATGCCCATAACGTTTATTACCATATACTTCTTCTTCTTCTTCTTCATCGTCAGACAGTAACCATTATTTTTTTTTAAAAGGCAGTGGTCATCCTGAGGCTGTCGACACTGCCATAGAGCTTGTCTAGTGTTGCCACTGGTGATGGCCACATCTGCTCTCTCTGATCCTCGTATGTCGTGCAGTTTTGCAGCAAATGCTCAGCGGTCATTTTCCCGGTACCACACGGGCATTCGTCGGTGCCACCTATCTTCAATTTGTTGAATAGGTGGTACCTCAGTCTATTGTGGCCAGTGCGAAGTCTGAAGACCACGACCTGCTCTCTTCTGTTCAACTGGTAATAGGCATCGTTTTTTGGTGTAGCCAGTATGTTCGGTTTCCCATCTGGTCATGTATCTAGCTCTAATAAGCCGTTTTGACTCTTCATATGTCATACTAGTATCTGGTTGTGGTAGTTTTGCACCTTCTTTTGCCAGTCTGTCTGCCTCCTCGTTGCCTTGGATGTTGCAGTGAGATGAAACCCACTGCACCACTACCCTTTTTGGTGCGGACTGCTGGCATAGTTGACAGAGTACTGCTCTTAAATCATTAAGTTCAGAATTTTTCTTTTTTTTTAGTACTGTGACTACGGTCAGAGCATCTGTAAGCAGGACTATGTGGCTTTCATTCCTTTTACCTGTCACTATTTCTTCCACTGCCACCCTCAGTGCCTCTGCGTCCGCTCTGACATTGCTTGTGTATTTTCCAGTAGCGAATGACAGCGTTATTTTTCTGCCATATGGTAGGTTCAGAAATGCTCCTGCCCCTCCGTTCTGTGTTGTATTTGTTATGGAACCGTCGATGTATGCATGGGTCCAGTCCATGCTTGGGTAGTTTTCCGTTTTGTAACTCAGGGTAGTATCTCTTCTTTCTTTTTCAGACTGGCAGTTTCTGTTTCCAATACCTGGTATATTTTCTACCACCTCTGGAAATATATGCTGCCTCCAGGTAGGTTTTCGTACAGTAGGGATGGGCATTGGTGTTGTTAGTGCGTTCATTGGGTCTTCGTGCATCTTAGCTTTGGCTATTTCTGCAAAGTTTCTCCGCTTTAGTTTCCCATTTCCGAAATTGTTTAGTCTCTTGTGCATTGGATGGTCAGTCAGTCTTCTGAGTTTCTCTGATTTCTGCTGGGCTCTGCAGTCTCTTCTGTCGGTCATGGATTGCAGTTTTATAATCTTTTCAAGTTCTACAATTGGCGTTGACTTCATGCCTCCTGTTATAACTCTCATGGCTTGGTTTTGAAGTTTGTTAACTTTATCGAAGTTCGCCTTCGCTGCTGTTGTCCATGCCGCAATGCCATACTCGAGAACTGGTCTCACTCTTCCAGTGTACAGTTTCTTTAGTATACTTTCGTCTGCTCCCTAGCTTGTGCCAGCAAGTTTCCTCATGATTGCCATTCTTTCTCTGGCTCTCATTCGGTTTCTCTCGATCTGATTTTTCCATGTCATGCGCCGATAAAATGTGACTCCCAGATAGCTTGGGTTGTCGTTTAGCTGCAGGTATTTGCCGTTCAGACTTAATTTGGTGTTTTGGGGTTTGATTGATAGCGAGAATATTGTACATGTCGTTTTTTCCTCGTTTATTTTGACCAGCCATGAGTTCGCCCACTCTTCCAGCGATGTTAGGGATTACTGCATCCGATTTCTTCCTATGGTGAGATTCTTTTCAGAGGTCCACATAGCCAGATCGTCTGCAAACATTGAGCTATGGACTCTTCTTGGTATATTCTCTGTAATGTCATTTATATACACCAGGAAGAGTGTGGGTGACAGTACTCCCCCTTGGGGTACTCCCTGCTCAAGTGTCACCTTTTTGCTCATCTGCCCTTGTACTTGGACTCTGGCCGTTCTGTTTTTGAGGTAGTGGTTGATCCACTTGTACATTTTCCCACAAACGTCACTTCTTCTTAGCTTGACTTTAAGTCCCTCTTTCCAGACTTTGTCAAATGCCTTTTCCAGGTCCACCCAACCCGCTACTGTGTGTTTCTGTTCCTGGTAAGCATCTTCTAGTTCCTGGGCTATGAGGATGACCTGATCCTCGGTAGATCTGTGCTGTCTAAAGCCTGCTTGCTGTGGAATTAGTATGCGTTTTTCTTTCAGATGCCACATCAGTCTGGTGTTTATCATACGTCCCATCAGTTTGCCGACACAGCTCAGTAGGCTGATAGGCCTGTATCCATTTGGATCTGTTTTGTCTTTTCCTTTTTTTGGTACTGGTACAAGTACTGCGTCTTTCCGTGCCTGGGGTACAATACCCCTTTTCCAGCTTTGGTTCAGGACTGATAGCAGTTTCCTCTTTGCTGTTTGGCCCAGCCCCATCAGCATTTCGTTTGTTATCCCGTCTTTTCCGGGAGATTTCCTTTTCTTTAATGTTCTCATGACCTCTTCCATTTCATTCATTGTTAGTTTTACCATCATGTCCTCTTCTGGTGCCATATTGATGTTGTCGTGCCCCTTTTGCTCTTCACTAATGTCTGCATGCCTATCTGCAGGGACCTCGATGTGGTTTGCTCTGGCATAGTGTTCAACAAAGTCGTTTGCGGCTTTTTTTCCATTGAGCAAGTTTTCGCCCTGCTTGATGGTAATTTGTTTGTTTGATGGAGTATCGTCATTCATGGCTCTGGCTAGCTTCCATAGTTTGTTCCCTTCTTTGTCTAAGTTGAGGCTTTCTGTTTTGTTTTTCCAGCTTTCTCTTGCTGTTTGGTTTAGAGTGTATTTGTATTTAGTCGTGGCGACTTTGAGGGCGATATTTGCCTCCATAGATTGTTCTCGCTCTGCCATGTTCCTAGCATTTGTGACTGCGTCTTCCGCTTTCTGCAAATCATCATTCCAGTAGGGCTTACACTTTTTCCTTGCCACTCTTGGGATGGTTTCAGTGGCAGCCTGCATTATTGCTTTGCTTAAGCTTTCCACCATGGGCTTCATTTTGTTGTTCCGTGCTTTGATGGTTTCACACACCCCATCTGTCAGGCTTGCAAATCTGTCCCAGTCGGCTCGTTTGTAATTCCAACGTGGGAGCGGTTTTGTTTCCTTTTGGGCCTATTTCCATATCAATTTCTAGCCTAATAGGCTTGTGGTCGCTACCTGCCAATTGGTTTAGCACCTGGCGGTCTATTTTATGGTGAATGTCCACTGTGGAGAAGGCCAAATCTGGAGTAGAGGTGTATGCCATGTTCTAGAATAGAAGCTAGGGCTATCCTCTGGCCTATTGATTAGATAGAGATTTGTGTCTATCTCCCAATCTTCCACTTCATCACCTCTGCTGTCTGTGTCCGAGTATCCCCATCTCTCCGAGTGGCTGTTGAAGTATCCAACTACTATGCAGTTGGAGTCTTTGACTTCCATACTCGAGAGCTATAGGACTTTATTTGGTGGTCCGTACAGGTTGAAGATGCGGATCTTCGTCTCTTGAGCCATTATGTCATTTCCTACAATTTCTGCTTGTCCGGTGTGATTGACAGATACCGCGCTACTCGGTATGCAGTTACGGGTTAGTATCAGAACCCCTCCTTTGTGACCTTCTCCATCCAGACGGAAGGTCTGGTATCCTCTGATTGAGAATTTATGTTTGTTGTTGAGGTGCGTTTCTTGAATACATGCCACGTCAATCTTACCTTCATGCAAGTGATGTGTTAGGGAAAGCTTTTTGTTAATGACTCCCTCCGCATTCCACTGTAGTATTTTGAGGGTCTTGTATTTTTGGTCAATAGAAATTGCCCCATAGCCATGTGCCTCGACTCCACAACACATGGGTGGGTGACCACCAGTAGTCAAAGTTAGGCCCTTTCGAGGCGTTGGGCCCGGCACTATCGCTGCTTGGCGGGACTCTGCAGGATGAGCGCCAAACGTTTTTCTGATAGGTTGTACTGTCATCATACTGCGATATACGTTGCACTGTGTCGTTAAGCCTGTGACCCAGTGCATCTGATTTCAACAGGCGTTTCTGTAGGGATGCCCTCCTTAACCTTTGGCTGTCCCCAGCCTATCTGCAAGGCAGCAGTTGTTTGTGATCAGAGTTGTCTCTCTTATGGAAGTTGTCTTACAGGACCAACGAGTCTTCACTACTCGTGTCTATAGGGTGCGGTGATGATATATGAGATATGATATATGATATGGACTATGTACTGGTAGGTACTAACCCGGAAGAGAGGCAGTCCAGTGTGTCTATATCTCAGGATCGTCACGTCTTGCCAGAAACGTAGCATTTGCATGTGAGTGGGGTATCTCTTTGCTCCCTTTATTTTCTTGGCTTCTCTGCAGTGATGGTACGCCTAGGACTCCCCGCCACCTGGGACGTTGTCACAATAGGGCAGATGTGCAATGTCCGCTAGCCTGCATCTCTTCTGGCCAGGTGCATTTCTGCGGCTCGACCGCGCCGGGCTGAGACGCGAGCTCCAGGTCCCAACCATATCGTGGCCTCCCATAACAGCGGTGCTGAGGTTTAGGTCGGGATTCTGGCTTAGAGGCGTTCGGCCGTAGTCCCTCAGGTGGTAACTTCGCACCATTGGCTTATCAGCCAAGCACGTGAACCAAATGTCAGCGACCTGCGATTCCTCTCGAAGGGGTGCATTTAACCAGGGGACAAGCCTGGTAATGGCACGGAGATGTTGTTCGTCTGGTGTGCGGACATATCTCATGAACAAGGGTTGCGTCTCAACAGTTCGTAGTGAGGTGGCTGATCTACTGCTTACGACACCCCGACCGAGAACTAAGTCTTCTACTAGTGGTTTCACACCTCATCGCCGTATGAGGTGAATATCGGGCAGCTTCCCGCCCGCTTTGATCGGCGGACGGCAGAGACCTCTTTCTGCGGCTCCACCGGGTCGGGCTGTGACACGAGCCCCAGGTCCCAACCCTATCGTAGCCTCCCATCGCAGTGGTACTGAAATTTAGAGCGGGATTCCAGCTTAGAGGCGTTCGGCCGTAATCCCTCCTATGGTAGCCTCGCGCCGTTGGCTTTTCAGCCTATCACGTGGACCTAGTGTCTGCGATTTGCGATTCCTCTCGAGTTGAGCAGGACTACCGTAGCAACGACCTATCATTAGTAGGGTAAAACCGACCTGTCTTCCGAGGGTCGAATACCAGCACCCGTTCACTATTAGACCCAAAGAATCAATAGAGGGCTTTTTAGTCAGTCATGTCTGGAAATAACCGAAGAATACGAAATCAACTCTTGACTGGAACTCTGAGTACAAATACGATTGACTGTCTGCTAGAACGGAGAACGGATCACTTATGGGAATTCCTCTGTGTCATGATGTTGGTTTCTAGAATCAAGAATGAAGAATCAAGAAGCGTTACATAAGAAATTGAAGAGAGGACCAGGTAAACTACCCAATGCATCATATGTTTGGATACCAAGTCGAAGGCTGAAATGTAGTCAACACATCCGCTACAGACTGGTCCCGGAAAACGCAGATGAGAAAATTGGAACCAACTGACGCAGATCTCCTGAATCAAGATGAAGAAGGAACCTGCCACTGGGCACCACTTGCCGTTCGCAACATAGAAGTCACTAAATAGACTGGAAATTTGTGAATCACAATGCAGGAAGAACTTAAAGAGATCTGTATACAGGGGCGATGAGATGCGAATGGAGAGTAACAAAAGACCAAGACAACCTCTAGATCTACCCAAACCTTTCGAAAAGAGTAATATGGATGACATGTAGAGGGGGAAACGCCAAGGCAACGGAAATTTCGATGGTTTAGTCATGTTCGAAGATGGTTGCATTGCCAATCAAATCCTCTACGGGCAGTTGGCGGATGACAAGAGAACAGTCCGCCACCCACAACTGAGATTTTTACACCCAAGGTTGGCTAATAAGTTCAGGTGAAATTGTTACACGAAAGGTCGGCAAATCAGTTCAGGTGAAATTGTTACACGAAAGGTTGGCAAATCAGTTCAGGTGAAATTGTTACACGAAAGGTCGGCAAATCAGTTCAGGTGAAATTGTTACACGAAAGGTCGGCAAATCAGTTCGGGTGAAATTGTTACACGAAAGGTCGGCAAATCAGTTCAGGTGAAATTGTTACACGAAAGGTCGGCAAATCAGTTCCGATTACATTTTTACAGTCGAGATTCACTGGTCAGTTAAAGGGCCATCTCCAAGCGAAGGCCAGCTGCTATGAATCTCTAAAATCTTCTGTTTCTTGGTTTGTTGGTGCAATCTGACATGATTTTCTGTCCCTGACCATCGCGTGTTATGCTGTCCTCTCAAGTATAGCTGTGCTTAACTGACTGCAACGGCGCCAGGGTCGACCCAGCCTTAAATGGGTACAGGTTCAGTCCGGGAATTACAAGCGGCGAGGGAGAGGAGATGGCTACCGCCCTCATATAGCCGAGCCTTTGATTTGTGAGATCGCTAACACCTCACACCCCTACGGCAGTAATGCTATGGGTTACTTTACTTTACTTTAACTGACGTTTGTCCTACACGGTTTCGTTAAGTATTTTTTTCAGGAAATTGTTATGTCACTTATACGCCTGACCCTGTCTAACAAGTCAGATCAGTATATTTTACCTAACCCTGTCTAACAAGTCGGATCAGTATGTTTTACCTGACCCTGTCTAACAAGTCGGATCAGTATGTTTTACCTAACCCTGTCTAACAAGTCGGATCAGTATGTTTTACCTGACCCTGTCTAACAAGTCGGATCAGTATATTTTACCTAACCCTGTCTAACAAGTCGGATCAGTATGTTTTACCTGACCCTGTCTAACAAGTCGGATCAGTATATTTTACCTAACCCTGTCTAACAAGTCGGATCAGTATGTTTTACCTGACCCTGTCTAACAAGTCGGATCAGTATATTTTACCTAACCCTGTCTAACAAGTCGGATCAGTATATTTTACCTAACCCTGTCTAACAAGTCGGATCAGTATGTTTTACCTAACCCTGTCTAACAAATCGGATCAGTATGTTTTACCTGACCCTGTCTAACAAGTCGGATCAGTATATTTTACCTAACCCTGTCTAACAAGTCGGATCAGTATGTTTTACCTGACCCTGTCTAACAAGTCGGATCAGTATATTTTACCTAACCCTGTCTAACAAGTCGGATCAGTATATTTTACCTAACCCTGTCTAACAAGTCGGATCAGTATGTTTTACCTAACCCTGTCTAACAAATCGGATCAGTATGTTTTACCTGACCCTGTCTAACAAGTCGGATCAGTATATTTTACCTAACCCTGTCTAACAAGTCGGATCAGTATGTTTTACCTGACCCTGTCTAACAAGTCGGATAAGTATGTTTTGCTTGACCAGACGTTAAGTCTTCCTCCTATCTTATTTTCGTTACCATATTTCCAAGATAGGACAAGCACTTAATCTATCTCAGTATATGACCGCCCTGTTTGATCTGTACAGTAGATTTCGAATCTATCTTGCTAATGATCTATTGTGCTTGTTTTCTGAGTGAAAACTCAAAATATATACACCATAAGGGAAGGACCCATTATCGGCGAAGTACCAATATGTAATCTGAAATATTCTCATATGTGACTTACTGCCCTGTTTTGTCCGTTGCATGATAGAGGGGCCGTCTCTTTATGGTCTTCGCGCGTTTCTTTTGTCTAGAAATGCCGTTACCTTTACAAATTATTACCAGACAGTGATTAATAGTCTGCTCTTTTTCATTTTCAGCAGCCAAGAGTTGTGTACATGGGGCCTCCGAGTTTATCGTCCGTTTTCGAGAGTACAAAACGTCGATCTCATCTACCTTGAGACCGTAGGACGCTTGAAACTTTAGGGATTTCAATGTCCACCAGTTCGCGGTTTTAATTTCTTCGTTTCGTCAAAAGGCGAGCACAATTCTTCTCAGCTATAACGATACCAATTCTTTTTACACTACAACAAAATTACCATCAGTCTGCTTCCCTTGAAATACATGAGACTCACTGTGCACTTTCCTCTTCCTCAGTGGTTTCACCTTTTTAATTTACGAAGCAAACACATTTATTAAAAAAATTAAACTGTCATAATAAATTGCTATGTGCTACGAAACATCCATATATTTAAACATAATTAAATCACATATTGCAGTTTTATAAGGCAAAGGTTGATGTCTATCGTAGACGATGATGGCATAATTTATTTTGCTAGCGCTATTTTTAGTAAGGATTAACTGCACTACTTTTTACTCTTCTCGAACCGCCCGACCCAGTCTCAAGTCAAGGACAAGACGACTAGGAGGTGGCTACGAGATGCAGGGGACTCCGCATCAAGCACGTGTGATAAAAACGGCGGAGTCCGGAGATGAACCCACACCATCTGATCACGAGGCCGACGGCTTAACCACTTCACCACTTACAAGACATTGATTTAATACTTGTATTTGTTAGCGACGATGCTGCTTGCGAGAACCCACCAATTTTCGTTTATGAGTATCGATTTGATAAGCATTGTAACAAAAGCAAACAACGAACTTTTAAATGAAAAGGTAGCATTTATTTAAAAGCAAGACATTGAAGTGTTTTGTTGCATACAGGAGATATACATCACCAGCTATCACAGATTCTCGATAAATTGATATGCGCTTTTCCGGCTGGATAGAGAAGATCGACCAAAAAGGGGAGTTCTGACTGTCATTATTTTGAAAGTCATTCTCCAAGCTGGGGATACTCAGACCAGAATGACAAGCGAGAGAAGGTAGAAAACTTTGTCATAACCAAGAGCCTAGTCATGCTAACCAAACCTGATGACCCACACACATACTACTCCGGGTCCTGCAGGAAAACAAGTAATCGAATCTCGCCATGGCTATAAAGGAGGTAGAAAATGGTTGAGTCGAAGCATATGCCAACAACTAGGACACAAGGACCCCAGAAGAATAGTAATTGACATAAATTCACCAAAAGTACCCCAACGGGTAATCCCCGTTCAAGATTAGAAAGACAATTGAAGCCTATTCTCATCACAGATTGACTGTACTCTGTCCAAAACTAAAACTGGGCTTAAAACTCAAGCTCCAAACTTCGAACCTTCAATAGGTTGGCCTTCGACGTTTCCAATAAAAGTATCACAAGAGGCTGCAGAAAAGATTACTAACGCTTCTGTCCTCAAAAACTGGAGGAGCTACAGAGAAAAATAAGTACAGACATTAGTACACGCAGAGAAAACATGGAAACCCAACAGATTGGAGTTTTTATTTAATAAAACATCAGCACAAGCACCAAAACATAGTACATGGCAGTAAAATCCACCCTGCAAGAACCAGAAGACAGAAATTAAGTAATTAATTAAGAAAAAAGCACCAGGTGCAGATGGTAACACAAACGAATTATCTAACCACGTTGGCCCCATAGGTAGAAGGTTCCTCCTTGAAATGTCTAACTAGAGTTGGCACGAAGGTACTGTTCCATCACTCTTGAAATAGGCTCACATCCTTCCTATCTATAAACCATAAAAAGACCACAATGGATCCTAAAAACTACAGGCCCATCAGTCTACTTAGCTGTGTGAGGAAACTGGTGGAAAGACTGATAAACAAAAGTCTCACCTGGTACTTTGAGACATACCCGCTATTCGATCCAACTCAATCAGGATACAGGCAGCACAGACACAGAGGACCAGTTATCATATATAATACATAATACAGAAAACGTCTTCCAAGAGAATTAAGAAAGTTCTAGCCTTATACTTAGATCTCTTCCGTACCTTCAACACTGTTTGGAGAGAAGGTCTGATGCTAATATCCTCTAAGCACGGGTTAAAATGTTCATGGTCTCGTGGATAAAAATTTACATATTCAAAAGATCTATAAGGTAAAAAAGAAAAAACTACACCAGCAGCAAATCAGTCAGATTGCGAAATGAAGGGCCACAAGGAAGTGTAATAGCGCCGACTCTCTTCTTCGTATACATAAACGACATCACTAAATGCTGCCGTTAGCATACATCCTACACGTAGTGACTTCCCTGAATGTACAGTCTTAGAACATGCAACAATAGCCTCATACATGCGCCAAAAGACAGTAGAGAAGGTGGAAAACTTGGCAAAAGAGTTGGGACTAAAACTAAACCAGAAAAAAAAACGCTAACAACCTCTCTTCCCCCACCCCTCCTAGGAATCACATATGACTCGAGGCTCACCTGGAAGACAAATATTGAGAAATCCAAAGGCCATCTTTTCTTTAAAAGACTCTCTGGGCTTAAAAATACGGAATGGTATTTCGAGAAGAAAAAACAAACAAATTCTCAAGCAAGTTTACACTGTGCCAATCAGACCAATTATGGGAAATGCCTCTAGCATTTGGGCAACAGCTGTAAAACAAACACAGAAAAACTACAACGTGTTCAAAACATGGGTCTCGGAATTACCCTTGGGTCATTCAAAAGCAGTCATATTACACAGTTAGGCAAAACAGCAAATAGAGACCCTTGAATTAAGGAGAAAATACAAATCCCTTACTCAGTTTGAAAAACTAAAAAGGCTACACCAGAAGTTCTAAGAGAAAACTAAAAACAGACTGCTAAGCAAAAGTCCCAACCCATCTGGCTAAGGAAAGCACAGACAAGATGCAAAGATCCTGGAAACATAAATCAAAAGTGCGAAACTCTCATGCCAAAACCATGGAAACGGAGCCAGAACCAGTATAAATAATCTTGGATGTTCCAGAGTTAACAGAGAGAGAAGACAGGAGTCGGCAACAGAACACAATATCCACATTCAACGTGAACTCAAGGAGCAGTATCTAGGCAACATATGGACTTGTGTAAACTGATAGATCGGCCACGTTGAGTGCAAAAAGTAGAGACAGCGGAATCTACGCCACACACCCCAAAGAAAAGCCCTTCATACCAGCAGGAGAGACATTTAAGAATTTCAGAGCTGAAGCAACATCTATTCATGGAGCAGCGAGGATTCTTTTCGATCAAAAGACAACTACAAGAAAAATGTTAATTTTAACACTCCAGGAGCGTACACCAAGCAATCTCAAGCCCAAAACAAGATAGACTTCGCATAAATAAAACAAAACATCGGACTGTCGTCTCAAAAAACATATTTAGTTCTACAATGGATTCCGGCCCACTGTGGGATTCGTGGAAACAAGAAGGAAGAATTAAACAGAACATAACTCAATACACGAATTGCTCTTTGCAGATGATCAGTGATTGCTGTACGACGATGAAAACAAACTGCAAACCCACATGAACGCGCTTGCGACTACCTGTGATAAATACAAAATGCGAATTAGCGAAAACAAAATAGAAACAATGATGATCAGTAGAACTCCTGGGCCACTCAAGATAAGTCTAAATGATATTGCTCTTTAACAGGTCGATGAGTTCAAGTATTTGGACATTATTTTTTCAGCAGACGGTAGGGTGGACAGGGAAATTGAGACAAGGTGTCAGTAAGCATCTACGGTGACTTATCATCTGTCCCCATTGCTTAGACACACGAGCATTAGTTTGGCAACAAAGCATCAGCTGATAAACATTATATTTATGCCGACTCTGTGCTACCAATGGCAAACATGGCCTCTGTCCAGGGGGCGCAGGAGCAAAATTTCGTCATGTGAAATGAAGGTGTTTGAGGAAGGTCATTGGTGTTACCAGAAGAGATAGAATGCGGAACGACGACATTCGAAGTATGGTCGGCACTACATCTTGTGTCAAATACATTTCCAGAAAGAAAATAAGTTGGTTTGATCATCTCATGAGAATACACCCTCATCAGCTTCCACTGATGGCTTATAACGCTTATAGAACAGGCTACAGGGCAAGGGGGCGACCGCGAGGTAGGTGGATATATGACATTAGAGTGATTGTGCAGTGACAAGGTCTCACATTGACCGACGCAACGCACTTGGCGCAAGATAGAGGACTTAGGCTCCCCGCGACGCTTCCCAGCACAAGTGGAAAGAAAACTAACTAACAAACTAAGAAGCCAGATGAGGCGGCAAAAGCTATAAGTGGTGGTACCCATACTCGCCGTCCATAGAGTTATAAAAAAGAAGCAAACATTCATAAAACGATACATAGGGGCGGAATAGAGAGACCCGCACAAAAAATAGAAGACAAACAATGACAGCATAGACAAACGTGGCAGAGATGGGCAGACAAATATCTTCAGTTGTACAAAAGACATCGCAGACGCTAGGCGCACCTTTACAGAATAGACCTTAGAGACACCATGACATGCGAATGCAGAGCAGCAAAGCAGACAACAGAATATATCCTGCAGTACCTACCACCTTACTTGTACAGAACAAAGAGAGGCAGTCTGGCCCAAGAAAAGCAGTGGGGAACCGGCCAAGACCTGAAACGCAGTCTGCTTCGTGAACTTCACCGAACTAAAAGCATAGCTTCAGTTCATCGAAAAAAGTAAAAGAAGAAGAAGAAGAAGAAGAAGAAGAAGAACAACAACAACAACAACAACAACAACAACAAGAACAAGAGCAAGAACAAGAAAATAAGCATGTATGCATCTCCCTGTTTGTAGCTCCCTTTAAACATCTCCTTGCATGTGTGTGTATCTCACTGCAGGTATCTCCCTATATTTACCTCCAGATATGTATCTCCTTCAATGCATTTCCTCGTCTTCTTCTTCCTCGTTCATCTTGAGACCTCAACTTCAATGACTCTAACGAAGGCAGCAGTACGTTTTCGTCTGAATCTCCATGTCCGCATCTCCCTGTTTGCATCTCTTAATATACCACTCCCTGTATGCATTTCCCTATATTTATTTATTGCTCTACCTCTTCTGTTATTTCTCTCCTCTCCTATTCCCCCTCCATCCCCTCTCCCCAGCCCTGGCTTGTTTTCTCGCTATGTCTCTCTCTCTCTCTCTCTCTCTCTCTCTGCTTCTCCCGTTATGTATCCCTACCACTCTTTTTCTCCCCTGCCACATCCCCTTTTCTGCCTTTGCGCATTCATCTCACGGTAGTCCCATTATGCACTCCTACTTCTCTCTCTCACCCCCTCTCCTTCCTATTGACATATAATATCTCACTCTCTCTATCTACAGTGTCTCCCCAAAAAACACGGCTATCATTGTTTACTATCACGTACAATATGGTGTTGTTGTTGTTGTTGTTGCTGCTGTTCATGTTGTTTAATACCAACAATGGGGGTTATGAAAAGGGCGTTAAGTGACGGGTTGTAGGAGTTATTCTCACATCCAGGGCGTGCTGATGAAGGTCGACCATTGTCCTCAAGGCGGTTGTGTTATCCGTGGCACTCACTACTACGCGAATTACCTCAACCAGACTGCCTTTCAAACAGCCTGTTTCTATGCTACATGACAGAGAGGTTACGTGGAGCAGGGACAATGTTACCAACACAGAGCAGCCAAGATTACAGCAGGTGTTAGAAACGCCTTCTGTCTCCACGAACACAAGCGCAGAATCTACAACGTCACTGATCAATCGTTTCGGCCATGACTATCTATCTATCTATCTATCTATATATCTATTTAAAAATCTATCAGTCTATCTATCTATCTATTTATCTATTTATATTTGTATATATCTACCTATCTATTTATATATTTATATATTTATATCGGTATCTATATATATGTATATCTATTTATATATTATCTATCTATTTATATATTTATATATGTATCTATATATCTATCTATCAATTTATATATGTATCTATATATATATCTATTTATATATTTATATATTTATATATGTATCTATATATCTATCTATTTACAAATGTATATATGTATCTATATATCTATTTATATATTTATATATGTATATATCTATATATATATATATTTATATATGCATATATCTATCTATATATATATATTTATATATGTATATATCTATCTTTCTATATCTAGCTATACATCTGCGAAACTGAGACACTAGCCGGTCAAACACAACATAGTGGCGAGGACGACACGTCATGGTCAGGCACAATATACTGACGAAGACGATTATTTATCCTGCATATAGCGTTCCCTGGAAAAAGGCAGTTTGCACGACAGTCTAGCTGTAGAGATGTGAATGGAAGTGATACCCGTAGTAGTGAGCGTTACGCAGAGGAAGACGAGTACAGCACAACAACCAGGAGAGACGGGGTCAGCACGCTCGGGATGTAAGGAAGGTTACTACAACCCGCCAGTTAACGCTCTTTTCAGTGCGCACAAAAGAGTAAACTTTCCAATTGTGAGCATTAAACAACATATGTAACTGTCTATTCGTCTAGCTTTATATCTATCTATCTATCAATAGACAGACAGACATACCGACAGACATACCGACAGACCGGCCAACAGACAGACAGACAGGTAGATAGATAGATAGATAGATAGATAGATAGATAGATAGATAGATAGATAGATAGATAGATAGATAGATAGATAGATAGATAGATAGATAGATAGATAGATAGATAAATTTATAATGGTCAAAACGTGTTTCTCTTAAGTTTTGCAACGCTACAAAACAATCATTATCCTGCTCATGCGGACTACAATCCCATTTTTTTATTTTTTTGCTTAGATGTTTGCCTCACTAGTTTCTACTGGCGGAGGCGCGCCATTTTCCACCCCAGACCGTAGTCAATTGGGCGATATCAGGACGCATAAACCAGTGCTTGGATGCATGTGTACATCTGTATGTACCTATGCTAGGTTTGTGCGCCCTCAGAAGCTAGCCCAACCAAAGTGCAATGGAAGGGCTTTACTACGAGGGCACGTGTGAAAGTTGTGCAAGGGTGTGAATGTAGGACAGAGTCAAATGAAAGAGAGTGAGGTAAGAGGAGAGAGAAGACCCTCCACCTCCTCACACCCCCTCCCCTCCACCCTCACTCCACCAACCCCACCTCCTTTCTCCGTCGCCCTGCCTGCTGCCCGCTCCATATATCTCACGCTATGGCTTCGCATTGTCAACTCTCCACTTTACACTTAGTGGCGTTTTTTTCACCTTGTTATTAAAACAGATATGTCCTAACTCAACTTCATTATTACTGGTTTAGAAGGCTCTATATAGTCTACAAACCTTACTACAACTAGCGTGGTGTAGATGGGTAAGGTTTCAATCAATCAAAGCATTTTGGCTCATTGTGGAGCACAGTTCTTCAATATATGCACGTAATATCCTCCCAGCTCAGTCCCGAGTAGTCTGCCGTGGGGAGATTTGTGTCTGACAAAGACAAGAATAGCACCACAGCCCCACAGAGAGCCTGTAGTAATTGCCGACTAACTGTGTGACGTGGCATAACACCGGTCATGGTTAGGTGGTTTATGAAGAGCTGCATCGATGGCGCCTAACATGTTGTAGGTCTACTTTATTCTTGTGTTTGAGTCTTTTGGCTTTCCTTGGCTTCGTTCATTCTCAATCTCCCGCTAGCAAACCCTGAAAGAGCTTAAGTAGCAGAATGTAGTCCAGAGAACGGAATGCGTTGTGTCGTAATTTACAGCTTGACTGCGATATTTGCACCTTTCGGTCCAACACATCCGACTTCAGAAAGCATTTTTTTAGTACCCGGTTACCATTCCCTCTTCAATCCCTTCTCCTTAGCCAGTCTTTTAGGATTGACTCAAATATTGGCTAACCACCCTCCAAGAAACTGGTTATATACAGACTCTGCAGAGTCTTTTCAACCAGAATAAAGACTTTAAGTTAAGTACAAGTGTCTGGCGCTCTCTTCTCTGTGCATGTTTTAACTTAGCTCAACTACTCCTGCATCATTCCTGTACTCATGTACGGCTCCGAGACACTACTGATGATGATGTTCGTCCATCCCATGTGATGAAGACCACTCTCTTTGTTCAGCCGTGTGGACAGTCTTTTCTTTTGCTGTGTCCGCTGAAATGTGTGACTTGCGCGGTGATTTGGATTAAAGTGAGGAAGAAACTGTGCATTTTGTCAACCTCACTCTCTAGTGCTAAGCTACATTTGGCCAGTGTCAAGATTGTATCGAAACGACTAGAGATTGCACCTGATGCAGATTTTTCCACAGGTTTACTTCCGTAGCCTTTCCTGTAAACAGATAACCCGCAAGGTAGACGAGGGGGAGGGCATATATCGTTCTGTTCCCTGCCTTTCCCATAACCGCAAATGGTCGTAGGGACATCATTCAGCGTGTGAGTGATGTGTTGGGTATCTCTCATGTGCCGTGTTCTAGTACATTATAGTCGTAACTAAATTTCACACACCAAAACCGACATTGTTTGCAGCTATGGCGAAAAGGGGGTAGGGGGCCAAGCTCATCAAGTTCAGCCATGTGCACTAAACCGTGAAAATATGACACAGGTTTTGGTGTAGTGCTTTCCATATAGCCGATGTCCATTCCAGGATAATCGGAATAAACATAAAACAAAAAAACGAGCGAATTATCCAGTCCAAATGGAAAACAACGACACACTTTCGTGAAGACAAGTGTAAGTCGTCGACTAGTGCAAATTCCATGCAAATCCGAGGTCTGGCGACATCCATAGTGAACCAAAACGCCCGAGCAGTGTAGACCCGCAGCCGGTACGGCGTCATATTTGATCTTCATCATTACTATAGCGGAACCAGCAGCAACGTCTTGAGGCCTTCCGCCTGCGCAACCAGAGGCATATCCTCCGGATCCACTGGCATGACATGATTTCCAACACTGAAGTTGTCCGATGTTTTCATCTTGCAGGCATTTCCACAACAATTAATCGCCATGGTCTCTCCCTCTTTTGTCACTTCCCAAAGGAAGATCCAGCCAACGAGATGCAGACGGTGGGGGGTGAGGGACAGGGAAAGGCCGTGCTCAACCTGGAGACATCCTTGGGGCAGGCCCACGCAACATCAGACTAAAAGACAACGCCATCTCATCAACAGGAACTGCAGGCCGTCTGAGAACCGACCGTCAGGTGTGGTATTGGACATGCCCATTCGACGCGAAAGGGTCCTGGTAGCCTAACCATAATATTGATTGATTTAAACTGGTTTAGAAAACTGCAGAGCCTGTATACAAATATTTTATTTTTCCCCATTTGTTCTAAAAATATCTAATGCATCCAATCTAACAAACAAAGCTTCTCGCTCCACTATATCCTGTCGCAATGCATTTCAAGCATTCACCGATCATTTATATCAGCTTCTATATCTCTTTCTCTGAGGATATGAGAACACACACATGCTTGTAATAACGTCAGAGGGGTTTCTTAATGTGTGTCCGATCTAATGCCAGCGTTTTCTACTCATGTTATGTTCCACGTATGTACGTCTGGTTGTTTCCAATAGTTAACATCAGCGACCTTGTCACACCATTTCAGTTCCACGTCAATGATCTTGTCAAACCATTTCAGTTTCACATCAGTGATCTTGTCTCACCATTTCAGTTCCACGACAATGATCTTGTCAAACCATTTCAGTTCCACATCAGTGATCTTGTCTCACCATTTCAGTTCCACGTCAGTGATCTTGTCAAACCATTTCAGTTCCACGTCAGTGATCTTGTCAAACCATTTCAGTCTCACATCAGTGATCTTGTCAAACCATTTCAGTTCCACATCAGTGATCTTGTCTCACCATTTCAGTTCCACGTCAGTGATCTTGTCAAACCATTTCAGTCTCACATCAGTGATCTTGTCAAACCATTTCAGTTCCACGTCCGTGATCTTGTCAAACTATTTCAGTTCCACGTCCGTGATCTTGTCAAACCATTTCAGTTCCCCGTCAGTGATCTTGTCAAACCCTTTAAATTAATCTATTCTATGCGTACTTCCGGGAAGGGGAGACTAACATCTGGTCATGTAAAACATACTGATCTTACATGTAGGTCAGAGTCAGACAAAATATTCTGATCTTACATGTCAATCAGAGTCAGACAAAACATTCTGATCTTAAATGTCAGTCAGAGTGAGACAAAACATTCTGATCTTACATGACAGTCAGAGTCAGACAAAACATTCTGATCTTACATGTCAGTCAGAGTCAGACAAAACATTCTGATCTTACATGTCAGTCAGAGTCAGGCAAAACATTCTGATCTTACATGTCAGTCAGAGTCAGACAAAACATTCTGATCTTACATGTTAGTCAGAGTCAGACAAAACATTCTGATCTTACATGTCAGTCAGAGTCAGACAAAACATTCTGGCCAGGACCCCTAACATCACTTCTACGGAGGTCTCTGTTTATAAACAGGCAGTTTTTTTGTCAGCCTGGCCAACGGGGAGGGGGATCGACGTAATCTCCGAAGTAGTGAACGACACACAGATGAAGCCAAGAATAACATAGTCATTTGGGGGACCTCGGAACACCTTGACTATCACACTCGGGTTGTGAGGAAAGCTGCCGTAGTCCGCCACGTAACGCCCCTTTCCAGGGCGCAGTAAAGAGTAATCTCACCCATTGTGGGCATTCTACAACATCATCGCATACATCCATTAATGATAGTCAGAAACTGGTTGTTTTTTTTTTTTTGCGTTTTTGTTTGTTCTTCCTTTTTTAGAGCTATAGAATATCGCGGACCTTACATTAGAGATTCGTGTTATTGAATGCCAATGCTGATTATGTTTATTCGTTTGGGCGTCGGGTGAAGGGGGAGTAGGTGGCGGGATGTAGTAGCTTTCCTCACATTCCGAGCGTGCTAACGAAGGTGGACAGGGATCCTTCTGGCGGTTGTGCTATGCTTGGCTTCCTTTTCGTTTTCGCTCATTACTACGTGGATCACGTCGATGCCCATCTCGTAGTCAGACTTCCATGAAACAGCCTGTTTCCAAAAATGTAACTAACATAGCTTGATCAGTATGTTCACCTGAACTAACATAGCTTGATCAGTATGTTCACCTGAACTAACATAGCTTGATCAGTATGTTCACCTAAACTAACATAGCTTGATCAGTATGTTCACCTGAACTAACATAGCTTGATCAGTATGTTCACCTGAACTAACATAGCTTGATCAGTATGTTCACCTGAACTAACATAGCTTGATCAGTATGTTCACCTGAACTAACATAGCTTGATCAGTATGTTCACCTGAACTAACATAGCTTGATCAGTATGTTCACCTGAACTAACATAGCTTGATCAGTATGTTCACCTGAAGTAACATAGCGTGATCAATGTGTTTCATCTGAACTAACATAGCGTGATCAATATGTTTCATCTAAACTAACATAGCTTTACCAATTTTTTTCACCTGAGCTAACATAGCTAGATCAGTATATGCACCTGAACTAACATAGCTTGATCAGTATGTTCACCTGAACTAACATAGCTTGATCAGTATGTTCACCTGAACTAACATAGCTTGATCAGTGTGTTCACCTGAACTAACATAGCTTGATCAGTATGTTCACCTGAAGTAACATAGCTTGATCAGTATGTTTACCTGCCGTAACATAGCGAGATCAATGTGTTTCATCTGAACTAACATAGCGTGATCAATATGTTTCATCTAAACTAACATAGCTTTACCAATTTTTTTCACCTGAGCTAACATAGCTAGATCAGTATATGCACCTGAACTAACATAGCTTGATCAGTATGTTCACCTGAACTAACATAGCTTGATCAGTATGTTCACCTGAACTAACATAGCTTGATCAGTATGTTCACCTGAACTAACATAGCTTGATCAGTATGTTCACCTGAACTAACATAGCTTGATCAGTATGTTCACCTGAACTAACATAGCTTGATCAGTATGTTCACCTGAACTAACATAGCTTGATCAGTATGTTCACCTGAACTAACATACCTAGGACCGGAGTAATGACAATTGCAAGAAAATGAAATAGAAGCAACAATATTCATACAAAACCAACACGTAAAGCAAGTCAAAAGTTCACGTACCTGGGTAACACAATCTCTGCAGATGGCAAAGGTGACTCAAAATATCAAAACAGATGAACATGTGATAAAGCAAGTTAAATCCTTGCACAAATGTACCTGATATTACAATGTAAGCACGTGACAATGGATACAAAAAAGAGCGCCATACGAAACGATATTCGTACCGACGTGGTGTTTTCAGAATTCCAGAATTGGCCTTAACTAACAAAGATAAAAGAAACATCGTAACAAGAGATGAAATGCCTGTGCTGAATGCTTGAAGTAATAAGATTGGATAGAATCAGAAACGAAGATATTAGGAGACAAGAAGGTACAATACCAGTTCTAGACCTTATAAAGAGACAGCAAACCAGATGCTTCAGCCACGTGACCCGCTAAACACCAAATAGTATACCTCAGTAAGTAATACTACATAGATACAATGGATACAAAGCCAAGGACCGACCACTCAAACAGTGGATTGCAGAAATAACAGAAGCAGTAAAGCACATCGTGCAAGAAGCACATTCTAGAGCCTGCTCATGAAACCTCTTCATATCCTGACGCTGAAAAGGCACAAGCAAGGCAAGACAAAAAGTGAAACGAAGATGTTTGTGGAAACACCATAGCGGTTGAACAACATTCAAGGTGATTCTCTGTGCATGCTCTCAAATGCCTTTTTAAAGTCAATGAATCTGATATAAGCGGGATGCCTTCCATTCCACACTTTGCTCAACTACCCAGAGTGTTTCTATAAAGCTTTTTTGTGAAATAAAAAAATCACGCCATCGCCTCCTGCACCGAGATTTGTTTAAGTAAGTGATTTCCGCGAAATAAAATAATCGTTAGTTCCTGCCACCAATCAGACGAGTCCATTGCGTAATACACACATGCAAGGGGCTTGTCATAAGTCTTTACCCTGACCATGAAGGAGTAGGGGGGAAAGGTTTAAATTAGGCAATGTAGCCACCACCTTCTTCTTCTTCTTCTTTCGTTCGCTTTAAAATATTGTCTATATCTGCAATGTTGTCTCTTGTATAAACTTCACTGTCTTTTGTAGTTCACACACAGGTCCATAAAGTTTCTCTTCCAGTGTTGTTTCTATGGGCCAGTGAGATTTCTGTATATCATATTCGGGGCAGTTTTGCAGTATGTGCTCTGCTGTCTGGGGCGCCTGTCCGCATGTACACATGACTGAATTGTCAATCTTCATTTTTGTGTACACGTGGCTGCGGAGTCGGTTGTGTCCTGTTCTAAGGCGCAACACAATAGTTTGCTCTTGTCTGTTCATGTTATGGTAATCGTCTGGTGTTACTGTTGGTGGCTTTCTGATTGATTTGATCATCCTTATCTTCTGTTGGTATGTAACTGGCACATCTGGTTGCTCGTCTGCAGCACCCTCCTTTGCCAGTTGATTTGCTCTCTCGTTTCCTGGTATTCCACAATGAGAAGGTAATCCAGAGGTCTTGTGGGTATTCTTCATCCAGGAAATTGAGGATCACTATCCTACGTTGCACACTGTTCTGTTCAACCTTGTCTAATATTCCTTTCACTTTTGTTTGAATGCATACTGATAGTCCGTGCTCCTCTCTCCAAGGGGTTTGTTCTGGCACAGACTTTAGGGGGATGTCAACTTCAGGTAGATCCATAATTTGCCTGCGACGTCGTTTCGCCTGATGCATAAAACTACTTCTTTTCAGTCTTCCCATTGCTAAATTTTGAAATCTGTCTTTCATTGGATGGCTCGGCATGCAGTGGAACTTTTCTGTCTGTGTTAATACCTTTGTGTCTCTGCGCTCTCTTAGTGCTTGTATCTTTCCCATTTTCTCCATCTCCACAATAGGTGTTGATTTCATTGCTCCTGTAATGACCCTAAGTGCCTGATGTTGCACCTTATCTACCTCTTTTAGGGTAGTGTTTGCTGCGGGGCACCACGCTGCTGACCCATATTCCAGATGTGGCCGTATACTTTGTTGGTAAACTTTGTTAAGTATTTTTCCACTAGCACCCCATGTGGTTCCACTTAATTTTCTCAGGAGGGCTAACTTCCTCGTGGCTTTTTTGGCTGCCTTGTTGACGTGTTCCCTCCATGTCAACCTATCATCAAATGTAACTCCAAGATAGGTGGGTTGTTTATCTTCTTTGAGGTGTTCTCCATTTATCTTGATAACTCCAGCTTTTTGTTTTGGGGAGCGGGTGAAAAGCGTAGTGCTACATTTTTCGGTGTTAATGTTTACACACCATCTGTTTGTCCATGAGGTCAAGGCATCAATAGCTCTTAGCAGCATTCTGGTGGCCACTGTTGCTTGCTCATTTACACACCATATTACCAAGACATCTGCATACATTGCAACTTTTGTTCCTTGTGGTAGCTCAGCAATCAAGTCATTGATGAAGACTATGAAAAGTGTAGGGGAAAGAACTCCTCCCTGAGGCACACCATGACGCAGTAGAATTTTCTTACTCTTGAGACCATCTAGTGGACTCTGGCTCTTCTGTTATGTAAGTATGCTTTTATCCATTTGTACATCCTACCTATCACTCCATTATTTCTCAGTTTCTTTAAAAGTCCTTCTTTCCAAACCTTATCAAAAGCTTTCCTTAAGTCTATCCATGCTGCTAATACTAATTTCTTGTCCTGGAATGCGTCCTCGATCTCTTGTGAGAGGTATGTTGCCTGGTCTTCAGTGGAGTTGCATTTCCTAAATCCTGCCTGTTGTGGTACAAGAAGGTTTTGGCTCTCAAGATATTACTGGAGCCTTAGGTTGATGATACGTTCCATTGTTTTACATATGCAGCTTGCGAGGCTGATTGGTCTATAGCTGGATGCCAAGGAACTGTCTTTCCCTGGTTTTGAGAGTGGTATCATGATTGCTTCTCTCCAGGTCTGTGGGACTGTACCTGATGTCCAACAAATGTTAAAGATCTGAAGCAGCTTTGTTTTTGCTGCTGTTCTCATGTTCTTGATCATCTCATTGGACACTCCGTCTGTTCCTGGCGACTTTCTCATTTTCAGTTTGGATATTGCAAACTCCAGTTCTTTGTATGTGATTGGTGTCTCCATAACCTCGGGCATGGCACCATCTCGCTCTGTATTTTGTCTTTCCTCACGAACACTTTGTTGTTTCTCTCTGTCTACTTCAAGAGGCATTTCATCTCTTGTTACGATGTTTCTTTTATCTTTGTTAGTTAAGGCCAATTCTGGAATTCTGAAAACACCACGTCGGTACGAATATCGTTTCGTATGGCGCTCTTTTTTGTATACATTGTCACGTGCTTACATTGTAATATCAGGTACATTTGTGCAAGGATTTAACTTGCTTTATCACATGTTCATCTGTTTTGATATTTTGAGTCACTTTTGCCATCTGCAGAGATTGTGTTACCCAGGTACGTGAACTTTTAACTTGCTTTACGTGTTGGTTTTGTATGAATATTGTTGCTTCTATTTCATTTTCTTGCAATTGTCATTACTCCGGTCCTAGGTATGTTAGTTCAGGTGAACATACTGATCAAGCTATGTTAGTTCAGGTGAACATACTGATCAAGCTATGTTAGTTCAGGTGCATATACTGATCTAGCAAAAAATTTAGCAACATTGAAGTAGACAGAGAGAAACAACAAAGTGTTCGTGAGGAACGACAAAATACAGAGCGAGATGGTGCCATGCCCGAGGTTATGGAGACACCAATCACATACAAAGAACTGGAGTTTGCAATATCCAAACTGAAAATGAGAAAGTCGCCAGGAACAGACGCAAAGTAATCAGCGGCTTGTTTGCCTGTGAGGATGTTTCCATCTTTGTTTAATGTAATTTTTGTGTTTCGCTGTGCACCGTCATAATTAAGTTGTTTTACCAACTTCCACAGTTTCCTAGTATCCTTTTCAAAGTTCAGAGACTCTGTTTTCTCCCTCCAATTTCTTCGTCTAGCCTGCAACTTTTCCCTTTGAAATTTGGCCTTAGCATGTTGATATTTTGTGCGGTATTCTTGACATGGACTAATCTCTGCTTGCTTTCTAGATATTTCTACCTTGCAGTTGTTCTAATTCCCTATTCCAGTATGGCCTATATTGTTTGCGGGCCCCTCTAGGAATTATTTCATGGGCAGCCTGTAGTATGCATCTGCTGAAATTATCGATTACCTTATTTATGTCTTCATCTGTTGTTAGATTTCTAGTCGGCACACTAGACCGATGCAGGTACATTGACCAGTCTGCCTTCCTGTAATTCCACCGAGGCAAGGTACTACTTTCCTTGACATATTCATTTTCAATAGTTAGAAATACTAGCCACCACCTGAATTTATACATTTCTGCCATCTCTGCGTGACCTTGAAAAGACCTTCAGAATAAAGTAGCCTATTTTTATAACTAAACCAGTAATCACAAGCCAGTGTGACATCTTAGTCACTGTCAACATGATTTCCTTTCAGCTGTTTTTTACGTTTTGAGAAAAGAACAAATCTGGGTCATAATGGTGAACCCAAGTCTCATCTACTGTCTCCATGGTCGGCAACATGTTTTTCGACTGACACATTTTGAGCAACTGTCCACAGCAATCAACCGTCATTTATTTCTGTTCACATGTTAGCAGACGCGGACCCAGCCGGCACACACTTCTCTCATATTCAGTCTGTTGTGCAAAATTCTAAAATCTGTACTTTCATTCACTTTTGCTGACCTAGATACCTCTGCAATTGTCATTTTCCTATCCTGATCAATGATTTTCTTCACTTTTGCAGCATTTTCATCGCTGCACTCTGAGGATGGTCTTCTTGATCTTTGAAGATCAGCAACATGGGAACGGCCACACTTAAACTGCCTATACCAGTTTTTCACAGAAGCATACGAAGGACAGAATTCCTCAAACACTGGTTCCATCTTCCTGTGTATTTCAAGAATGTTAATACAGTTCTGACCTCTGATTTCTCCATTGTTCTGACAAACCGTTAGAGTAGCAGTTTCGGTCAATAAGGTGTGTTGCGCCATGCACCATACTCGGTAAACCATACTGGGTCAACCCGTCGAGGAGGGAAATTCATACTTCTCAAGTCCAGTACAAATTGAATGAGCTACATTTGTGCAAAATTTCAACGTTCTCCTACTCCTTCATAGTCACGTAAGGACTTATGACAAGCCCCTTGTATGTCGTTAGTTAAAATTATATTGAATTTTATTATACTGAAAAGTCTCGGTGTGTTTTTTTTTCTAAATGTGTTGGGGCCGAGGGCCACTTTGCTTCTATAAAATGGGGTCACGGCTCTAAAAAGGTTGTGATCCTGTGATCTAGGAAGTCAGTAACGTTTGCTAACCTCGTCTGTCTACAATAATAATACTTAGCAACCATGTTTGTATTTCGGGTACCCATTTCAAGTTACTGGTAAAAGTCGCAAACCGGCTGGTGAGCCCTAACTCTCCACTATGAAAGGTGTACTTCTTCTTCTTTCTCTTAGTCGACGTTTGTCCTGAAGAGGATGTTTTGTTGCGTTCATCACTATCATGTGACCCATTATTTCAAGCATGTTCACTCCGTGATGACAATTCTGCGAGCATCTCCGTTTAGGATGAGTCGGCCTGAATCACACAAAAACATCCTCAAACAGTTAAGAATATCTTGATGTCAACTTCATCGAAGTCCACCTTTTGTCCTCCATCCAGAAACCATTCTTTATCACTTTCCTCAGACCGTTATGTTTCTTAACATTACCAAAATATCTTAGCGTTTTTTCTTACGATGTTTTGTAGAAGCTAATTTTCTATAACAAGCAGCGATTACAAAATGAATCTATTTGTCTTCTTTCTGTCCATGATATTTTCAACATCCTTCTGTAACACTTCATTCCAACACTTTTTTGTTTGTTTTTGAGTTGTTTAATGTCCCTGTTTCACTACCGTATGTGATCACTTTGAAAACGCATGTCCAGATCAATTGGATCTTTATCTGCTTGCATAGCTTGACATATATTGTTCATCTGGATTAGTTTGTGTTCCGTTACGTCGTAGTTTGCAGCGATGCTGCTGTATGAGGTGATTTAATACACACTAATAGGATAATAAACTGAGAGGATACATTAAACTATAGCAAGATATTTTTTTCAAAATACAAAAGAGGGCACTGTCACAAATTAATTAAAGAAAGGTCCAGATTAGATACCAGGAATATTTGTTTTTATCAGAGAGTGGTGAATGATTTGAATACATTGCCACAGGAAATAATAGAGTCGCTGTCAGTTAATCCATACAAAAATAGATTGGATGACATTGTCAAGAGAATGTAAAATAAATTGATTATATACAGACACTGAAGAGTCTCCTAAACCAGTATAAAGACGTTAAGTTAAGTTAAGTTAACTTCAGTTGAGTTAAGATAAACTAAATTAAGTTAAGTTATATCTGCGCGATCCGGTCCGACATATCCGGTTTTTTGTATGACACATTTTAGAGACCTTGACTAAAAAGAAAAAGAAGTGAGCCTATCATAGCGAAAAGATAGAGACCACGGTCTTACACCAGTTGCTTGAAATGTCTACCCGAATTACAAACATAGCGCTAAGTATTACAGTTGTAGACAAACGACTTTAGCAAGCCTAACTGATTTTCTAGATCATAGAATCCCAACCTTTTGGTGACGTTATTGTATAGAAGCAAAGTGAAGCGCATTTATATTTATATAGAGACCATCTGTGACACTAATTTCTAAGTCAGGCTGCACATGTGCAGTCTGCGTCCGGGGCCGCCATTTGGAACCTGAAAAGGATCTTGAATAGCTCTGGTTCTGGCAGTTTGTTATGAGTAACTGACTGCTTTCATTTCATTGGCTGCACCGTCGGCTTTCTGTCAAACTTCTTTGATATTACAACCAAATCGTTTTACAATTTTCCGCCTGCCAACACCAGAATAAATTAGTGACACCGCTCACAACCAGAAGGTGCTGGGTTCGATCCCCATTACAGCACCGGCCATTACCCCGGGGAAGCAAACCCTTAGAAAATGCAGGACACTTACATAAAATGCATGCTTAAGTCGGATGCACTGGGCCGACATGCGCAAAATAAAAACCACAGTGCAACGCACACCGCCTTGGGGAATAGAAAAATAAACCGAACGTTAAAAAAAAAATTAATAGCGATTAAAAAGTGGAATTTTCTTTTCGTGTATTCAACCACATTCAACCACAGACATATTCTAGTTTGTTTACCAGGACATGTAGTCGATTCCAGGCCAAAACTCTTGTGCAGAGATGAAAAGAAAATATCTTTATAGTTTAAAAGGGACACATCGCAAAAGACATCACACTTTTTCTTTTTTTTTTTTTAAAGCGGGGGCTCAACTTCATTGCCTCGGGTTTTTTCCCCATATTAGCTCGGCCTCTCTTGGCAGATGTCAAGAGCACGAACTCCGTAGCTCCAGCGATGAACCCAGGGATCTCCGGAAAAAATTGACATCTTTGACCGATCGTCGTAGCTCGAAATCAAACCCCGAATGTCTGAACACGAGGCAAACGGCTTGACCACTTCGCCACAGAGACCCCCCTAACACTAAGGACAGGAAGTTGTGGGAAGATGGGAACTCGCACGAAGCAAAGAATACCATCCACTATAGTACGGGACTTTCAAATATGGCACAAAGTAATGTACTTTGAAATATAGCACAATGTACAGCCTTCTAAAGTGTAGGTACTGTACTCTCAAATACAGAAATTGTTCCGCACTCTAAAATATAGCTCAATGTTCTGCACTCTAAAATATAGCGCAATGTTCTGTGCTCTCAAATATAGAAAGTGTAATGTACTCTCAAATATAGCACAATGCATTGTCCAATAAAACATAGCAGAATTTATTGTACTTTCAAATATAGTAGAATGTAGTGTACTCTCAAATATAGCACAATGCATTGTCCAATAAAACATAGCAGAATTTATTGTACTTTCAAATATAGTAGAATGTAGTGTACTCTCAAATATAGCACAATGCATTGTCCAATAAAACATAGCAGAATTTATTGTACTTTCAAATATAGTAGAATGTAGTGTACTCTCAAATATAGCACAATGCATTGTCCAATAAAACATAGCAGAATTTATTGTACTTTCAAATATAGTAGAATGTAGTGTACTCTCAAATATAGCACAATGCATTGTCCAATAAAACATAGCAGAATTTATTGTACTTTCAAATATAGTAGAATGTAGTGTACTCTCAAATATAGCACAATGCATTGTCCAATAAAACATAGCAGAATTTATTGTACTTTCAAATATAGTAGAATGTAGTGTACTCTCAAATATAGCACAATGCATTGTCCAATAAAACATAGCAGAATTTATTGTACTTTCAAATATAGTAGAATGTAGTGTACTCTCAAATATAGCACAATGCATTGTCCAATAAAACATAGCAGAATTTATTGTACTTTCAAATATAGTAGAATGTAGTGTACTCTCAAATATAGCACAATGCATTGTCCAATAAAACATAGCAGAATTTATTGTACTTTCAAATATAGTAGAATGTAGTGTACTCTCAAATATAGTAGAATGTAGTGTACTCTCAAATATAGTAGAATGTAGTGTACGCTCAAATATAGTAGAATGTAGTGTACGCTCAAATGTTCTTGCAGTTGTTATTGTTGTTGTTGTTGATGATCATGATGATGATTAATGGCCACAATGAGGGAGTTTACTCTTTTGTACGCCTTGAAAATGGAGTTGTGGTGGATTTTAGTAGCGTTCTTCACATCCCGAGCATGCTGATGAACGCGAACTGCTATCCTCCAAGCGGTTTAGCTATGCTTGGCTTCATCAGCGTGATGTTCATAACTACGGGGATCATGTCAATCCACATCTCAGCCAGGCTGCCTTGAAAACAGCCTGTTTCCATGAAACGCTACATTGAAGAGTGATAGTGGTTTTTGAGCCTTGATCAGTATATTGTGCCTGAACATGACAAAGTCCTGGTCAGTATATTGTGCCTGACCCTGACAAAGTCCTGGTCAGTATATTGTGCCTGACCCTGACGTAACATCCTGGTCAGTATGTTGTGCCTGACCGGACTAGTGTGGCTCAGTGTTTAAGTGACACGGCTAAAAATACGAAGGGGGCTGGGTTCGCTCCCCATCACAGTACCGGCCGTTACCCCGGGAAACAAACCCTTAGAAAATACAGAAGGAAACAGACCATTACATAAAATGCACGCCAAAATCGGATGCACTGAGCCGACGGGCGCAAAATAAAAACACAGTGCAACGCACACCGCCTTGGGGAATAGAAAAATAAGGCGAACAAAAAAAAATGTAGCACGGAATACAATGCTCACAAAAGGATCAGAAATGAATGTACTATCTAAATGCAGCATAACGTGCTCTGCTATAAAATGTAGCACAATGTGCTGTACTCTCAGCTAGAGCATACAGTACCGTACCCTTTAATCCGGCACACACACCAAAAAACGCTACAGTCAAAAACAGCGGACATGACTTACAACTTTCCTCGTGTGAACAGCAAAGCGATGGAGTAGTCTGTTCCTCGCGCGTGCTAACCTTTTCACCGCCAGAGGGCGAACATCAAACGACAACCTCCGATTGGCTGAAAAATAGCTTGAAATCTGCGTACAGTGGAACCGATTCAACAAGCGGAGATATAAAACAAACGGGCAAGAAATAAACTACGAACAACAGCATCTTCCACTACGGCACAACAAGGCAGGAGACACATAACTAACTTCACCTTACTTTTAAAATAAATGTAACAGTTTAGAGTTTCATTAACATTACTTTCCAATTTCAAACAAAAACTGAAAAAAAGTCAGCGCACGGACTTCATGACCACATAGTGTATGAAATTTACAGACAATTCATCAACCACAGAACATTGTTTGAAGGCTCGAGGTTTTGCAGAACTGTTTTGATTCCAAGTTTCTGAGGTAAGTGACGCTTTTTAAAGTGATTAATTCGGTGATACATTTGCATTCTTCATCTTCCTCTTGTTCTTCTTCGTCTTCTTCCTCTTCTGTCATTCGTCTTCTTCTCTTTTGAGTTTTGTCCCTCTTTGTTTCGTCTCCATCTTTTTCTCTATCTTTTCGTTCTTCTTATTTGTTTGTCCGGTTCTTCTATTTCGTTAGTCGCTCTTTTTCTTCTTCTTGGTATTCTCTTCTTTCTTTATCTTCTTGTTCTTCTCTTTCTTCTTCTTTATTTTTGTCTTCTTTTTTTCTTCTTGGTATGTTCCTCTTTCTTTATCTTCTTGTTCTTCTCTTTCTTCTTCTTCATCTTTATCTTGTTCTTTGTCTTCTTTTTCTTCTTCTTCTGAATCCTCTTCTTCTTCTTTGTTTTTCCTTCTTCTTCTTCTTGTTCGTCTTCTCCTCCTACTTCGTTTTCTTTGTCTTCTTCTTTGTTTGTTCTCTTTCTTCTTTTTCCTATTTTCATCTATATCTTCTTCTACTTCTTCCTCTTTCGTCATGAAACACCCTGCTCAATGGATCCAGCAGAACCACATTAGTGGCTGTCTTGCAGAGCCGACGCGCATTGCGTACTGTGTTCTTCGTCTGAAGACCCAATTCATCTATTCATAAAAAGGTTAGTTTTGAGATGATTCCCTAACCCGTGGCTGTTCCTAGACTCCCTATAAAGCATTTGTTGTTTGATGTCAGATATATTTGGCCCAAAAAATGTATTTTACTAGACTTTTGAGGATTTATTATCTGACAGAATTAATCTTATCTTGTGTCTTGTCTTGTATCTTGTCGTGTATGTTGTCTCGTATCTTGTCGTATATGTTGTCTTGTATCTTGTCATGTATGTTGTCTTGTATCTTGTCGTGTATGTTGTCTTGTATCTTGTCTTGTATGTTGTCTTGTATCTTGTCTTGTTTTTTATATTGTATCTTGTCTTGTATCTTGTCTTGTATCTTGTCTTGTATCTTGTCTTATTTCTTATCTAGTATCTTGTCTTGTATCTTGTCTTGTATCTTGTTTTGTATCTTGCCCTGTATCTTGCCTTCTATCCTGTCTTCTATATTGTCTTGTATATTGTCTTGTATCTTGTCTTGTATCGTGTCTTGTATCTTGTCTTGTATCTTGTCTTGTATCTTGTCTTGTATCTTGTCTTGTATCTTGTCTTGTATCTTGTCTTGTATGTTGTCTTGTATCTTGTCTTGTATCTTGTCTTGTATATTGCCTTGTATCTTGTCTTATATCTTTCCTCGTACGGCTCCTACGTCTCCTTACCGTCATTTTTGATTTTCAAACAACGTGTGCAAAAGTGATTCATACAAATTTCAGACCGGTCACCATCATCAACGAAAGTTGCTTGCCCTTGGTATAAAGAAAACATACACACCATCGTAGCAGTACATGGGCTGTAGCGGTCAGCGACCTAAAGCTGCAATGACCCTTCTCCAACTCCACGCCATGGTCCCGATAACAGACTACAGCAGAGCATATTCGCTAAGGAAAAGGGATCGAAGAGGGAAGGCTAACTCGGTACCCAAAATGCCATGTTAAAGTCGGATGTGTCGGACCAAAAGGTGCAAATATCGTAGTCAAACTGTAAACTACGACAAATGTGCTGTTGTCCGGACAATATTCTACTACTTGCAAATCCCTTTTCAGTGTTTGGAAGTGGGAGATTGAAAACTAACGATGAAGAAGAAGGTGGATTGGTTGTGTCCTAAGAAGATAATCCGACACCTCACCAGAACCGCCATGGTATGAACACCAAAGGGAAAAAGCAATATAATCCAATTTAAGACAATTTGTGAATAGCCGTAGAAGCTTGGCTAGTTTATTTTCCCTTATGTCGCTAAGAGACGCAGGTAGCTTAAGTCGTCTATCCTGCGCCAAGTGCGTTGCGTCGGTCAATGTGAGCCAGTGCCGTTGCACAATAATTATAATGTCATCTTTCAAAATTCTTTATTGCCGTCCTCTTACTGTAGCCAGATATATCAGCGCTGGATGTCATCAGTTGAAGATGATGTGGGTGCATTCTCGTGTAATCACTATATCAACGTATCTTGTACCTGGAAATGTACCCTGCGCAAAAACTAGTGTCGACCATACTTAGAATGTCGTTGTTTCAGATTCTGTCTTTCCTGGTAACTCAGATGACCTTCCTTAAAAAAATTCATTTCAAATGTCGAAATCTGTTCTTACGTGCCCTGGACAGAGGCCTTGTTTGGCACTGGTAGCAGAATCCGCATAATTATACGGTTTATCAGCTGTTGGTTTGTTGCCAAACTAATGCTTTGGTTTCTAAGCAGTGCGGACAGCTGCTAAGTCACCGCAGATGCTTTCTGACACCTAGTCTTGAAATCCCTGTTCATCCTACCGTGTGCCGAAAAAAATACTGCCCAAATATTATAACTCAATGGTCTGTTGAATAACAATATGATTTACACTTATCTTGTTGAATAACAATATGATTTACACTTATCTTGTTGAATAACAATATGATTTACACTTATCTTGAGTGTCCTATGTGTTCTACTGATCCTGATATTTTCTAGTTTTTTTCTCGCTAATTCGCACATTGTATTTAGCACAGGTAGAAGCAACAATGTGAACGTAACTTAGCTTAACTTCTTTATACTGTTTCAGAAGACTCTACAGAGTTTGTATACAACCAATTTCAAGAAGGGTGGTTTAACCGATGTGTGATTCCATCTTAATAGACTGAAACACTAGAGCTAAGCAGACTCGCTGCCAGCTAGACACCATATATAGCTGCTCTTAACAAACTACATGAGAAAATGTACAAATAACTTGAGTAGATTTTTAACTTGAACTTTGCTTGGACATCGACCGTTAAGCCTACTCTTTTCAAATTCCAACTGCCTTGGGATCTTTAACGTGCTCAACACTGAACACGGGAGTCCGATCTCACTACCCAGAGATCAGGGGAATTTTTACCAGAAGATCCACGTGAAAAAAATTCCGGTCTCCACCGTGATTCGAACCCACAAACTCTAGCACCCGAGGCGGACGCGTTAGCTCGAGACCAATGACTCCCCTTCGTAAATGATGGATCAGAGTTGGAGCAGGGGGCCGAAGATGCAGCTGTAAATAATCAGCTTCTTGTATGTGGCAACTTAAATCAGGGTCAATTACCCATAACTGACGAAGACCAGGTTTCGTATCCAAGTTGCAGCCCTGGAAACAGACTGCAACCATGCAGCCTGGCTGAAGGAGTAGGGATTGAAAATGGAAGACAAGTCCGGTCCCAAAAATGCCGTGCTGAAATTGGATGTGTAGGGTTGAAATATACAGATTTCGCAGCCTCGATGTAAACTCGACACGACGTCATGAACTTTCTTTTCAGGGTGAACGACGAACAAGATTTAGAAGAAGAAAGTAACGGGAGAAGAAGAAAAAGAAGAAGACAACGAGAGTAGGAGAAGAAGGTAACGGGAGAAGAAGTTGATGAAGACGTGTGCTGCATTTTAGCAGCAAGAACAATCTTTAAGAAATGTACAGTAGTACCCCGATATACGCTTACCTGCTTTACGAACACTCGGACGAACGAACATCTTTAATTATAATCAGAACCATTGCATTTGAGCACACGTTTATTCGTACGAACATTTTCCGAGCATGATTTTTAAACCAGTCATTCCGTACGTTTCAAAGTTGACTGCCTAAATTTGTTTCTTCAGTTCTATTTCAAAAGTCATACATAACCCATCTCTTTGATATTGTTCATGTCGATCTGTTATGTTTGTGTTTGTAATATTCATAACGGATATGATGCATGGTGATAGAGCTAAAAGAAACTATAAGACTCCCAGTTTGAAAGGAAGACAGGGGTTGCAGCGGTCAGTGACCCAAAGCTGACTGCTAGTGTCAGGGCCAGCAAACCCTAGCTGCCAGGACCTTCTACACCTTCGCGTGGTGATCCTGGATAACAGGCTGCAACAGAGCAGACTGGCTAAGGAGAAGGGATCGAAGAGGGAAGGCTTACCTGGTACCCAAAAAATGCCAAAATGAAGTCGTATTTGTTGAACCGAAAGAAGAAAATATCGCAGTTAAGCTGTAAACTACGACACAACGTAATCCGCTCTCCGTACTATACTACATCATGCTACTTTCAAAGCCCATTTCAGGACTTGGCAGCGGCAGTTTGAGAACGAAAGATGAAAACGAAGAAAAAGAAGAAGAAGAAGAAGAAGAAAAAGAAGAAGAAGAAGACAAAGAAGAAGAAGAAGAAGAAAAGAAGAAGAAGAAGAAGAAGAAGAAGAAGAAGAAGAAGAAGAAAGACGTAAACTAATCAAACTTAGTGACCAAACCAGGGTTGTGAGTAAAATATGCAGCGAGCAAGACTATCAAAATCACAATTGATATACTTGTTACGGTTAAAGACAAATTGTTAGTGGAATTTAAAAACGCTGCATCAATGCGTACTAAAATTATTACAGAACTACAAGCATATTTGTTAATGTAGAAGAAGCTTTCTATATGTGTATTGAAAACTAAATAAACCACAATGTACTTCTAATCACAGGCATTATACAACGTTAAGAATTAACTAGTTTTAATACATTGAATGTTAAGAAGGGTGAAACATCAAGAGAAAAAGAGCCGTTTGTGGCTAGCAGAGGCCAATTTGATAGATGTGTGATAAGATTTGGTTTTTTTCAAGTTTGTTTTTGTGTTTCTATCTTTATCTGTATTTCTTTTAGTTTATTTGCGTTAATTTTGGTTTATATGCGTTAATTATGTTTGTTTCCGTTAATGTTGGTTTAAATACGTTAATTTTGGTTTATATGCGTTAATGTTGGTTTATATGCCTCAATGTTGGTTTATATCCGTTAATGTTGGTTTAAATGCGTTAACGTTGGTTTAAATGCGTTAATGTTGGTTTATATGCGTTAATGTTGGTTTATATGCGTTAATGTTGATTTAAATTCGTTAATCTTGGTTTATATGCGTTAATGTTGATTTAAATGCGTTAATGTTGGTTTATATGCGTAAATGGTGGTGTATTTGTGTTAATCTTTTTATTTGTTGAATGTTTGTTGTTTATTTATGTTTTATCATCATCATGTAGCGTATCCTTTGCAGAACGTCGCTCACATGACAGCCCTTCTGAAAGAAACCCGATCTCTTGTCAAATATCTCCAACCTGCTGTAAACAAAGTCGTGCCCAAGCATTCCTTGACATCTTGATGACATCGCCTTCTTGGTCTGTCTCTGCTTTTTTTTTGCCCATAACCCTTCCATTACCGTTCTCCAAATACCGTTGTTGGTTGTGTTTATTGATGTAGCCAAAGTATTTCAATTTTCTGTTTATGAGGGAATTTATGAACAAATGTTTCTATATGCTAAACTCTTGTCGAGTGGTTGCATTTTTCATTGTTTACGGTCTGTGGTATTCTTGCAAAACCTTTCTATAACATTTCGACTTGGAGGACTCGATTCTCTTCCCTGAGGTTTGAGTAATTGTCGATGTTACACAGCCGTAGGCTGCAACCGGAAAAAACACAAGTCCTTTAAATTGTTACTTTTATTTGTTTTCTGGTATTCTGCCATATTTTTCTCATGTTGTGTAATCTCTGCATTGCAATTGCGAATATTATTCTGATTTCCTCTGAGGAGTCGTCATTGTTGCCAATTATTGAGCCCAGATACTCGAAGTTTATAATATGTTTAGCTATGTTTATTTATGTTTATTTTTGTTTAATTATGCTAATTTTTTTCTTATTTTTGGTTCGTTACGATTATTTATCACTTATATGTGCGTATTTGTGTATATTTTAGTAAATACATGACCATTTTTGCATATGTATGATTATTTTTGCTATTTCAACTTTCGCAGGTATTTTCAAATGATTTGCCATATAATGAGTTGTTTTTTCCCCGTGGACAAAGTGCATTTGCACGTTAAAAAAAGATCGAATTCTGCTTTTTTGATAAAATCTGTTTTACGAACATGTTGTGTCCCTAACTGTTCGTATAAGCAGAGCACCAATAGTATAATCGTTCTGAAAACATCATATATCTCACTTGACAATAGAAGTAGCCGCTAAAGTAAATTGTCAAGTCACACTGAGAGCACGTTGTTAAGTGACGATTGAGAAAGGGTTAGCATCGGGCTCACAACCCTTCCTGTTCAACCCCGTAGGGAGTTTTTGGTTTCAAAGAAGGAATTGTGACCACAGACTTGAGCTGTTTTATTATTGATCTTTCTTCTTCCTCTTGATCGCTCCTCTACTACCCCTGGGGATGTGGATGTCTGTTTTGTATATACTTGCAATCGATTATACAGAATCGCAGGTGGTTGGTTTGTTGTGTCTTTGCATGATGGATGGCCAGGTTCTTTTGGCCTGTGTCTTTACGTGATAGAGGTGCCCTTTTCTTTTGGAGTGACTTTGCATGAACTAGCAGGAAGTAACAAAATCATATTACTGAGATTAAATAAGAGTGTTCTTGTGTGTTACGTGGAACCAGAATTGTCATACGACAGTCAATCATGGACAAGTACATGGACCATTTGAGACAACTGAAATATGGTTTTGGATTGCAAAGAAGGTTAATGGCGTGGTTCTTGAGGAGGAACAGACACAGCCAAAGCTTTTGACAAAAATCAGTCCTTCTTTTTCAGGCCTACCATGAGATAATGGGGGCTGGAGCACACGGTGACAGCGGGCAGAATCGCTGGCAAGAAGGACACAGCGGGGCAAAGAGAGAACACATTTGACAGTTTGAAGACATGGCAATGAAGGGAATCAGCGGCGCAATTGATGTACGATAAACGGGACAAGATAAAGTGGAGGTCCATTATCGCCAACAACAACATGCAGGACACATAAGGATGATGGTGAATGTGCTTATCTTTAGAATGTTTGCCCAAACAGCGGCTAAAATCCTTCTCATTTTTATTTTACAACTACTAAATTTTCTGTTACTTGCACTACATGTACATGGGACCTCCAAATTCATCATCCGTCTCCGAAGTTAAGCACCAGATCGTACCCCGGTTGATACCTCATTACGCTTGAAACTTGCAGGGTTCGATCACCGACCGCTTCGCGCTGCACTTTCTTGACAGGCAAGTGCCTTACCTCTCAGCTAGAGAAACCACACTCGATCATTCTACAAACAATAATTTTACTGATTGTACATAACTGACAGGCCATTGTATTGGGAGAACATAGCAATTCACTGTCACTCTTGTGTGTCACTCCATTTTGTTTTAAACGGGAAAATTAAATTTATCATATGCAAATTTTGATCTGAGTAATCACTTAAATGTGATTTTTGATCTGAGTAATCACTTAAATGTGATTTTTGATCTGAGTAATCACTTAAATGTGATTTTTTATCTGAGTAATCACTTAAATGTGATTTTTTATCTGAGTAATCACTTAAATGTGATTTTTCTTTGCTGATGACCGAGCACTAATACCAACCTCAGAAAAACAACTGCAGGAACATATCAACAATAATGATGACGTCTTTATAGATTACAGTGTACAAATTAACAAATAGAAAACCGACGTTATGACAAATTGCAAGGAAAGAAATAGAAACCGTATTCATTCAAAACTAACAAGTAAAACATGTGAAAAATGTCACGTACCTGAGTAACGTAATCTCGGCAAAGGCGACACCAAAATCCAAAATCTACATAACTGAAGAAAGTGGAATCATTGTACAAATGTCTCCGATATTACAATGTAAGCAGGTGACAATGAATACAAAAAGAACGATATACAACACAATATTCCTACCCACTTGGTGCTATCAATGCTAGAATTGGACATAAACAGAGATAAAAAGAAACATCATAACAGCAGAGATGAAATGCCTGCGCAGAAAGCTTGAAGTAACAAGAATGGATAGAATCAGAAACGAAAATAATAGGAGACAAGAAGATACAACACCAATGCTAGACCTCATCAAGAGCCAACAAACCAAACGGGTCTCATCTACGTGACACGTCAAATGCCAATGCTTTACAGATGCAATTTATACAAAGCCAAGGTCCGACCACGCAAAAGATAGATAACAGAAATAACAGAAGCAGTAGAGATACACCCCCAACTTAGTTAGTATCAAAAAAAGATCATTCCAAAAATGGAAAGGCTATTATTGAATCATCCTACGTCAGGCACTGGCCTAACGAAAACAATTTTAACAACACTAGAAAAGGTTTGAATAAAAAAAACTCAAATTGTGAATTTTATAAACATAAGTAGCTCTCCGCCTACAACTTTTCAAGCAGTTATGTACTGGCACGTATGCGGGTCAACATTTGATTTTCGTCTGCATAAATATTCCTTGGCTTTCTAGAGGAATTGTAACTGAACGAGTATTTGAGTTTAGAGATGAGCTGAAATTATTTTTTAAAGTTTAATGTAAGATGGAATTTTTTTCCTGGTTGGTTGATGGGAAATGAATCATGCTTGCCTATTTGGATGACACTTTTCAGCCACTGAATACACTGAATCCTCATATGCATGGGAAGGAATACAAACATCATCAAATTCATTGAATACTTAAAAGCTTTCATGAGCATGCAGGAAAATTGGAAGAGAAAGGTCGAAATAAAAAGGTGCAATGTTTGAGAAACTGCCATAATTTCTTGTTGATGGTGGTGATGACCAAGTGCCTTCAGAATTTGCCAGCCAAAAAAAAAAAAAAAAGATTTTGCAGCGTCTGACAGAACTGGCAAATTAATTCAGCCGACATTTTCCTGACCTCAGTGACGAGGTGTTGAATTTAGTGGGAAATTCATTCAGATTGTCAGACGACAAACGTTCTTAATGATTGTCAAGATGGATTTCTTACATTGAAGACTGATTCGGGAGAAAGAGATTTGTTCGATGAGAAATCAATCACACAGTTTGATTCCTTTGTGTGCAATTCCTACCTAAACATGACAGAAAGAGATAGTCATGCAAAGTAGCTAGTCACGAAAAACTAAGCAACGAAATAGATTTGAGGTTGAAAATTACCTGCCTTGTACCTTTCACGCAATCCTCCCAAGCATCCAAGAATTGACTACGAAACAACAATCACAGGTTTCTCATTGACTGTAATCTTCATCTGTATAAATTCAGTTCCAATACCCTCGCATTCAATTGAACTTTTTGTTTATTGAAGAAAACTTAAGTTTACTCTGTTAAGTAATCAGTTATGAAAAAACAATTTTTTACTATTTTCATTCAAGTTTTCCATCAACATTTTCTGCTGCTATTAAATTTGTGAAACACTAAACAAAAATAATCCAAGTAAACATATATGTCCTTACATATAGAGGAGATGTTAAGCAGCGCATGAGCTGCAGATGTCAGCGACCCATAGCCAACTGCTAGCGTCAGGGCCGGCGAACCAGACCTGCCAAGACCCTTCTACACCTCCACACGGTGATCCTGGATAACAGGCTGCAACAGAGCAAGCTGGCTAAGTAAAAGGAATCGAAAAGGGATGGCTAATTTGGTACCCAAAAATGCCTGCTGAAGTCGGATGTGTTGGATCAAAGAGTGCAAATATCGCAGTCAAGCTGTACAATACGACATAACGCATTCAGTTCTCCGAACAATATTCCGCTACTTCCAAAGGCCTTTTTAGGGCTTGGTAGCAGGGGTTTTGGGAACGAACCAAGAAGAAGAAGTAAATACATTTTAAAAATACAATATTTTCAATATTAGATCATATTATTTGGAATTCACGTTTAGAGTCAATCAATCTTGGTAAGGGAGAATGACATGCTGATATTTGGTGCAGCAACAAGTTGAAGACATGCTGATATTTGGTGCAGCAACAAGTTGAAGACATGCTGATATTTGGTGCAGCAACAAGTTGAAGACATGCTGATATTTGGTGCAGCAACAAGTTGAAGACATGCTGATATTTGGTGCAGCAACAAGTTGAAGACATGCTGATATTTGGTGCAGCAACAAGTTGAAGACATGCTTATATTTGGTGCAACAACAAGTTGAAGACATGCTGATATTTGGTGCAGCAACAAGTTGAAGACATGCTGATATTTGGTGCAGCAACAAGTTGAAGACATGCTGATATCTGGTGCAGCAACAAGTTGAAGACATGCTGATATTTGGTGCAGCAACAAGTTGAAGACATGCTGATATTTGGTGCAGCAACAAGTTGAAGACATGCTGATATTTGGTGCAGCAACAAGTTGAAGACATGCTGATATTTGGTGCAGCAACAAGTTGAAGACATGCTGATATTTGGTGCAGCAACAAGTTGAAGACATGCTGATATTTGGTGCAGCAACAAGTTGAAGACATGCTGATATTTGGTGCAGCAACAAGTTGAAGACATGCTGATATTTGGTGCAGCAACAAGTTGAAGACATGCTGATATTTGGTGCAGCAACAAGTTGAAGACATGCTGATATTTGGTGCAGCAACAAGTTGAAGACATGCTGATATTTGGTGCAGCAACAAGTTGAAGACATGCTGATATTTGGTGCAGCAACAAGTTGAAGACATGCTGATATTTGGTGCAGCAACAAGTTGAAGACATGCTGATATTTGGTGCAGCAACAAGTTGAAGACATGCTGATATTTGGTGCAGCAACAAGTTTAAGACGATTGCTGTAGAAACTTTAAGCCAGAAGAAAATAAAGACCTTTACGCTCTAAGGTAGAAGAATCCACACTCCATTGTTGAAGAGGGGCGATTAAGTCGAGCCAGAAAAACATTACACAAACACATTTGAATGTTTTCTGCAGAAATTATATTTTTTCTGTAATTAACTGTGATAAATTTCTTCTGCGGCTTCTTTGCTGTTTTGCTGTTTTCTTTGCACTTCCATCCTTTGCTATTTTTTTTTATATCTATTCCAGCTTTTCTCATTTTTCTTCTTCGTCACGGTTTTCGTTTTATTCCTTCAATATTATTCTTCATATGAGCTCTGTTCATGTCTTTTAGAAGTTATTTCCTAATTGTCTTTGTTATCAATTGTATTTTGTTATTGGCTTGGCTTGGCTTTGTTCGTTCTCAATCTCCTGCTACCAAACCCTGAAAAGGACTTAAGTAGCAGAATGTAGTCCAGAGAACGGAATACGTTGTGTTGTAGTTAACAGCTTGACTGCGAAAATTGTACCTTTCGGCCCAACACATCTGATTTCAGCAAACATTTTTTTAGTACCAGGTTAGCATTCCCTCTTCGGTCCCTTCTCCTTAGCCAGTCTGCTCTGCTGCAGTCTGTTATCCAAGAACACCACGTGGAGGTGTAGAAGGATCTAGGCAGCTCTGGTTCGCTGGCACTGATGCAAGCAGTCAGCTTTGGGTATCTGATTGATGCAGCACATGCGCTGCTCAGCATCTTGATCCCATATTTTGTTATTCATATCAATCCTCTCCCTATTCTATATTTTGTTATTGTTATCAATCCTCTTTTCATTCTATATTTTGTTATTGTTATCAATCCTCTTTTCATTCTATATTTTGTTATTGTTATCAATCCTCTCCCTATTCTCTATTTTGTTGTTGTTATCAACTTTCTCTCCCATTCTCTATTATGTTATTTCTGTGAATCCTCTACCAATTCTATATTTTGTTAATTCTGTGAATTCTCTACCAATTCTATATTTTGTTATTTCTGTGAATACTCTACCCAATCCATATTTTGTTATTTCTTTGAATCCTCTACTCATTCTATATTTTCTTATTGTTATCAATCTATCCCCCATTCTATATTCAATGTAACTGCTATTAACCTGGCATCTCTTTCGTTATTTTTTTTATTCTCATTCCCTTTGTCCTTCTTCACGCGCATCCTCAATCCTGCTTCTGCTACTTCAAATGATAGTCTATCTATCTGCACATAGATACATTGCTGCTTATTATATAGCACATATCTATCATCTGCAAAATTCAAGATATTTTTATTACATTTTCTCCTCATATATTCTCCAATCTATTTTCATAATTATTATTTTTTGCAACATTTGTCTGCATTCACATCTTCATCATTTTTGTTTATTTATTGTTTCCTTTCTCTTTAACAATCTAGCTACGAATATTGTCCCTTCTGTGCCTATCCAATTCATCTATTTTTGCCATTCTTTCCCGCCTATTCACATATTCATTTTGTGCGCCATTGTTCTCCGGATCTGTACGCTTCAAGTGTACTTTTTTAAACAAACAAATCCCATCTTCCGTCGGCCATTCTCTCGCCTTTATTTTCTTGATGATTTGAAAGCGCAAGCTCTTCACACTCCAACAGTGGCGTGCTAACGTAGGGTGGCAGTTTGGGTCAGGGGCTCAATCGGGATCATGTCAATGTGAGTATTTTCATAATATAACAAGTCTTAAAGATTGAAAAGACTAGCATCAAGGGCAGGTGCAATATAGTGACCGTCACCTCTATCTCGGGTCATGGTCAAGGGAAGTCTACTGGCCAGAACTCTAGCCTATCTGTACAATCAGGTGCAACATACTCACCAGGACTTTACCTCATGTCGGAGTAAAGGGCAACAATCACACCACGATTGAACGTTAGGTCAGTGTCAGGTGAACCATACTGACCAAGAAAACCCCCCACGGTAGGGTCAGGTGAACCATACTGACCAAGATTCTCGCCCTACATCAAGGTCAAGAGAAACATACTGACCAAGATTCTCACCCTACATCAAGGTCAAGAGAAACATACTGACCAAGATTCTCACCCTACATCAAGGTGAAGAGAAACATATTGACCAAGATTCTCACCCTACATCAAGGTCAAGAGAAACATACTGACCAAGACTCTCACCCTACATCACGGTCAAGAGAAACATACTGACCAAGATTATCACCCTACATCAAGGTGAAGAGAAACATATTGACCAAGATTCTCACCCAACATCAAGGTCAAGAGAAACACACTGACCAAGACTCCCCCTCACGTCCATATCCTACACCTGGAATTTCTTTAGAGTGACCGTCTGTATTTGAAATAAAACTCTATAAACGACAACGCATATATAATTGAGTTACCAACTCATTGTCTTAGAATCACTAAAAGTCAACTTCAACCAAGCCGTTTCGGGTCACCTAACTCCAATCCCGTTTAGATCCTAGCTATAGATTCGTATCAGTCGACTCAGCTGTAAATGTATACCGGAATTGATGTTAGGGAAGAAAAGGCAGCAAGAAAGGACACTAGCCTCATAATCAATGTGTGACAAAGTATAGTACAAGCTGTAACACGTTATCTGTAAGGGAAGTCCCAGCTTTTACTTCCTAGTTGCGGAGCTAAGCGTAACATCAGAGTAAGATAGAACATGCTGATCAAGACCTCTATCTAACTTTCGCGCCGGGATCCCTGGAAACTGTGTCACAGCAGTCTGGTCAACAAGGTAGAGATCAATACTATAGTTCTCCTATTTTGGAGTTTATTTAGGACATTGCACTACCAGCAGGGTCCCGATTCTCTTTCTGAAGTATATTTCAGAACGAAAAACGAAAAACTAACCCTATGCCAAAGGAACATTGCCTCACCCCACACGTGTAGATTTGTACAAGAACAACGTCCTGATTAGAGACAGAAGTCGTGAAAGCTAATAGTAGCTGTAAGTTCAAGAGTATTTTTTAAGAAAATACCAAATTTTATGGCATTTGGCTTGGCTTTGCTTCGTTCGTTCTCAATCTCCCGCTACCAAACCCTGAAAGGGCTTAAGTAACAGAATGTAGTCCAGAGAACGGAATACGTTGTGTCGTAGCTTACAGCTTGACTGCGATATTTGCACCTTTCGGTCCGACACATCCGACTTCAGCAATCATTTTTTGAGTACCGGGTTACCATTCCCTCTTCGATCCCTTCTCCTTAGCCAGTCTGCCCTGCTGCAGCCTGTTATCCAGGATCACCGCGTGGAGGTGTAGAAGGGTCTTGGCAGCTTTCTTTCGCTGGCCCTGACGCTAACAGTCAGCTATAGGTCGCTGACCACTGCAGCTCATGTGCTGCTCAGCACAAAAACTCATTTTCTGGCATTTCATTAGTTACATTACTTATGCATGAGGGACGCCGGATGCCCAAATACTTAACTCGCCCTACACGAGTAGATTCGTACAACAACAACGTCCTGATTAGAGACAGACGCCGTGCAGGCTAATAGTAGCTGTAAGTTCAAGAGTATTTTTTAACGAAAAAACCCATTTTCTGGAATTTCATTAATCACATTACTTATGCATGAGGGATGCCGGATGCCCAAATACGTTATCTCCGCCCCTGATTTCCATCAATATTACTGTCGAACACAATTAAGATAGCTATAAATATTCTCATATTTCCTCGCTTCACCAGGGGGCATAACGGGGCCCGTGCCTACCTCACATTCAGATATCGCATGCCGATCAACCAGATGTAATTCTTCACTAATTCACCCCGTTTCTCATTTAATAACCGTTTCGTATTTAGCCAAATTATTAAATATGAGTAAGCGAGGATTCACGTTTACCCCTGCTGTAAACCTCATCATGTTAGTGTGTTTCTTCAAAAGAAACGCCAACATTCAGAAGACCATTACAGAAATGTAATTTGGCAGCACTTTCTCTGTGTGAGAACCACACGCCAGGAAGTCGAGAGACGGAATAATTTGGCGGTAAATTCACTGAATGGATATTTGTACTTAATGTTAGATAATATTAACGATGTCCTTAATAGATCCTCTTGTTCGTGTTAATCTGCTTCCTCGTCTTACAGTGCCTATTTTTTTAATTTTCTATTCCTTCTTGATCCGTTTTTTAGTTTCTTCTGCAATTTCTTCACCCTCGTCTTTTGCTTCGTATTTTTCTTTATTCTTCATCTCCGTTTGTTTTCTGTTCTGCTTCCTTTTCATCTTCTATTTATTCTCTACTTCCTCTTCCTCTATTCTTCTACTAATTTTTTTTCTTCTGCTCCATCTGCTACTATCTCATCTCCTATTCCTCTTCTTCGCCCCTTTCTTCTTCTTCTAATTTTTTTTGGCTCTACTCCTTCCTCGCTTCTTTTATTTCTTTTCTATTTCATTTTCTTCTCCATCTTCTTTTTCTGCTCTCTTTTCTAATCTGCTCTCTCTTCATCTTCTATCTCCTCTCTTCTTCCTCTTTTTCTTCTACCTCTACTCTACTTTCTCTTCTTCTCCATCTTCTTCTTCTGCTCTTCTTTTCTGTTTTCGTCTCTTTTCATCTTCTATCTTTTCTTTACTTCATCTACTTCGCCATTCTCTTCTTCTGCCCCCTCTTATGTTCTGACTCCCTTTTTCTTCTTCTTCTTCTTCTTCTTTTTCATCATCATCTTATATCTCTGTTCTCCTTTCTCTTATTCGTATGTCTTCTCTTCTTCCTCTTTGCCTTTTATCTCTTCTTTTCTTCCTATTCTTCTGCTTCTTCTTCTACTCACTTAATTTTTCTGCTCCTTCTTTTTCATCTTCTATATCTTCTCCCCCAACCTTTTATTTTTCTGTCTTCTCTCCTTCCACTTTTTCTGTTACCTCTTCTATCCTTCCGCTTATTCTACTGTTCTTAGTGGTCTCGATGTAAGACGTCGAGCTCGGGTGCTGGAGGTCGCGGGTTCAAATCACGGTAGAGACTATGATCTTTTTACGTGAACGTTCTGATATTTATCCGGATCTCTGGGTAGTAGAGATCGCATGCTCGCGTGAAGTGTCGAGCACGTTAAAAATCCCTCGTCAGTTAGAAATAAAAAAGAGTAGACTTAACGGCCTCTGCTCGGGCAAAATTCAAAATTATGTTTAAAATCCACCTAATATATTATGGTACCCTCGTCGGTTCCACGGAGTTCGTGTTTTGTGCTCAGATTCCCCAAGAATATAGAACAGGGCACTTATCAGTTAAAGCATGTGCGGTGACGAGGATTCTTAGACTAAACTAAACTAGCCTGTGATCTCTTCTTGTCTTCCACATCTATTCCCTCCACTCCTTCCTCTCCCCCCCCCCCTCTTCTTATATCTCGTCTCTCGGCGTGGCCTAGTGGTTAGGAGACACCGCTCACAATCCGAAGGTGCTGGGTTCAATTCCCATCACACCACCGGCCGTTACTCCGGGGAAGCAAACCCTTAGATAATGCAGGAGGAAGCAGACTCTTACATAAAATGCATACTGAAGTCGGATGCACTGGGCCGACAGGTGCAAAATAAAAACCACAGCGCAACGCACACCGTCTTGGGGATTAGAGAAAATAAGGCGAACGCACAAAAAAAATATCTCGTCCCTGCTGCCTCTTCTTCTCCTCCGTCTTCTTCTGCTCCATTTTCTGTTCTGCATTTAGACAAACAATGGCGTTGAGAAAAAGATCTGGTCACACTTCATCACAAACCAGCTGAAACCTAGTTCAGTAAAGTCTATAACACTTCATCCCCACAGGCCATATCATGTATGGGACTGTTGTTGTTGTAATTGTTGATTAACTACGTCTGTCGAGCTGTTCGCTCTTTTTCGCAATCAATGCTGGGTAGAAGAATTGTAATGTGTTTTGTAGGCGGGTGAGTGGGCCTTAATGGGGTCAGCAGAGCTGCTGGTCTGAAGATAAACAAAAAGTAAAACACAATCCCTCAGAAACCCTTACTGCGCAAAGCAGGACATCAAGCTAGGAGAGGGAACCGTCAAGGATGTCAACTCCTATATCTACCTAGGCCAAGAGATTAATGCCAATCGCATAACTGATTACGAAATTTCTAGAAGACAAAATATAGCTTGGTATTCCTTTAACTCCATGAAGCCAATACTCCAAAAAATGAAAAAAAAGCCACGGCAAAAGCACACATTTTCAATTTCATGGTTCATTCCAGCAATGATTAATGGATGCGAAGTTGCGAAACGCAGATGCTGAGAAGGTCAAAGTCACTCAGAAAGCAATGGAACGGAGCGTGTTACAAATTTCGAAACGAGATACGATCTGGAACGAAGAAATTCGACGTCAAACTTTTTCGGGGGCATCAGGGAAACAGCGATGTCACGCAAACATCATTGGGCTGGACATGTTGTACAACAGATGGACACGTACAACAACATTTTGGTAGCCATATGCATCCATCCATATGAGACATCACAACAAGAACTGGACAACGATGTTTAAAGAAAGACGTAAGTTAACGCAACAATACCCGCCTGACCTGGTCTCGGAAGATCTTTCGTTCACTCACGTCCTTTTTTAAACATCGTTGTCCAGTTCTTCACTGTTGTCTTCGACACACTTTTGTCACCACACACTGCCTGCATTCTGCGATGAATGTCAACTGGTCGACATCCTTCAGCTATTAGAAACCGAATCACTGCTCGCTGATCAACGGTCTGCTAAGGAAACTATGAGTCGGAGGATAATGAAATTTTGCGAACTTAACAGTTGGCATGTGCTGTTTACGCCAGACGTGACACCATCACGCGCATCGTACATATGTTCACTTTTTGCAGTTTTGTCCGGTTTCATTTGAATTCACCTCGTTTGAAAAGATCGGGAATTATCCCCTAAATGACACAAGAAAGAGCAGGTATTTTGTAACCTATCAAATACCATCTTCTTGCTAAGATTTCCTGTTCCTCTTGTTTTTGTTCTGTTTGCGTACATCAACTTTCTATGGTTACCGTGCTTCTAATTGTGATCAGATGAATTTTATAAACTGTTTAAAGCTTGTATTTTGTTGTTTTTGTTTTATTTAAATAACAATAAAATAATAACAACAGATAAAAGGCTGAAAGTCTCTATATAGTATTAATATTAGTCTATGCAAACTTACTGAATGGTCACTGAAATGATGTCTTACGGTAAACAGAAAAAAAACAGATTATGATCATAAAAACACCTAACACCTAAATAAGATTATACTGGGAGACACGGAACTACAAAAGGTAGATTCATTCATATAGTTTAGTTGCAATATAGAGAAGACCAGAGATAATGATAGATGTATCACATTAATAACACGAGAGGCGAGAGGAGCTTCATTTGTCTTATAGAATTTGTAGAAATCGAATATAATTAAGTTAAGACCCCACAAAAATACAGATCCTCAACTCCAATGTCAAGTTTGTCCCATTGTACGGCTCTGTGACGTGAGGAACAACCAAAATTACAACCAAAAAAGGCCAAGCTCTCATGAATGGATGCATGCGTTAAATAGAAAGAATAACATGGCATGAAAAAATCACTACTATAGAACTGTGAGCTCATTGGGGGCTCAGTGGTCTTGAGGTAAGGTGTGGTTGCCGGATGCCGCGGGTTCGAATCACGATGGAGACCGGGATAAAACTTCTTCTGATCTCCGGATAGGGAGATCGGACCCCGGTGTTCAGTGTCGAGCACGTTAAAAACCCCTTGGGAAATTAGAAATCGAAAAGAGTAGGCTTACGACCGCTGCCGGGCAAAACTCAAAAATGATAGTTAATAATTTCCCCAAATTATGTGTACCTTCCCCCAGACCTTGTAAGCCGCAGGGAATTCTTAAATACATACTTCGTATAGCAGAAGCCTTCGGCTACCTGGCAACAGACATTATCATCATCATCATCAGGTGCTCTGCCGGTTGGCGTTGGCGATCATGGACCTCCATCCATTTCTATCACGTGTGTCGTTTACCAACTTTGTTATTTATTATCACATATGCCATTATTTCAGGCTGTCCAGAATCTTCTCTCTAGTCCTTCTGCTGTCTCTCTTTCCCGTTGTCACAACGTGCTCTAAGTCGCCTGTTCTCATGAAATGCCCAAAAAAGTATGACCGTCTTGTTCGGATTCCTGCAATAAGTTGTCTTTGTGTTTGTGCCTCCTCGAGTACTGTATCATTAGTTTTCTTTGCAGTCCATTGGTTCCGCATTATTCTTCTGTAAAACCACATCTTCGTTGCTTCCAAAGATGTAAGAGCTTGCTTGCTAATTGTCCTTGATTCACTACCATATGTAAGTACTGATTCCACGTAGCTTCCAAGGATTCTCTTTCTCAGTTCCAGCTACAAGGTTGTGTTACACAATATTTCTTTCATGGTCTGGAAGACCGAGTTTGATTGGGCTGTTCTGCATTTTATTTCGTAATTACATTTTCCATCGGATGTTATGCACGTGCTAACGTATTAACTTGTCTCAATTGAGTCCCCGTTGCTTCGATGCAGCATTCTGGAGATTATGTTTCCTCCGTCCCTACCATCACTTTCGATTTCTTGTTATTGAAGCTGAAGCCATTGTTTTCCCTTTTCTTAACTACCATGTCTACCATTTCTTGCAAGTCGGTATAATCATCGTCTTCTTCGTTTCCACTTCTTTGATTAGCAGAGTGGTTAGAGCGCGTGCTTCTTGTTGTGATGGTTCCGAGGCTCAATCCAAGATTTCGGCACTCTCTAGTCTACAGAGATGTACATGTAGCATATTTGTTCTCAATTTGGACTGGATACTTCGTTCGTTTTTTCTGTTTTCTTTCCTCCGATTATCTTGGTCTGGACACCGGCTATTTAAATTAGCACTGCGCTTAAACCTCTGTATTATTTTCACTATCTACTGCACACGGCTGAACTTCACGAGATTGGCGCCCTTCGGCCTAGCTGCAGACAGTCACGGTTTTTTGTAACTGGGAAATATAGACACGACTATAATGGACTACAACACGGTCCGGGAGAGATGCCCAACCCACTCACACGATGAGTGATGTCCCTACGACCTCTTTCGGTTATGGGAATAGCATAATACACAACGATAGATGTAATCCCCCTCCGCTGCCTTGCGGGATACCTGTTTACGGGAAAGGCAGCGGACACAGCGAGAGAGAAGAATGCCCACACGGCTAAACAAAGAGATTGATCTTGATCACATGTGATGGACGAGCGTCATTACAAGTACATTCTGCAACTTGGCATTGATTGCCAGAGAGCAAACAGTTCAGTCTAGTGGATAAAATGTCAGAGGTTTCACAGTACTAGGTCTCTGCGGTTCGTGAAAAGGCAGGACCAGCCCCTTCTCTCATCGCCATTTATTGCCTATTTTTATTTGATTAGTCCAACGAATTTTGTAGTTATTTAATTAATTGTCTATTTTTCTCTATTTGTATAATTAACTTTAAAATTCTTTTTACCTATACTTTCACATCGTGTTAGAATGTCTCTGTTTGATCAAGAATTCGTATAGAGCATTTATACATAACCCTAACCTTATACCCTCCATTAATCTCATCACTTTCTGTCCCTGGTACTTTCATTGACATGTTGTTGCTTTCAATCTCCTTTGTACTTGCTTTCTTAATATTCTCCATGCAACCAAAGAGGTGAATACACAGGTGAATTATTGATATCTGAAATAAGTCGGGTAAATAGAGGTATCAAATCTTACAATGCAAATGGGAACTTTCTATTCTGTCTTATCTTGGTGCAGAAAACAATGTGTTATTTTTATCTGCTTGATAAATGAAAAGCTTGAAAGGTTCTATAGAGCTGTACGATAGAACAACAACAGACAAGAGCCAATGGTTCAGATAGTATAGATCTTCGTCAAAGACTGGACAAAAGAAAAAGAGTACAGACTTCTCCAGCTAACTTAGCAACATGGGAAACGTAAATAGAATATTCGAAGCGGGGTTAAAAGAAATAACCACAATATGGCAATAGACAAGTTGAACGTTTGAGGTTATTTTTTTTAGTCCTCGTATAATAGTGAACTAAACGGGGGACAGCGTGGGCTAGTAGTTAGGTGATACGGCTCAAATTCCAAAGGTGCTGGGTTCGATCCCCAAGCATAGCACTGGCCATTATCCCAGGAAAGCAAACCTTTTAAAAAATGTAGGAGGAAGCAGACCTTTACATAAAAATGTATGACGAAGTCGGATGCAATGGGCTGACAGGGGCAAAATAAAAACGTAGTGCAACGCACACCGATTCAGGGAATAGAGAAATAAGGCGAACGCAAACTATTTTTTTATTTAAACTGAACAAAATATTTCTGTTTGAAGGAGCCGCTGGGATTACACACGCACAAGATGGCGTATGTTCCCATTCTTTCATTGCTGTTAGTGGAGCGTGCAGACTAGTCAACAGTGAGATGGCTTGCTAGACTGGGCATCGCATAGGCTTTTTCATGATATAACCACTTCTCCCAGTTGACCCAGCTAATAGCTACCAGACGACGTCATTGGTATATTTCAGTTTTCCTGCGGTAGTTACTGAGCATGCAACTTGTTGTTGGCGCTTTCAGCAATTAAAGGGACTGAGCACATACGAAGGTACAGCAGCGTCAATTGGCTGTAATGGACCTCTAATACCGTCTGTCTCTTGTCTTGACGGTACACTCTGCCTGACGGACATTAGCCCATCTTGTTATGTTGCTCTCCCACTTATAGCGTGCCCACCTCTTGTCTGCCCACCTTCAACCTTCTTTTTCATTCTTTTCTTCAATAAAGTAAGGTGTTTTTATCATTTGTCCAACATATTTGACTTGCTTAATTGTAATGTCCTCAAAAGTTCTCTACTCTCCTCATGACGTCGATTTGTGTGTGTTTCTCTTTATGCTTCTGTATAACAGCATTTCGAGGGTCTCTATTTTGTTCGCAACTGTTTGTTCATAGTCCATGTTTCTCCACCGTATAATAATACTGAATATATATACAAGAACACCACTAACGGTGTAATGAAGTTGGTTCTGAACCATTTTTCTTTTTCCCCCCACTATCCGTGTCAATCATGTTTGGGCAACCTTTGCAGCCATTTTGAGGTGGAGTGATCTCCCTTTGTGGTCATTTTGAAGCGAATTGACAAACCTTTGCAGACATTTTGAGGCGGAGTGATCAACCTAAGTAAGTAAGTAGCACCCATTGAATTCATGTCTGACTATAGGATGATGCGATCTTGGTGTAACAACTCTCTAGTGAGTTTTGTTTTCCATTTCCGTGCGAAGTTGTCCTTTCACTTCTTTGTGTTGTAAGAGCTTGTTTTCGCAAAGACTGTTGTAGTTCTTCAGATTGGATCTTCATATGGATGAGTCTGCAGCTATGTCTTCCCAAGATGTCAGATCCATATCCACTGCCTTCACGCCCCACTTAAAGCTTCTTTGGACTTCAGGTATAGTCGCTCAGCAGTTCTTTTACCCCACTCTAGCTGTCCATAGAGTATGGCCAGCCTGTACAGTCATTTTGAGACGTAGTGGAAACCATTTGCAGTCATTTTGAGAGGTAGTGGAAACCCTTTGCAGTCATGTAAGTGTCAGTAATAATCAACAAAATATGTAGTCTTAAAATAATTATCCGGTCTACACCCTCTTAAGTCATTGCAGATAATGTTGACGTGGATGAAGTGTTTTTGCTTCTTTGTAGGAAGACTCCAATTTTTGTGAAGTCTGGTGACCAGTTCTCTTTCTTGTTGGCTTGTATTAGTATCGCTTAAAAGTATTGTATTATTCGTGGTCCATGTTTTGGGAATTCAATGCTGTAGAGCAAATCAACACGGAAAACTTAGTCCATAGAGGAAACATCAACTTCCCACAGAGTTACAACACACTTGGTCTACTAGTGAAAACCTAGCTCTCCCCAGACTTACAACACACTTGGTCCACTAGTGAAAACTTCCGCAGCCCACAGACTTACAACAACCAACACACTTGGTCTACTAGTGAAAACCTAGCTCTCCCAAGACTTACAACACACTTGGTCCACTAGTGAAAACTTCCGCAGCCCACATACTTACAACAACCAACACACTTGGTCCACTAGTGAAAACTTCTGCAGCCCACATACTTACAACAACCAACACACTTGGTCCACTAGTGAAAACTTCTGCAGCCCGCAGAATTACAACAACCAACACGCCAGGTCCACTAGTGAAAACTTCTGCAGCCCACAGACTTACAAGAACCAACACACTTGGTCCATTAGTGAAAACTTAGCTCTCCCCAGACTTACAACACACTTGGTCCACTAGTGAAAACGTCCGCAGCCCACAGATTTACAACACACTTGGTCCACTAGTGAAAACTTCCGCAGCCCGCAGACTTACAACAACCAAAACACTTGGTCCACTAGTGAAAACTTCCGCAGCCCACAGACTTACAACAACCAACACACTTGGTCCACTAGTGAAAACTTCCGCAGCCCGCAGACTTACAACAACCAAAACACTTGGTCCACTAGTGAAAACTTCCGCAGCCCACAGACTTACAACAACCAACACACTTGGTCCACTAGTGAAAACTTCCGCAGCCCACAGACTTACAACAACCAACACACTTGTTCCACTAGTGAAAACTTAGCTCTCCCCAGACTTACAACACACTTGGTCCACCAGTGAAAACTTCCGCAGCCCACAGACTTACAACAACCAACACACTTGTTCCACTAGTGAAAACTTAGCTCTCCCCAGAGTTACAACAACCAACACACTTGGTCCACTAGTAGAAAGTTCCGCAGCCCACAGATTTACAAAAACCAACACACTTGGTCCACTAGTGAAAACCTCAGCTCCCCATAAACGACTGATAACAACTAACACAACGCGCACTTTGCTTAATAGAGGAAGCATCAGCTCCACACATTCTTACCACCAACACGGCAAACTTAATATAAAAGATCAAACATCGGTTACCCGTCGACTAACAACCAACACAAGACACTTAATATAAAAGATCAAACATCGGTTAACAGTCGACTAACAACCAACACAAGACACTTAATATAAAAGAGCAAACATCGGATACCCACATACTTACAACCAACACAACACAACACATTTGACATAAAAGAGGAAACACCGGCACCATACATACTTACAACCAACACAACACATTTGACATAAAAGAGGAAACATAGGCTCTCCACAGACTTACAACCAGCACAAGACACTTGGCCTATGAGAGAAACCTTCAATTTCACACTGTTCGGTCCTAACCAAAAATTAAGCGCGTTGTAAATAGAACAACTCCATACAATGACTTCTCAAACTTCTCTAGCGTCAACTTCGCGAGGAATGAAAGACGCCCTCGAAGATCCACAAGTGGCATTGGGCACAAACAGAGGGCCCGAACTGTCTGGAGAAATTGATCTCAGACTGACAGGGTCCAGGGAGAATGGGCCGGATTTAATGACAGCTCGTCTTCGACACGTGACAGTTATGCATACATGCCCATGACGAGAAATCCGCATCACATTACAGAGTAAACATTTTCAAGATGGAAGACGTTCTAAAACACTCCGTCTTGGCTGAAAGAAGCAAACGAGATAGCCAAGATTGCAAAAAATGTAAATGGTTGTCGATTCTTGATAAAACTCGGTTCACTGTTCAAATAAGTTGGATATTAAATTTATTATTTTTCCTTCCATGCATATCATGACTGCCAACTAAAGATGGTTGTACTTGGGGCTAGCACCTCACTATATAAAAACCACTGCTACGGAAACCACACTGCAAACAAATGGATTCAGGATTCCCTGAAAGGTGGTTTCGGTCAACCTGAAAGGTGGTTTCGGTCAACTTGAAAGGTGGTTTCGGTTAACCTGAAAAGTGATTTCGGGCAACCTGAAAAGTGGTTTCGGTCAACCTGAAAAGTGATTTCGGTCAACCTGAAAAGTGGTTTCGGTAAACCTGAAAGGTGGTTTCGACCAACTTGAAAGGTGGTTTCGGTCAACCTGAAAGGTGGTTTCGGTAAACTTGAAAGGTAGTTTTGACCAACTTGAAAGGTGGTTCGGTCAACTTGATAGGTGGTTGCGGTCAACTTGAAAGGTGGTTTCGGTCAATCTGAAAGGTGGTTTCGGCCAACCTGAAAGGTGGTTTCGGTAAACCTGAAAGGTGGTTTCGATCAATATGAAAGGTGGATTCGGTTAACTTTAAAGGTAGTTTCGGTCAACTTGAAAGGTGGTTTCGGTCAACCTGAAAGGTGGTTTCGGTCAACCTGAAAGGTAGTTTCGATCAACCTAATGCAGTTTTGGCGATATGCTCCACCATCTTGAGTGACAACTACATTAAGATCACAGTTTTGAATATCGCGCAATTCATGGACTTGGTGACCTCATTGTGATACCCGGATTTACCACAAATCGGAAGTCTATAGCCCTACAAGCATGTCATAAAAGGTGACTGAAGAAAGTCTTGTTTGGAACTAGTAGCATCAACATATAAAAACCATTGCTTTTGAAACTGCTGATGCAAATCAAAGAAGAAGTTCGAAGTTTTTGAAACAAAATGCTGCACAAGAATACTAAAAATACCTTGGCTAAATAAAATAACAAATAAAGCCATCCTGCGAGGTCTGAGTGTCCAAGAGAATTGACTTTTAAACTCGGAAACTTAAGTTTGTTGGCCACATCAAAATCCACAATGGACTGGAAAAAGCAGCTCTAGCAGGCATAGTCCCAAGAAGACGAGGCAGAAACCGACCAAGACGTTGATGGATACAAGACATCGAGGACACCCTAAACATGAACATGGTGCAAGCGGGTAGACTGACTGCTGGTCGAGCTGCATATCGAATGGCTGTAATGAGACCAACGTTCTGCCAAGGACATGCTATATGATGATGAGGATGATGGTGATGGTGGTAATGATGATGAAGATGATGGTGATGGGGGTGATGGTGGTGATGATGATGGTGGTGGTGATGGTGGTGGTGGTGATGATGGTGGTGATGATGGTGGTGGTGGTGATGGTGGTGGTGATGATGATGATGGTGGAGGTGATGATGATGGTGGTGATGATGATGATGGCGGTGGTGATGGTGGTGGAGGTGATGATGCTGGTGGTGATGATGATGATGGTGGTGGTGATGGTGGTGGAGGTGATGATGATGGTGGTGATGATGATGATGGCGGTGGTGATGGGGGTGGAGGTGATGATGATGGTGGTGATGATGATGATGGTGGTGGTGGTGATGATGATGGTGGTGGTGGTGATGATGATGGTGGTGATGATGATGATGATGGAGGTGATGATGATGGTGGTGGTGATGATGATAATGATGATTATATTGATACAAATGTTCGGATTCACACTTCCATTAAAGGTGCTCAATGCTTCGCTTGGAGCGTACAGCCGGATCAAAGACCGTGTAGTGGTGTAGTTATTTGAAGTTAATAGATAAGTTGAGTTAACTGCAAACCATGTTTCTTTGGTAACGGGTTACGTTGGCTTTTTTTTTATATCCCGATGCAAACTTGAGAAGGTGGACCGAGTTACTCCTAGCTGTAATGTAATACGAGTATTCTCAGTAACGGTAATGGAGTGTCGAGCCCCATCTCGTTGGCATGACTGCTGTGGCATGGTCTGTGTTTCAAAAAGCTCGAGCGACAACGTCAGGTCGCGTCTTTATAAGTAAACAACGGGGAGCGGGCGGGAGGCAGAAGGAGGGGTGCAGCAGCCGGACAGAAGTAGTGAAACCTACGACCATATTCAGTACTGTCCCTCTGATCAGAAAAGAGATGCCTATGCTAACCCAAACTCCATCACAGGCTAGACCCCTCCAGCACGAGGGGGAGACATGGAGAGTGCAGGAGGGCGGGGGGTATGAATCGTCCGCTGGTCACTTTGTGACAACACAATGTGACTAAAATATTAAACTGGTTGACTATAGACTTTGCATAGTCTTTTAAACCCGTATAAAGTTAAGTTAAGTTAAATTAAGTTAAGTCTTGCTTTGTATGTTTCACCTTACCCTGGTAACTCTTCTTCGCTTCCTACGCCAGTCAGCATACCCTCTACTGCAGCTTTGAATACCTTTGTTCTGAAATTACTTTAGAATTGTCGCGTTGTCACTGACAGTGTTATCTTTCTGCGGTTTGCTACGCTCAGGAATACCCCCTCCACTTCCTGTTGCATTTGTTGCAGAACTGTCAGTGTATGCATGGGTCCAGTCAGTGCTTGTGTAGTTCTTCTCTATATATCTCAGTGTTATGTGTCTTATTTCATTTTCAGTCTACCTGTTCTTGTTTGCGAAACCTGGTATACAAATGGCTTTTTATAAGTCTTAATCCTGACTCTGAAGGAGTATGAGGAGAAAGTTGAAATTTGGCACATATGTAGCACATTAAATCTGTGCTGGACTTGATACGTATGAATTTCCCTCCTCGACGGGTTTACCCGGTATGTTGCATGATTGATCGGATCAGCTACTCTAACGGTTTGTCAGAACAATGGAGAAATCAGAGGTCAGAATTGTGATAAAATTCTTGATGTTGCAGGGAAAAACACTTACAGAAATACACAGGGAGATGGAACCAGTGTTTGAGGAATTATGTCCTTCGTATGCTTCTGTAACTAACTGGTGTAGGCAGTTTAAGTGTGGCCGTTCCCATGTTGCTGATCTTCTAAAATCAGGAAGACCATCCCCAGAGTGCAGCGATGAAAATGCCGCAAGAGTGAAGAAAATCATTAACCAGGATAGGAAAATGACAATTGCAGAGATTTCTAGATCAGCAAAAGTGAATGAAAGTACAGTTTTTAGAATTTTACACAACAGACTGAACATGTGAAAAGTGTGTGCCCGCTGGGTCCCGCGTCTGCTGACATGTGAACAGAAACAAACGAGGGGTGATTGCTGTGGCCAGTTGCTCAAAATGTGTCGGTCGAAAAATATATTGCCGACCATGGTGACAGTAGATGAGACTTGGGTTCACCATTATGACCCAGAATTCAAAATTTTGCAGTGCAAAACCCCGGGCTCACCAACACATGTCAAGCCAAGAGCACAGAAATCTGCAAGAAAAGTGATGCTGACTGGGTTTTTTTTGGGGGGGTAGGGGGGAACGTCAAAGGTGTCATATTGAAAGATTACCTGTTTCATGGCAACACAGTTCATGGGCAATATTATGCAGATCTCCTTACCAAACTAAGAAAGACTGTGACCAGAAAACCAGGGATAGCGTGCACTCAAATGCTGTCTTTTGTTCAAGACATCGCGCCTTCCCATAAAGCAAGGCTTGTGCTGCAAACAGCTAACGTTTCGAATATTAAAATTTGCCCACACTTATCATATTCTCCGGATTTAGCTCCATCAGACTTTTGTATTCTCCCAAAACTTAAAAAACAGCTGAAAGGAAATCATTTTGACAGTGACGAAGATGTCATACTGGCTTGTGATGACTGGTCTAGTTCGAAACATTAGTTACTTTATTCTTAAGGTCTTTTCAAGGTCACGCAGAGATGGCAGAAAAGCATAAATTCAGGTGGTGGCTACATTGAGAAGGAATGAGCACTGTGCCAAATATAAACTTTCTCATCCTACTCCTTCATGGTCAGGGTAAAGACTTATGACAAGCCCCTTGTATTTTCTATCACCTCTGGAAAGAGCTGCTGATTCCAGATGGGTTTGCGTACAGTAATAATAGGCTTTTGTGTTGGTATGGCGTTCATAGGGTGTTCTCTCATCTTTGTTTTGACTATTTCTACAAAATTACTCCGCTTTAATCTCCCTTTCCCAAATCCATTCAATCTCTGATGCATTGAGTTCAACAAGTTTTTGAAATAGACTTTGCAACTTTGAAACGATTGGTCAATAAGTGTGGGCAACCAGCGAACTGAATGAATCATTATCATACATTCCATTCATAATCTTTATAAGGAAAATGAACCCTTATTAATAGGCCTATCAAGAATGTGTGCACCCAGCGAGCTAAAGTAAACATCATCACACCTGCCCTTTGCAATCTGCTCAAAGTCATTAAATACATGTCATTGAAACAAGGATGAGTATGAACAATCAGCGAGCTAAAGTAATCATCATCAATTCGCCTTGATTGCCTGCTAAAAAAAACAATAGCTGATCACACATTTTCGTGGTTAATGTACAAACAAAATCTGAAGTGAATTTTCCGTAGAAACATAAGAGTACAGTCTCAGAGACCGAACCAAAAAAGAAATTAAACAAAACCCACGACGTGTTCTGTTCCTGACGAAGACCATTTGTTCGCAACATGCGTTTCTATAGTTACTGTCGCTGTGCGTTCTCTAGACCCGTTGCGTACATACGTTTATATATTTCGTGTTAGTTATTAGAGAAGAAAATACATTATTATACCTTTGCTAGTATTCATCATCATCATCATCAGTCCCATAATCTAGAAGGTCGTTGGGGCGCCGTTATTGTAGTTTGTAGTACCAGCTCCCGCCATACAACAACTGTGTATCTTGGGCCTCTACACACCTGACGGAGCCCAACTCTCTCCAGGTGGCAGTTCATTATAGTTGTGTCTAAATTTCATAAAACACATGTCTGACATTGTCTTCAGCTAGGGCGAATGGCACCAATCTCGTGAAGTTCAGCCGTGTGAACTAGACCGTGAAATATGACACATGTTTAAGCGTAATGCTATTCTTATAACTGATGTCCATTCCAGGACAATCGGACGGAAGAAAACACACAAAACAAACGAATTAACCAGTCCAAATGGAAAACAACAACACGTAAGTCGTCTACTAGTGTGAATTCTCGGCAAATCCGTGGTCTCGTGGCATCAAAAATGAACCAAAACAGAAGACAAATGTAGACCCACAGTCAGTTATGGCACCATCTTTGCTGCTCTTTTCCATTATATAATTTGTTAATATTGCTGAGGACTTACAGAACTGGGGAATGAAGGTCGCTTGTCGATACAGTTGCAATGCATTATACTAGATAAGTTGTTATTTGTTTCTCTCCGAAAGAAAAAACCCAATGCGTTTCACATGTCACTGTGGTAATGAGACACAGGTTTCGTACACATGTCACTGTGGTAATGAAACATAGGTTTTGTACACATGTCGCTGTGGTCATTAAACACAGGTTTTGTACACATGTCACTGTGGTCATGAGACACACGTCTTGTACACGTGTCACTGTGGTCATGAGACACGTTTTGTACACATGTCACTGTGGTCATTAGACACATGTTTTGTACACATACCACTGTGGTCATCAGACACAGGTTTTGTACACATGTCACTGGGGTCATTAGACACAGGTTTTGTACCCATGTCACTGTGGTCATTAGACACAGGTTTTGCACACATGTCACTGTGGTCATTAGACACAGGTTTTGTACACATGTCACTGTGGTCATTGGACACAGGTTTTTTACACATACCCTCGCAGTTAAGAGATCATGATTTTGTACACAGATCATCCTGGTCATAAGGCCAAAGGTATGTACATTTATCCTCATGGTTAGAAGGCTATGGTTGTGTACACATGTCCTCGTGGTTTGAAGACTTTGTTTATGTACACATGTCATCGTGGTTTGAAGTCTATGGTTGTGTACACAAATCCTCGTGATCAGAAGACCAAGTTTTGTACACAAATCCTCGTGATCTTCTGACCAAATTGGTGTACACAAATTCTCGTGATCAGAAGACCAAGGTTTTGTACACAAATCCTCGTGGTCAGAGGTTAAGGTCATGAACTACTGTCCTGAAGGTCAAAACACAAACAGCCCAACGGACAGTGATCACTCCCAGGTTAACCTCGTGTTCCCATAATTCAATAGTCGGGTATTTTAAAAATGTCTTTTCCTCTGTCATCGATTTCAAAATCGGAGATAATTGAGGAAATTTAAATAGTTGCTGGAGAAGGGAAATTCTGTAACACGACACCAGATGGCGCCCAGCAACTTTTTGATTGGTTGAGTCAGTTGTTTGGAAATCTGACAGATGAGAAAATGAGTCCGGCCCTTGAGAGCACATTGCATGAAATGTGGGTGTGGTCGTGTGACAGAGAGAGGGGAGGGGGAGGGGTAGAGAAAGAGGGTGTGTGTTAGAGAGGGATTCAGAGAGAGTGAATGTGTTTACGAGTGGTTTCGAATGCCCTGTAAAAGGACGTTAAGTGACAGGTTGTAGTAGCTTTTCTCACATCCCGAGCGTGCTGATGAAGGTGGACCGCGGTCCACCAGGTGGTTGTGCTTTGCTTGGCTTCATCTGCGCAACACTCACTACTACGGGGACCCCCATTGATCCACATCTCGTCAGCCAGACTGCCTTGAAAACAGCCAGTTTCCAGGGAACGCTACATGGAAGAGAGATAGTGGTCTTTTTCAGTATATTGTGCCTGACCCTGACTAACATGTCTGACCAGTATATTGTACCTGACCCTGACTAACATGTCTGACCAGTATATTGTGCCTGACCCTGACTAACATGTCTGACCAGTATATTGTGCCTGACCCTGACTAACATGTCTGACCAGTATATTGTGCCTGACCCTGACTAACATGTCTGACCAGTATATTGTGCCTGACCCTGACTAACATGTCTGACCAGTATATTGGGCCTGACCCTGACTAACATGTCTGACCAGTATATTGTGCCTGACCCTGACTAACATGTCTGACCAGTATATTGTGCCTGACCCTGACTAACATGTCTGACCAGTATATTGTGCCTGACCCTGACTAACATGTTTGACCAGTATATTGTGCCTGACCCTAACGCGATGTCCTAGTCAGTATGTTCTTCCTGGCAGAACTAATCTCTCAGTTTCCCATGTGTTTCAGAAAATAGTAAGTCGCATGTCCTTTGACAGAACGTAGCTTCTTACAACCGCCACCTATTTGGCTGTTATAAGTTTCTTGGCAAGTGTACAGGACAGTAGTTTGCCATTACTTCCGTACGTGGAGGGAGCATTCCCCCGAGAAAAAAAACCCAGTGTCTGCCAAACAAGTGGGAATTGAACCCGGAACGTTGGGATTGTGAAAACCGAGCGAGCTCCACCCCTAGGCCACGCAGCCGCCTGTGTTTGAGAGAGAAAGGCTTTAAGATTATGTTCGCATGAATGAAAACTGGTAAAGGAAGTTCCAAACTCATCATGTCTACGAGAGAAATATGGATCAAATCCCATATCCAACTTGTGTATGAGTATGCAAACGACTAGTAGGAGGGGTGTGCATGGGATTAGCAACCTCTTTTTGCAGAACACACAACTGCAAAATGACACATATTTCCAGTAAGAAACTTTCTACACAAGATGCCGTTGCTTTCAAAAGAAACAAAATGCATAGGATTAGAATGAAGAACGCCCTAACCTCTTTACCTCCGCTTTAACTTCATTCTGGAATGTGACAGTGGTTATGTTTTTCCTCACCGGGTTCCACTCCTATCATCTTCGTATCTTTGCTTCTTCATTCCTTAAATCGCCATATTCTGAGGCGTGATTTCTCAACCATACCTATTAAATGTCAATATCTCAGCCCTAACTTTCAGCTTCTCGTTAGGCGATGAAACTCTACAACATAATTCGGAAATATGTCTTCACACCAAATCCAATATTTTCCAACTAACGTTGCAACCTCGTTAAATTCTATGGATTTTAAATTTGTACAGATGCCCTTGTAGATCGTCTCGTCCTTAAAGGGCGAGAGCTATAGGGAATTTTTTTAATGTTGAGAATAAAACTGTCCTCGTTTCTCGTTAACTGCTGAACAAGTAACTATTTAAAAAGAAAAAAAGGTTTTCGTTACGATTTTTATTTATAACTTTTGTGAGTGTAAATTTTCCTTACCGTTCACTAAAATCGACATTTCTTCTTCTTCTTCGTTCGTTCTCAATCTCCCACTACCAAACCTTGAAAGGGCTTAAGTAGCAGAATGTAGTCCAGAGAACGGAATGCGTTGTGTCGTAGTTTACAGCTTGGCTGCGATATTTGCACCTTTCGGTTCAACACATCCGACTTCAGCAAGCATTTTTTGAGTACCGGGTTAGCATTCCCTCTTTGATCCGTTCTCTTTAGTCAGTCTGCCTGCTGCAGTCTGTTATCTAGGATCACCACGTGGAGGTGTAGAAGGGTCTTGGCAGCTCTGATT